>JAOTOL010001587.1:502500-1000000 GCA_034440575.1 Imbricaverruca yamaguchii
ATGCTCTGGCTGTAGGTGCCATTTCAACGGTCCCGTCTACACGATAGTCGTTCCCAAAGCTGCTTAGCATATCTGGGCTCGAGTTGTTCTCATTACAGACAAATGTGAGTACACCGTGTCAGGCTGGCGATGATCCATCCCTGTCAACGTGGTGTGTCTTTTAGGTCAAGAAGTGGTGGATTGATCAGCATTGAAAACTCTACGGCCGATGCCAATTTTCCTCAGAGCAGGATGCCGTGACGGGCGACGTAAACAAGTACAAGCGTATCCCGTTACGTTTAATGTGTACAAAAATGCAGAGTATTTCACCAAAAAACACCATCGATTTCGTCAATTTAGCATCGCACGCTGGCATGTGAGATGTTTCTTCTTTTTTTTTTCGTCAGGAAGCCTAGCTTAGATGAAAATATCTCGATGCTCACTGGTTTTGAGTATGAAGGTTAAATGTAAAAATATTTCGAGGCTTGGAGGTTGAAAGGAGAGCATAGAGTGGATACACAAGTAAGGCATGAAGTTGAGGAAAATATATTTAACGGTACACCCGAAAAAAACACAGCAAGGCAGAGCATACGCAGAGTGGTTTACCAGGTAATGGCATATTGCATTTGACACGGTGGCTGGCTTAACAAGTGTTACCCTGGTAGTCATCGACCCAATGGATCCATTAGAGTATTGATCTCCTTAAATCTCACACAGCCCACGCCAGGCGAAGAGCACATAATCACCACAAAATACGGCGACGTTACAGCAGATGGACCGATAAATGTATGTGAATCAGCGGCAGAGGCAACGTTATAGCAGATGAACCGCGAAATGTATGTGAATCAGCGGCAGAGGCAACGTTATAGCAGATGGACCGCGAAATGTACGTGAATCAGCGGCAGAGGCAACGTTATAGCAGATGGACCGCGAAATGTACGTGAATCAGCGGCAGAGGCAACGTTATAGCAGATGGACCGCGAAATGTACGCGAATCAGCGGCAGAGGCAACATTATAGCATATGGGCCGCGAAATGTACGCGAATCAGCGGCAGAGGCGTCGAATTGTCCACGCCTGGCCGGTGAGCAGCCGGTGGTGTCTCGGGGCGCCCGGTGACGAGACGTCGGCAGGGTTGGCGGCGGGCCGGAGGTCAGTGACCTTCAGTGGCCGACTCTGACGAGCGGTCCGGCACGGCCCCGGTGGGGCCGGAAGGAGCGGGCCGCGATGGGCGCACCGCTCCACGGGATCACACCGCACACTGCACCAACCGTTCACATAATCTCACCGTCGGCCTCGCCCCTGAGGTCGGTCAATGACCCCGCAAGGTCACGCTCGGTGTCAGTCGCGAGATCTTGTAACAGGTCGCACGTCAGCTTTTGTTGTGCTTCTTATAATTTCCAGGGGGTATAGGTCGCACCCCCGGTAACATTCGAAGTCGGCAAACTACCCCATGCTAGCGAGGGTTAGTGACCTGACATGACCAGTTCTGTGATGGATTCCTATCAGCGTGAAATATATTTATGAGTATTTTCTCGAGGTTACATAAAATACGTGCGTAAGGCCTACAATTGTAACATAGTTCAGTGATCTTGTGTAACCTTAAGAAGATAAACAACCTGATGTCAAGTGGGAAAAGTCGGACCATCTCCTAGCCATATTTGGTTAGTCGAACATCCATTTGCACGTAATGATGAATTGAATAACACTACGTGTGCAGGGGGCCCTTGTGGGCAAAGAAGAGCCCTTGTGGCTCATAGTTGCACTGATCTTTTATGTCTTTATGTCTCTTTATGTGTGCAACATCATCGCCAATTTGGCACGAAATCGTCTGACATACCACAACGATTGACATTTCTAACTGACTTGACATGATACTGACTATTATCATCGAAGCATATTCAAAAATGCACCATCAGGTCTCAGAAATGTCAGAACGCTGTGCCAAACGGTGGGTCCTCTTAGCTAAAATTGACTGGGTGGCTTTCACTCCCCCCCCCCCGGTAGGCGAGGGCTGAATGTTAATTCATTCATTCAAGTGAGTGGCCATATCTGAAGAGGGACCCTGCCTACTTAGAGCCTCTACTACTGAAACGCATCATATATATACTGTTCTTTGTGTGTGTGTGTGTGTGTGTATGTGTATGTGTATGTGTGTGTGTGTGTGTGTGTGTGTGTGGTGCGTGCGTGCGTGCGTGCGTACGTGCGTGCGTGCGTGCGTGCGTGCGTGCATGCGTGCGTGCGTGCGTGCGTGTGTATGTATGTACATTTAACATATCTATGAATTTTAAGAAATGTCCAACACACCGGCGCCACACCGGTCCAAAGCGAAACAACTGGCAACGATGGAACGGCTGCGACTATTGGGGTGACCGTCACTAGTGAAGTGACCTTGAACGTTGTGGCGACCCTGGCCACTGGGACATCCGTCGCCGCTGGAGCGGTCGTCATCGGCGTTCGGGAAGTCACCTACTAACGGTGTTTCTTTGGGCCCTTTCCAACCGAGACTATTCTTTCCAGCTGGCATGGTTATTCCAGCTCTCGGGAGGGTCCTCTCTTGTTTTCACGACTCTTGCCAGTCTCCATAGTAGATGTTTTCAGGTTTCAAGGCCCTTCTCACACACTGTTAGATGCGCTTTCATTTTCTCTCGGTAAAATATCTGCCCTACGCGCTGAGGGGTCTTGCAGGACCATGAGGGCGATTGTCTGAAGCCCTCCATCGAACTCGCCAGGGGCGGTTGCCACTCGGATCGCCCCTTGGATATGTCACCGCTTTTAGCCCAAATAATTAACAAATTAACAGTCCGGGGCTCCTCCGTGTGCCTAGAGGCCCCTTACGTAGCGTCAGAAACCATCCGCCTTGGCTCGGATCGTCTCTGCAGCTGGGGGCTCCTTAATCAGTACGAAGCCCGCTGTCATTTCTGAGCCCCAGCGTGAGCCAAAGCCGACCCAGTTGCTCTGCAATTCCAGCCTGGGACCCCTCCGTCAGTTCAGGGACCCTCTTCCACGGCTCAGAACACTTCGTACGGTCGGAGACCTCTCTCAACAGCATGGACCTTGTTGATCATGTAAAGGGACCTTGTGCGGCTTCGGCTCCCTCCGTCAGCCCAGAGGCCCTTCATCCCAGCTCCGGGCCCTGTTCGACGGTCTAATGTCTTTCACCGGCTAGGGCTCCCTTTAAGACGGCTCAGGGACCTTCTTTAGTGATCTAGGGCCTCCCCTGTCGAGCCAGGGGGCCTTTTAACAGTTTGGGCTCCCCCATCAGGCCAGGGGCCCTTGTACGGCTTGGGCGCCATCCGTTGGCCAAGTCTTTCTGACAGCCCGAGGTCCTATCCGGAGACTAGGGACCCCTCAGTCGTGTCTGGACCCTTTGGCGACCTAAGCCTTTTCCGGCAAGCCGAAAGCCCTTTTTGAAAAGCGCGGCCCCCTCCATTGAGTGAGGGGCTCTTTCTTCGGCTTCGGCCCCACCGTCAGCTTAGGAACACTTCATGTTGGCTCGGGGCTCTCCCATCAGCCCGGGAGCCTTTCAAACGAAGGGTCCCTGGAACGACGCGTCAAGGAGCCGTTGCGGGCAACCCCCTCCAGGCCGAGTCGCGTCCTCCAGGTCCCTGCGGATCCTCCAGGCGTCCGAGGACTCCAGAACCCCATTCGCCCCTCCAGCTACGCCACTTGGCCGGGCACGAGTTCTGAACACCATTTTGACCCGAACGATTCCATTATCAAACGTCGATGTCTTGCGTCTCCGGAGAGCTGTTCGCGCTACTTCGCGTCACCAAAACAACGATCTGTCACAATTTCATGTTATCTGGGATACCTTCAGAATGTGTGTCGCCGGGAGCTTGCAGCCCACTGTTCTGTGCCGTGGGACGGTAGCCTCTGCAGCCGCCATGGAGCACTGCAGGCGGTCGCGCCGCCGGTCCGGTTTCCATCGTCACGACGGCAGCCCAAGCCTGAGCCGGTGTCGACTGGGTCGTCTCAGCCAAATCGCCGACCTCCACACTCCGTATCCAATCTTCAGCCGGTTTTGCACGGCTGACCCACTTCCGTCAGCTGACGGCCGGCAGCGGCCCCGAGCTCGCGGACACACCCGATCGGCGCGCGGTGCTTCCGCCACTGACGTCACACTCGTCACGTGCTGGTCGCGCGTCACGCCTGTCGCGCGCTAATGCCGGGGCACGGCCATCGCGCGGCGCCAACCCCGCTGCGGGTGTCCGACGCGACCCCGCCGCGTGCCACATCACCAGTCGTGTCGAATGCGATGGCGGCCGGCGCCGGCGACAGCACACACAGGACGCCGACGGCGTCGACAGTCGGCCATGCCTCCAGAGCCCAGCACAGCAAACACACCGACGGCAGCGCACGCACGCGTGCTCAGCTGTTCTCAGATGTCCGCAGATGTCCTGCGGTGTCGTGTGCTAATCGTGATGCGACAAATACGCACGGCGCAGATATGGACTCGTGACTGTTGTGGCTGCGTTGGCAGATGTCCGCAGATATCGCCATGAGCCCATCATGTGGCTACGTTATCGGTCCGTGTGGCAGCCAATGGCGTTGTGACGCATTTTTGCAGGGTGGGGACCTACTCTTTGATAAGCCTAGTCATGCAAACATAGGATAGGAAATGTCAGTTGATCTGGAATCTGGCTGAAGACGACTCCACACCATCCCCAATGATGGCGACGACAACGGTGGCAGCTGTTGTGGCGGCTACTGCAGCGGCAGTTGTGGTGGCCGTGGTGGCTGTTGTGGAGCCTATTGTGGCGGATCTTGACACGAGTGAACACTTCATGGCTGGCCGCCGGCAGATCCGCTGCCGGAGGTCGTCCACCCTCGCGGCTCGTCAGAGACAACCGCTCGCCGGCCGGCACACCGACAAACTGCCGTCCTCCCGTGGCAAGGCGACAAACTGCCGTCCTCCCCTGGCAAGGCGACAAACTGCCGTCCTCCCGTGACAAGGCGACAAACTGCCGTCCTCCCGTGGCAAGGCGACAAACTGCCGTCCTCCCCTGACAAGGCGACAAATTGTCGTCCTCCCCTGACAAGGAGACAAACTGCCGTCCTCCCGTGACAAGGCGACAAATTGTCGTCCTCCCGTGACAAGGCGACAAACTGCTGTCCTCCCGTGACAAGGCGACAAACTGCCGTCCTCCCGTGACAAGGCGACAAACTGCTGTCTTACCGTGACAAGGCGACAAACTGCTGTCCTCCCGTGACAAGGCGACAAACTGCCGTCCTCCCGTGGCAAGGCGACAAACTGCTGTCCTCCCGTGACAAGGCGACAAGTTGTCGTCCTCCCGTGACAAGGCGACAAACGGCCGTCCTCCCGTGACAAGGCGACAAATTATCGTCCTGCCGTGACAAGGCGCCAAACCGTCGTCCTCTCGTGAGAGCCACACGTCTTGAGAGTCACACGTCTTGTCATGACACAGCGACGGTGTCGTCCTCTCGTGGCCGAGCGACACACTGTCAGCCTCTGACGACTGAGCGAAGTGGTGTTCTTCAGACGGGACTGCAACACGCCGCAATCCTCGTCAACAGAGCGGCACAACCGTCATCTGCTGGCGCAGGGACACACCGTTCATCTGCAGACAAAGCGACACACTTGACATGTGTCGCCGACGTGGCCGACTCTGTGTGCAGCTACAGTGCGGTACCAGGGCGAAATCGCACAGACACCGTCGAGCGACGCCGCCAGCTGACGTCAGCTGTCGAACTGCCTACGGCTGTCCTCCCGTCCGGGCAGATGGCAATCGACGGGAACGGATAGCTGCGAAGTGCGTGACGAACCACATACGGACATTCGGGGCCGGCAGCCAGATGACGTCACCGGCGCGCGGTCCGTGACGTCACGGTCTGTCGGCGATGTCACGGTGTGGTCCTTGACCTCTGTCGGTGGCGCTCAGCGGAGCGTGACTCGGCTGGCAGCTCGGAGGGCAGTGCCCACAGTGCCATGGAGCTTCGCTGCCGCGGTATCTCGGTCTGACGCGGCTCTGCACACCGAACCGTCCCGTCAGGACCATGGCCATGCTGTCCGCCAGGGCCTCACTGGCAAGGACAATTCCGATCCACACCGTCCAGTACCATGTCCAAGCCCGTGTGATCCCGTGCCGTCTCTCCAGACCACATGGCCAAGTGCTCCTTCTGCGGACCGTGTGGTCCATCACTGTTTCTCCAGGCCTCATGGTGCAGTACTTCGTCTCCGGACCACACAGACCGGCATGTCCTCTCCGGACCACAAGACCCACCACTTCTTCTCCGGTCCACAAGACCCGGCACTTCCTCTCCCGACCACACAGGCCAGCATGTCCTCTCCGGAGAAGACTTATTACCTCCTCTCCAAAACATATGGCCAGTACCTTCTCTCCGGACCACATGGTCCGGACAGGACCACTTGGTCCTGCGTCACCTCTTCGCAACACATGGCCGTCAGCCCCTCTCCAGGTCACATGACCCGATGTCGCTTATCCGAATCAAATTCGTCAGTGGCGTCTCTTAGTGCGACATCGCTTGCGGTTTTGAAGCCGACCAGGAAAGCCGCGAAAACTATGGGATCATAATTGTGTCCAATCATTGTTTTGTTAAAGCGTTGCTATGAAACAATTATACCGGTATTATCCCATATGTTATATGTCAGAGCAACTGCTATCAATATGTGAATGATCATTCCAACCATGTATGCGCACTTCCTTTATTGGTGTTTGAAAGGAGTGAGCTCTCCTTTTTAAAATTGAACTAATTTAGCTCGCCGTTACATTTTCTAGAGACCGCCAGGTACAAAGGTTAGACAATTGAACAACGACATTCAGAGATACGAAGAAAGAAGCTCGTTTTCATTTGAGTTATTTGACACTGGTTTTGGGCAGCGTGCTATTTTATTTGCCACGTCCATTTCCACTCGAGACAAACAAATTCGCAATTTGTTACAAAGCTTTAAGTTATTTGTGAAAATTGAAAACCGAACAAATTGTGAAAAATCACACGATGGTCAAGTGGACTTTCAAACATCTTCAGCGCCAATTCAGCCGACTAAGAATGCTCATCAAGGGCATTATTATCAGTGAATGATTTCAGCTACTCGTATATCGAAGCAAACTTTACATAGGCAAAACACCATCATGTCATTTTACGTAAATACAACCATTTCAAACCGTCGATAAAATACATTCCTGGTGGTAGGTTAGTATAAGTGAGGAAACAATCTGGCCCACAGATCCCATGTCCATGTGTAATTTTCGTCACATGTGCATTCTGCCACACCCCATACCGGCATTTGACCTCCAATATATGCATGCTATTATACTACATGGCGATATTTCATCCCTTAGTTCAGGGCGCATTCTATTGCTGACCGTAGCCACATATTATCCCTTGTATAAACATGCCATTGCGACTCATGGCGGCGTCTTACCTCCGACATCGTCGTTCGCTCGCTGAGCTACGTCTCACCTAGCGTGCAATTTGGTGCTGTTCCACAACCATCTGCCGGCTTCATGCTGCTGATCAGGCTTGACACTTCATCTTGGCCACTTCCGCAAATATTCACTCATGCTTCACTGAACAGCGCAGGAGGTACCACGGGATGGCCCTCCCCGCCCGACCAACTTATAACGGGGGGGGGGGGGGAGACGGGAAAACTGCGTCCATGCAATGATGTAGCGCATACCTACACCAGTATATGTAAGCATGTGTCAATACCCACATGCATATACATACACATATACAAATACTAATACCTGCACATCCACATACATATAAATGTAAATACACATGCACATATACACACATATAAATGCACATACACATACACATGTATACATGCAGTTAGGAATATGCTTACATATGCACCATAACATATCCATTGAGCTTGGGACAGGTCGATGGCACTGGCAGGGTCAGCAAGGCGGACCTCGAGGAATCCCACTGCGCTGCTCTCAGACCGAAGTGGGTCGGACTGGTCGACAAAGCCTGAACCGGGCGCTCAGACGGCAGTTGAAATGCGCCACACATTACGACACAAATAAGGTCAATGGCAGATATCAGTTCGAGGTATCATGCACGTGTTATGGTCTGTGATCTGCATTAGCACCTCGCATTGCCCCCCCCCAAAAAAAAATGGATAAGGAACTAAATAAAATATATCAATTGCAATATTGCACAGTCCTTTGGAAATCCTTCACCATGCCTTTGTTCGGGTGTGGGTCATATATCTGTGTTGTGTGCCCTGTCAGCCCAGTATGTGAGCCCACACGGTGTGTTTGTACTTTGTGCCCTGTGTCAGCCGTGTCTGCGAGCCCACACGGTGTACCTCTGTTGTGCGCCCTGTGTCAGCCGTGTCTGTGAGCCCACACGGTGGGCCAGGTGCGGGCCGCGCATCAGCCGTGTCTGTGAGCCCACACGGTGGGCCGGGTGCGGCCGCGCATCAGCGGGGGGGGCGCATCAGCCGTGTCTGTGGCCACACGTGGGGCCCACACGGTGGGCCGGGTGCGGGCCGCGCATCAGCCGGCATCAGCCGTGTCTGTGAGCCCACACGGTGGGCCGGGTGCGGGCCGCGCATCAGCCGTGTCTGTGAGCCCACACGGTGGGCCGGGTGCGGGCCGCGCATCAGCCGTGTCTGTGGGCCCACACAGTGGGCCGGCTGCGGGCCGCGCATCAGCCGTGTCTGTGAGCCCACACGGTGCGGGGCCGCGCATCAGCCGTGTCTGTGAGCCCACACGGTGGGCCGGCTGCGGGCCGCGCATCAGCCGTTCTGTGGCGGGTGCGGGCCCGCTTCTGTGAGCCCACACGGTGGGCCGGGTGCGGGCCGCGCATACATCAGCCGTGTCTGTGAGCCCACACGGTGGGCCGGGTGCGGGCCGCGCATCAGCCGTGTCTGTGAGCCCACACGGTGGGCCGGGTGCGGGCCGCGCATCAGCCGTGTCTGTGAGCCCACACGGTGGGCCGGGTGCGGGCCGCGCATCAGCCGTGTCTGTGGGCCCACACAGGGCTGCGGGCCGCGCATCAGCCGTGTCTGTGAGCCCACACGGTGGGCCGGCTGCGGGCCGCGCATCAGCCGTGTCTGTGAGCCCACACGGTGGGCCGGGTGCGGGCCGCGCATCAGCCGTGGTCTGTGAGCCCACACGGTGGGCCGGCTGCGGGCCGCGCATCAGCCGGGCCGGTGGGCCGGCGGGCCGCGCATCAGCCGTGTCTGTGAGCCCACACGGTGGGCCGGGTGCGGGCCGCGCATCAGCCGTGTCTGTGAGCCCACACGGTGGGCCGGGTGCGGGCCGCGCATCAGCCGTGTGAGCCAACGGTGGGGCCCACAGCCGTGTGGGCCCTGGGTGCGGGCCGCGCATCAGCCGTGTCTGTGAGCCCACACGGTGGGCCGGGTGCGGGCCGCGCATCAGCCGTGTCTGTGGGCCCACACAGTGGGCCGGCTGCGGGCCGCGCATCAGCCGTGTCTGTGAGCCCACACGGTGGGCCGGGTGCGGGCCGCGCATCAGCCGTGTCTGTGAGCCCACACGGTGGGCCGGCTGCGGGCCGCGCATCAGCCGTGTCTGTGAGCCCACACGGTGGGCCGGCTGCGGGCCGCGCATCAGCCGTGTCTGTGAGCCCACACGGTGGGCCGGGTGCGGGCCGCGCATCAGCCGTGTCTGTGAGCCCACACGGTGGGCCGGGTGCGGGCCGCGTATTGGACCGGTCGGACCGGTTCCGGACACCGCCGGCCGTCACTGGGCCACCAGAGCAGGTCGACGGGCCGACCAGCTAACCAGCTCGGCACGTCGCAGGAGCAGCGGCCAGGACCGATCAGTGCGTGGGAGCTGGCGCTGCACGGGCAGTTCGACTGTCCAACTTCACACGTACGCACCCACGGTGAAGTCAAGCCTCCACCAGTGCAGAGTGCAGGAGAATCGAGGAAAGCACCATCATAACGGGTGCCTTAGGAACAATGGACATACGAGTATGTGACCCCGAAACAATGGCGAAAAATGCGCTGTGCAAAAGAAAAATACACATTATGCAGACTACAAAAAAGAAATATACATTTCCGACAAGTGTCATATGACGTGAAATCAGAGCAAAAGGTAAATCAAGGAAGCTCCTTATTCCGGGCATCTTTGCACCTGCATACCTGTACACATTCATGGGTCTTGCTGAGATATTACGGCGTATGTGCTCTACCGATCACTGGGATCTAGTGATATGACCAATGTGAGCGGATCAGCCGCGCACCCTTTGTCGGCAAAGTCTCAGCGGACGCCCGGATTAGAGGCCGCCCGGATGACGAAGAATCTTCGAGAATCCATGGCTCGTCCGAGAGATTCCATCCAGGTTGCCGTTCGAAGCCACTGGAATGCCCAAGAACACTGGATACCGCGTATATTCTATCCTGGACTCGCAGAACATTTTAGGGTACTTTGTTGGTGATTGCGATCTTTTACCTTTTCCTTTGTATGAAGTGTATGCATAACGAAAGCGTCGCGTGGCATTTGATCAGCGTGGAGGCTGAAGAATGTTGTACCGAAAAACCAATGTATTAATCGTCTCTTTCCAGCGTTTTATATATATATATATATATATATATATATATATATATATATATATATATATATATATATATATATATGCGTACATCTTTGCCGCGAATATGACGCATGAGTATTGGAACTGTTGCACGGGAAAATGGATGGCGCTCCTGACGCGGTAATCAAAGTTCTATCTGAAATTCCGGATATTCCAATTTCGCTTGAACGAACTCGAACGCACGCAGAATCCCGTTCGCTGGAGCGTATCCCGGTAGGGTGCTACGGCAGGCGCCCCAGCGGGTGGGTACGAAGGCAGTATCGACAGCGTCGCACTCAGCTGAGCCTCGTGTCCACTGATCGGGCCGCTCCCGAGGCTCGCCGGCCACGCACACGCACGAGGCAGAACGCGCTGGGCCGTGCGGGCCCGTTGGTCGGGCCGGGTCGGCCGTTGGGCGCCGCCGCCGCCCGCGGTCCGACCGCTCCGACTAGCGCCTACCCGTCCGACGACTGTGATGCCTGTCAAAGCGTTGGGGTCGGCCGGGCAGCTGGCGCCCGTCCAAGCCCAGCTGGCGACCCGCCGCCCCGACCCAGCTGGCGACCGACCGCCCCGACCCGACACGCGTGTCGCGCTCCCGACAGGGCATGTCGGGTGTCGGGCGACATATAAGACACATGCTGAAGCTGAAGTATGCAAGTTGGAGTAACTCTCGCCGTTGGGTGTTCCACTACAGACCCACCAGCAGAGAGGTCCACCGTCTGCTGCGTTGCTTGATACGCTGTAGCTGCCTGTGCAGGTCTTAACTCGTTGAAGCACAATCATCAGTAACCAGAGATATTGTTAGGCCAGCTTTATTGATAGTAGCCCACATCGATTGGTTGGCTATTTTTGTATAAACGAATTTGCTGACTGAGGTGCACGCAGATTATGGCGTTGTGTTGCGTTGTTGTGCGCATGCTGTGTCGGGTGGTGAATGACGAATGTGCTGGCTGTGTGTTGCACGCAGAAAACGGCGTTGTGTTGTGTGTTGTGTCGTGCTGTGTTGTGATGTTGTGCTATGTTGCTGTGTTTTGGTTGCGGCGGCATGTGTGCGACGTCTCCGAGCGCGAGCCGAGCCGACCGGAGAGCCGTGACCGTGTCCCCGTGTGTCGGCAGTGTGAAGCCCGAGAACCTGCTGCTGCGGCTGGGCGAGTACAACCTGGAGGACGAGGCCGAGCCCTACACCTACATGGAGCGGCGCGTCGAACTGATCGCCATCCACCCGGAGTTCGACTCGCGCACCTTCGAGTACGACCTGGCCATGCTCAGGTCGGTGGGCCCGGGTCACCGCCAGTCCGCGTCCGGTGCGCACGGCTTTCCCTCGGACGGCAGCTGCGAGCAGACCTGTCTGTGGCTGGCTGGACTGCGGCTGTCAGGGCCGCAGTACAGGCAGGACTATCGCGCAGAATAGACCACCGTTCCTACCACCACACATGTCGACAATAATGAACGAATCACGCCTCACTAAATCATTATAAGATGCATTTGCCTAATTTGGTGTCAAACTCACGCACCTGATTTACACTCACCTAGTTACATTAGTAGCTAGTGCTGAATAGATGGATTCCTGTTTGACCACATTTATAATGCCCATGTCTAGATTTAGGCGAAGTTCCTCTACTTTACTCAGCCCGAACTTACTTCCGGTATCTTTAGTCACGGAACAGGAAATCTTAAATCTAGGTCAACAAGCACTAAAGCATGCAATTTCATGGTCTTGATGACATGCACTGTTAGGCTTACACTACTTCTGGCATGTATTATAAAAACGTAGGTTCTCATTTATTATTAAACTCGACACAACTTACACCCATTCAGCATCAAATGGTGCCAAACAAGACACCATCCGACGCAGGGCCAGGTAATCTGGTAGCACTGGTGAGGGTACATATATTACACTCATGTAAAACCGCATGTGGCCACAAAAAAGTACCCAAGAAACAAAACAGTCCTCAGGGGTGCTGGAGGAGCGAGGGTAATTCTCACAAGCAGAGTGCAGTCGGCCCTCCGTGTATAGCATCGGTCATAAGCGCACTGGCTTCAGTGTTTGCACAGCCACGCCTCCTCAAACATGCATGCAAACATGCATGCAAAGCTGAAATACGGCGGATGCGATACGTTCAAGTTGCATTGCTAAGGGCAGACATAAAAAGCGCCGTCCCTCCCCGAGCTTCGCCTTGGAGAGTCCGAAACACAAATCAATCACGTTGTGTCTGTACGCCTCGGGCCGGATGGGAAGTACTGGCTGTTGTGTGAAGTGCGAGTAAGCTTCTCACCTGGCGGAGTGCTTTCCCAGGCCGTCTGGTTTGAGCGAAGATTGAGAGTACTTTAGGATAAACACTGGTTGAAGTTTGTAAATATCAAGCTCAAAAGTGGACACTTGGCTATGAACTAGAAAGCTATAGCTTGAAATGCTGCATTGCAACGTGGAATTGTCAAATTTCCCCTAGGCTAAAATGCTGACGTGAATCTCTTTGAACAAATATTAAGAGCGCTTCACGTGTAGCATGGTGGTAAAACTGTTAAAAAAAGTCAAATTAAAAGAGCACATCTAATTGTAAGTAAATCGTCTCGTGTCCTCGCTCAACAAGTCTCAAGCTCAACAAACAAGTCCTCGCTCGTGATCACAAACATACCTGGTTAGATATCGGGGGGTAGCAGCCTGTGCCGTTTGTGGCGTGCATAACCCGGTGTATTTGGTGTTCCAGGTTTTACGAGCCGGTGCCGTTTGCGCCCAACATCGTGCCCATCTGTCTGCCTCATGGCGACGACGACTACCTGAACCGCACCGCCTGGGTCACCGGCTGGGGCAGGCTCTATGAGAGTAAGCCAGCACCGCCACCGCCATTGTGTACAGGCGCGACTGTGCACGGCGGCGTGCACTCAGCATGGGGGAGGTGTGAGAGTGTGGTTGCAGAAGGTTGCACTTTTAACATGCACAAACCGAAATAGTATAAAACATAAACTTTTGGAGCACTGGACAACTTTATTTCCAACGTCCATCCACGCATGACAAGCCAAAACGGGAGCGTGAAAATATATATCACTATGAGGAAGCGTTACATGTGAGTTCATTTGGGCCAACGCGTATGTAGGAGTGTCCGTATTGTGTTTTATACATATTAAAAACACTTCCACACATACAGTGATTTTTCATGCACTCGTGTCAATAAAGGACACTGGGGACCATATGTGTATTACAGTCGCGCATGAACATTAACTAACTACAATCAGACAGGGAGGGACTAAAAAACAGACACCATCTCACCGACACGGTTTGACCGACACCATCTCGCCGACATGGACCGTCTCAGCAACCGCCGGCTCGATCTTCATGAAACCTACACCAAACGATCGCCAGTGTGCCAGAGGCGTGCGGTTTGGACTTTCGTGACCTTGGGTCAGGTCAAAGGTCACCAAATTGAAGAAAAACATAATTTTGGAATTATTGACATGGCTGATCTCGGCAACCGCTGGTTCGATCTTAATGAAACCTTCCCCAAACGAACGGCCGTGTGCCGCAAGCGTGCGGTTTGGACTTTCGTGACCTTGGGTCAGGTCAAAGGTCACGAGATCGCAGAAAAACCAGTTTTAGGCTCACCGACATGGCCGATCTCGGTAACCGCTGGGTCGATTCCAATGAAACCTTCACCAAACGAACGGCCGTGTGCCGCAAGCGTGCGGTTTGGACTTTCGTGACCCTGGGTCAGGTCAAAGGTCACGAAATCGCAGAAAAACCATAGTTTTAGGCTCACCGACATGGCCGATCTCGGTAACCGCTGGGTCGATTCCAATGAAACCTTCACCAAGCGAACGGCCGTATGCCGAAAGCGTGCGGTTCGGACTATCGTGACCTTGGGTCAGGTCAAAGGTCACGAGATCGCAGAAAAACCATAGTTTTAGGCTCACCGACATGGCCGATCTCGGTAACCGCTGGGTCGATTCCAATGAAACCTTCACCAAGCGAACGGCTGTATGCCGGAGGCGTGCGGTTTGGACGTTCGTGAGCTTGGGTCAGGTCAAAGGTCACGAGATCGCAGAAAAACACAATTTTAGGCTCACCGACATGACCGATCTCGGTAACCGCTAGGTAGATTTCAATGAAACCTTCACCAAACGAACGGCCGTGTGCCGCAGGCGTGCGGTTTGGACTTTCGTGACCTTGGGTCATGTCAAAGGTCACAAGATCGCAGAAAAACCATAGTTTTAGGCTCACCGACATGACCGATCTCGGTAACCGCTGGGTCGATTCCAATGAAACTTTCACCAAACAAACGGCCGTATGCCGGAGGCGTGCGGTTTGGACTTTCGTGACCTTGGGTCAGGTCAAAGGTCACGAGATCGCAGAAAAACCATAGTTTTAGGCTCACCGACATGGCCGATCTCGGTAACCGCCGGGTCGATTCCAATGAAACCTTCACCAAGCGAACGGCCGTATGCCGGAGGCGTGCGGTTTGGACTTCCGTGGCCTTGGGTCATGTCAAAGGTCATAAGATCGCAGAAAAACCATTGACCCAGCGGTTACCGAGATCGGTCATGTCGGTGAGCCTAAAATTGTGTTTTTCTGCGATTTCGTGACCTTTGACCTGACCCAAGGTCACAAATGTCCAAACCGCACGCCTCCGGCATACGGCCGTTCGGTTGGTGAAGGTTTCATTGAAATCTACCTAGCGGTTACCGAGATCGGTCATGTCGGTGAGCCTAAAATTGTGTTTTTTTGCGATCTCATGACCTTTGACCTGACCCAAGGTCACGAAAGTCCAAACCGCACGCCTCCGGCATACGGCCGTTCACTTGGTGAAGGTTTTATTGGAATCGACCCAGCGGTTACCGAGATCGGCCATGTCGGTGAGCCTAAAACTATGGTTTTTCTGCGATCTCGTGACCTTTGACCCGACCTAAGGTCACGAAAGTCCAAACCGGACGCTTTCGGCATACGGCCGTTCGCTTGGTGAAGGTTTCATTGGAATCGACCCAGCGGTTACCGAGATCGGCCATGTCGGTGAGCCTAAAACTATGGTTTTTCTGCGATTTCGTGACCTTTGACCTGACCCAGGGTCACGAAAGTCCAAACCGCACGCTTGCGGCACACGGCCGTTCGTTTGGTGAAGGTTTCATTGGAATCGACCCAGCGGTTACCGAGATCGGTCATGTCGGTTAGCCTAAAATTGTGTTTTTCTGCGATTTCGTGACCTTTGACCTGACCCAAGGTCACGAAAGTCCAAACCGCACGCCTCCGGCATATGGCCGTTCGTTTGGTGAAGGTTTCATTAAGATCGAACCAGCGGTTGCCGAGATCAGCCATGTCAATAATTCCAAAATTATGTTTTTCTTCAATTTGGTGACCTTTGACCTGACCCAAGGTCACGAAAGTCCAAACCGCACGCCTCTGGCACACTGGCGATCGTTTGGTGTAGGTTTCATGAAGATCGAGCCAGCGGTTGCTGAGACGGTCCATGTCGGCGAGATGGTGTCGGTCAAACCGTGTTGGTGAGATGGTGTCTGTTTTTTAGTCCTTCCCAATCACACACCCTCTGTTCGTGACTGTTCCTCGCGTGATTTTTAAGCTTGTACTTGCATGTTTCGATGTTGCTCTCTTGTACGCTCTATGCTAAAGGTTTAGGTATAAGTATGCACGCATTACCTGTGTTGAATGAAACAAACAAAAAACGTATGCCGGCCGCCTTTTGCTACCTAAGGTGTAGATGGTGTTGACTTTCTGATTTTACCTTTAGTCCGCAAGTGAACCGCTATCTTCTAAGGTACACAAGTTACTCTAGCCCGATCCAACTCCCGGCCACAGACAGTCCTGCCCTCTCAGCCGCAGCAACCGCTGGCCCTGACTTGAGCCGTGACTCATAGGCTGTCCACTTCCATCTAAGTTGCAGGAGGTACTGACACTGACCTACCTGACCTGGTCCGATCTCTGACCCACAGGCGGACCACTGCCGTCCAAGCTGCAGGAGGTGTCGGTGCCAGTAATCACCAACGACGCCTGCGAGAACATGTACCGCGAGGCGGGCTTCGTGGAGCACATACCCAACATCTTCCTGTGCGCCGGCTGGGCCATCGGAGGCCGAGACTCGTGCGAGGTGAGACGTGGGCGACTGGACCGCTGTCATGGACGGACTTGCGGGAGATGAGATGTGGGTGACTGGATCAGAGATGCAAGTCATTGATGTGCGATGTACAGGTTGGATGGACAAACGCTCGCGTACACATACAATTTTACCATGGCAAATGCCAAATTTGTTAGCATTTGCCATGCCAACAATTTTGTAGAACGATGTGTCTGCTTAAGCGCCAGGCACGTAACGGAAGTCTCATCGACATAGACTGCATATCGCGTGACAACACCTCAGGGCTTTAGAATACCAACTGTCCCCGACGCTCGGCCACGGCGGATGCTCCGTCCGTGCCCAACCCATATCTGCCCCAGGCAACACAGTGCTGATATACTGGCGGCTGATGGCCAGCCAGTATTGTCATCCGTGCCGTCACAGTTGTGACGGTGTTGTGACGCTGCCGTCTCGGCCTGCCGCAGGGCGACTCCGGCGGTCCGCTCGTGCTGCCGCGCACCAACTCCGACCGCAGCGAGCTGATCGGCATTATCAGCTGGGGCATCGGCTGCGCGCAGCAGAACCAGCCGGGCGTCTACACCCGCATCACCTACTTCCGCAAGTGGATAGAACAGATCATGCTGTTTTAGCGCACGCACGCGCCTCCCGGGCGTGCCGGGTATTGACTGTGATGGCGAGAAAGTGAGAAAGAGAGACAGAGAGACGGACGCGACGAACTCTAACCGAGCGCCGCCCGGGAGTCGCTCCGTCCTCTGTAGCCAATGGCGACCTGTGAGGAAGATCTTCTGTCCGGCTAATCCTCTGCGACGCGACAGCCCCATGCGCCCCAGACCGTCGGATCAAGACAGCGAGTGTGCCAGCGCAGTCGCCACATTCTCTGTAGCTAGTGGTGAAGCCTCAGGTGCAACACTACCGGACAGGGGAGGGGTGCCAGGACAGTCGCCACATCCTATGCAGCCAGTGGTGGAGCATCAGGTGCCACACACCACCGGACCGAGGGGGCAGACAGTCGCCACATCCTCAGGAGCCAGTGGCGGTCTCAGGCGCGCCGGACCGGGAGGAGGAGCACGCGCGGCAAGCCGACTGCCGATGGAGCCGCCAGTAGTCGAGACATCGGACTGACTGGGCCAGTAAGAGGCGAGTCTGTACTGTACTGTACGAGCCGACGGCGGTCTCAGTATCCCGACTGCGGCCGCGACGGTGCCAGTTGCCACACCAGCCGTCGGATCGCCTGAGGCGACTGACCGGCTCTGCCCGCCGGCACAGGTCCGGTCAGCGCGCCGCGTGCGAGAACGGCCCGACGCGTGACTGGGATCGCCCCAGCAGGCGAGCGACATGAAACAGTATCGACGCGATGACGTCACACCGCAGCGTGACTCCACTCTCTGTTGGCATTGGTGTGTGTGCGGAGGTGTGGAGCGTCACTATTTATTGCCTGATTATTTATTGCTGCGTGGATGGGATTGGTCGGTGGCGACTGCTTGTGACCGTGTGATGTGGCGTTGTGATGTCCAGGGCATATGCGCGCGGTCGGAACGCTAGCTTGAACCTTAGCTGGCCCGCCAGCACCTCAGATGCACACTTGTTCCGTGGAGGGCAGGCCCCATCTCACTCTATACCCATCCCCGGAAAACCGTGCGGTTTTGATGCAATGCGTTCGACTGAGGCATTCTGCGGGAATTTCAGTCCGGCATCGTTGAACTTAGTCAAGCTGACGGCCAAACGTAACAAAAGCACATACACGCACACACAATCGCGAAAACACTCAGCTCACACAAGCCATTGCGGTGCCTGAGCGAAAGAACAACAGTTTGTATCGCAATGACCCAGGTATCTCCTTCGCCGTGTTCCTGGGGCCAAATGTATTATGTGATGCGGAACTGGGTCGTCGGCAGTGTTGGCCAGAAGACGCGTTGTTTTTGTTACCGTCCTTTTTGTGGCAAGTGCTCACAACTTGTTGCAATAAACGGAGAAATGTGGAACTGTACGCTGGGTCCAATTAAACGTTACTGTTATACTCCATACGCCATAAGACTTCGATATACGATATAAAAATGCAACTAGATATATTTGCCCGGACATATCGGGGCAGGGAGGCCTACTCTGCGACACCAGGCCACTCAGAGCAATGCTAAACTATTATTGAAAGAGTGGAATATGCCACTTCCCAGACACTGAACAGGCATTATTCCCCAAATGCCTCTTGATGCGTGCTTGAGGTCTCCATGCCTCGATTCTAACGGCGCCTCGTTATAGTGCATAAGCATCATGGTTATGCACATCGTTACGGATTGCGACCCGCTAATATCTCCAAGAGCAATTTCAGGCAAAAAGATTAACCACAATGTGATCTGTAATTCCATATCATTTGCTGATAACGTAACATTGTTATTGCTAAATAGGAATCCCTATATTGCGCGTCTCCCAAAATATACGAAAAAGACACTGACACGTACGCTGTAGGCGTCGGGCGTACGGTGAGACAAATTACAAATTGCCGAGACCTTTTCCATGACGCAGACATCCCGGACGTCTCTATGCACAGCTGAGTATGCTGGACTACCTACGTATATATACATATATTTGTATGTACGTTTTACAAATAATCTAAAATACAATGGCAATCGTTTGAGTTTTCAGCATCATTATTTCGTTTACACTTTTATCGGAGCATCATAAAGGATATATTTGATAATTGCATAGTTTATTTCATGTCAGATCTAAGAGCGATATCCAGTCGCGAGGTGTGAGAAAATTCCTATCGTTGTGACCTAATATGCGAGATCGCAAACAATAGAGTTAAGGATGGGGATGAAGGAAGAATAGATTGACCATCGATCAAGCGCGCATTGCAAGTGTGTTCAATAACTTCGCGAAGCACCCGGTGCGGAGTGCCACACTGCGTGTAACGATTTCACTCAGGAAAAAGACATGAGCTCGAGTCATCACCACCATCTATCACACCAAAGGCCACAGTTCATGAGGCAATCCAAGTCTACCGAGCTAAACCGAGTTAAAAACAAAACCGGAGCCGACAGCCAGGGACAACTCGACTGGTTGGAGAGGAGGGGGGGGGACGGTGGATTTATTAATTATTTGGGCTTAAGGGCGCACCGACCACGAGGTCATTTAGCGCCCATGGGGGGGGGGCGGAAAGAAGCATCGAACCAGTACCATATCGAGTGCGCACGGGACATTCTGCTTAAGTATATTGCATCAACAAGCTTGAACACAATAGTCATTTGTTTGTTTGTTTGTTTGTTTGTTTATTGGTTGGTTCACGACACACTTTATGCACATTCACGGCTAACGGCGCCGCCCACACTGTTTCGCCGGTGGGCCGTGGAATTGGGAAATGTCCTGAGTGGCGCTAGAGTCGAACCCGGGACCTTTGGTACCCATAGCCTGACACCTTAACCACTCGGCCATCCCCGCCCCACAATATTCATTTATAAACAAGGATTGGTAAGGTGCTGGCATGAGCTGGTTAATACCAGAATCTGAAGATTAAAAAAACATTTGCTGTCAAGACATTCAATCCTGTGCAGACCATGAAAGGCTTACGATTCTGGATCCAGAGTTACTCTGGATACCCGGGATACAAGCTCATCGTGGTCTGTTGCAGGCTGTCTTCACCAGTAGTGGTTTTTACCGGCTAATGCCACTGGCATGAAAACTTTTC
Organism: Imbricaverruca yamaguchii; assembly: GCA_034440575.1. Classification (NCBI taxonomy): domain Eukaryota; kingdom Metazoa; phylum Arthropoda; class Thecostraca; family Neoverrucidae; genus Imbricaverruca; species Imbricaverruca yamaguchii. The sequence goes on from JAOTOL010001587.1 coordinate 522,779, forward strand.
GCCAGCACAGTCGCTAAGTAGGACGAACGAATACATCGACAGCTGGGGAGCACAGAGCTCGGCTTTTGGGTACCGTACCCTTCAAACCGTCACTCAGTTGGTGAAGATTTCACATCGACGCTAACAACTGCCGGCGTGGACGGCTGCATTTGTAAAGCAGTCTTGAAGAAAACTCCCAATGCCCAAGGAACAACTCTACGAAAAAGCACAAAACATGAAGAAAATCAAACTGAGAACGTAAATATTCGGTGGTAGGAGTGAATACATGCATGCATATATCGAATTAAAAGGTTCGATATAACATTTTATCACCACCAAAACAGTCACAATCAATACTAAGCGAATACAACTGCAATGTGTAGCAGAGTGAAGAGCCCATTGCAGGATGGTACTCACCCCCTGACGAGGCCACATCACCGGTGAACGTGACCAGTCACATCTGTGCCGCCACCAGGGGCGGGCACCAGCTGTGACGTCAGAGAGGACCTCATCCACCCCTAATTTAACTGGAGCTAACGGCGTACCAGGTCATAGGTCGCGGCCGCCCTTTCAAGCGCAAGGTGTAAGGACCTTGTAGCAGCTGCAGCGGACGGCCAAGGAAGAGACGGCAGGATGGCGGCATCGCGGCCCAGTGCAAACACGCACCACACGCGCATATGCGTATAGAACTGGCCATCACAACAAATTAAACCACTAGTCGCCTGCTGTATTACCAACGTTATCCGCGGCCTAATATTTCCGATCGAGAGCACCCGTCAATTCGTGACTTCCAGTCTACGGCGGACAAACGCAGTGCGTCCGATAACCAAGTAAATATATTGCTCAAGTGACTCGTAAGGCAAGGTATTGTACATTTCAACCAAATCAGCTGGCCCTTCACCAACCGGTAAACCGGCGTCGATGAGATTCTCACCAGCTAGTTACCTCGCTGGCATTTAATGCAGAAGGAACTGGTGGCGGCATCGAATAGTCTCCAGTAGCCACTAGATGACACTACTAAGTGTTCTACCTCCACCAACCATTGATTACAACAGCGAACGGTACTTCAAGTGTCGTCTAAGCCCAAAAGATGACGCTGATCGATACGGAATGCCTCCGGAAGGAGACTAGATGACTCTGCCGGGTGTACCGAGACGACGCCTGGCGGATCGACAGTCGACGAGCGGTCGAGGTATGGTGGGAGGGGCTACCGATGCCAGCTCCGGGTCGATGATCGACAGCAGGCCGCCGACCAGGTACAGAGAGCCGACCACCAGCACCTGAGGTGTCACGGTCAGAGGTCAGGGACATGCACCAGACTGGTAACCAGATACAGGGAGCCGACCACCAGCACCTGAGGTGTCACGGTCAGAGGTCAGGGATATGCACCAGACCGCCGACCAGGTATAGAGAGCCTACCACTAGCACCTGAGGTGTCACGGCCAGAGCTCAGGATCGCGCGCCAGACCCCCGACATGGCAGAACCGACTACCATAACCTGAGGTCACCGCCAGAGGTTATGCCAATAGACGACCATTGCAACTGAAGTCTGACAAGTAGGAAAGCAAGGAATAGTACATGGGACATGCTGTTGGTTTACACAGTAGTTAGTGTAGAGTAATTTCATTTTACAAAGTACTCCAATGGAATGATGATCATGTGATAAGTACATTATATTTTTATTATACATACGATAAGAAATGTTATAATTTTATGAAAGCTTAATGCATGTGTGGTTACCTCACACCATACAAGAATATTGAAACATCCAGTGGGATCAAATGGGGAATATAATATTGAACAGAACTATGTGATGGACCGCGGAAGTCAAAAAGTTTCAAAACAATACTCGTAGATTTCCGTATTCAGAGAGTCCCGATAGTCTTTCCCCACAATTGTTGTCATTTATTTGACTATTCGCCTGTAGGAAAAGGAGGGAGACTGGCAGTTAACGCAATCTCTCGACCACCATCGAGGACCAGAAGACGATGCGTTGGGAAAGTGCAGACTCTCAGATGACTCAACCAGGGACCAGGCTTGGCGACTGACTGAAGGATAGAACGGGGAGGAAAACGAAACTACTTATCTGACCTGCATCAACGGATGATTGACGAGCACCACGGGGGAAACGGGGGGGGGGGCGTCAAACCTGTGTGGACCCGACAGGGGGACGGGAGGAGCGAATTCACACTCCATCAGATTCACACGTCTGCGTGAATCTAATGGAGTGACTCACACGTTCGTCCTATGTGAACCCGACATGGCGATTAGCAGGAAGCGTCAGCAGTCCAACCTATGTGGGCCCCAACACGGCGACAGGCAGGGGAACGAAGAAGGGACGACACAGCCCGCTATCGACCTGTGTGGATCTGATAGAGATCACTTCCATCCGGTATGGAATCGACATGGCGATAAACAAGGGGACGGAGGTGTGTCACGTCTGGGAGGACGTGACACACCTCCGTTATTGGAGTTTAGAGGCGTATCGACCGCGTCGGTCATGCGGCGCCCATTGCGGTATGTCACGTGTGAGCCGTGTGGACCCAACATAGCGACTGATGTACGGATGGGAAGGAGTGGCCCGTCGGACCTGCGTGATCCCAGCATGGCGGCAGGCAGGCAGGCAGACGGCAGGGGTCACTCATCTGACCTGCGTTGCGCCGTCGTAGTCACTCTCGATGGCGTTGACGGCGTCACTGATACAGGGCAGCTGCCGAACCGGAGCGCTGGACCACGAGTTGGGCGGCACGAGCTGCCGCCAGGCGGTGCAGTGGGCTCGCAGCCGACTCTCACAGCTGTCGGCCGTCAGCAGGCGGCTCGTCTGGTCTGCTCGACAGCAACACACCGCAACGTGTCAAGTTTAGTCGACAACAAACGGCAGCGTGCCAATTTTTGTCGATAACAACAAACGGCAGCATGCAAACTTTGGTCGGCAACAACTATGGCAGCGTGTCAATTTTGTGAAGCGCGTTTTTTACTGGACATGGGAGAATGAAAAAACCTCTCCTGTTTGTGGAATTGGCACCAGCTCAATGGACCACATTAACGTCGCAACGCAGCGAACTTCGACGATGTCTGTAAAGCAGGACAAACCCAATAATGGCTGGCTTAGCTGTAAGCTGCTACGTTTCAAGACATTTCAGCACACCAGGTGAATCCCGATCGGTTCTCAAACATACAATCAAATTCTTATCCATCTACAAAATACCCGACACGTAACAAACCTGCGCTGTCGTCATCAGGCAGCACAAGTGAGGAAACCCACACTACGAATAGCGGTGTGGGCCTCATCTGACGACGCATCCCACAAGGGGTACACCACAGTGAGACAGGTGACTTCGTCCCAGGATCACCTCTCACCTGACGAGGCAGCTCCCGCACGGTGTACACCACATTTAGACAGAAGATGACCCCGCCTCAGGATGACCTCTCACCTGATGAGGCATCCTGCACGGTGTGCACCACATTTGGACAGAAGATGACCTCGTCCCAAGGTCACTTCTCACCTGACGAGGCGTCCTGCACGGTGTACACCACATTTGGACAGAAGATGACCTCGTTCCAAGGTCACTTCTCACCTGACGAGGCGTCCTGCACGGTGTACACCACATTTGGACAGAAGATGACCCCGCCCCAGGATGACCTCTCACCTGATGAGGTATCCTGCACGGTGTACACCACATTTGGACAGAAGATGACCCCGCCCCAGGATGACCTCTCACCTGATGAGGTATCCTGCACGGTGTACACCACATTTGGACAGAAGATGACCTCGTCCCAGGGCTGGGTGGCAAGCGACGGTAACAACAGACTCGGATCACGACTGCCCGTCGAGTAGAAAAGCAGGACAGTGCGGGGTGATGGTCTGTGGGGCAGAGGACACTGTGAGTCGCACACCACTGATCAACGTCCGCTCGTCAGGTATACACTGTTCAGCAGTACCCACGATCAACACATTAACGGTATGCATGCAACCGTACGGCTGATATTTCGATAGGGTTGATGATATTCTGCTATGGCCGATGATATTCTGGTGGGGTCTGATGATATTCCGAAATCACAAGTACACTATATCCGGATTGTTTGATGTACCAACCAGATTTATCAGAATCCTAAAATATGCATCTTGGGATGAAGCTTCACGTCCGAATCTGTTGAATCGCAATATTCCGAAGATCCAAATTTCAAAGCCAGTAACTTTTCAGAATAATTAATGAGTCAACATTCCAAATGCGAAGGTTTGTGAAATATCCAAAATAATAAATATTCAAGTTGACAACCTTGTCGAAAGATGAAAGATCCCAAATGTGGTGTTTGCATATGTTTGTTTGTTTATTGGTTGGTTCACGTGTTTGCATAGTGTTTGCATATGGTTCAAAATTTAAAGTTGGTGACTTGTCGAAAGATTCCAAATGTTCAACATTCAACACAGCATGATTTGAAGGGTCAAGATCTAAGGTTCAGCACTGGAAACATTGTCTACATATTCAAATGCATCCAGATTCCAAACACTAGGTGTGCGGAAGAATTAAAAGATTCAAGTTCAGGATTCTGGTACATGTCTGATACCAACCAAGGGTGTAGTTTTATGCACTTCACAGAGAACGCTGCCCTCCTATGTGGACTGGCTCCAAGGTATTTCTTCCGATGTCACGCGGAGCACCTGGGAGCCATCACCAGAAAAGCTTTCCAGTTATTCACGTTCACAAGTACACCTAACCATTCCCAGAGCACTTCATAAAATGTAACCACTACTTACTTCGATCAACGAGCTCGAACGGGATTCCCAGCAGGTTCACTGGAGCGCCTGCTGCCTTCATCCTTCAACGGAACCACCAGGGCGGGGGCGTTTCACAGACTCACACAGACTCAATGCTGTACGGCAATGGACGAGCCCGGCTGGGAGACGAGGCAATGACCCAGGCCTTACCCAGCCGGCGCGTCCAAGGGAGCCTGGGTCTGGAACCAGCGCAGTGCCAGATCCACTGAACCGGTTGTGTGGGCTCCGTCCAGGTAGTACTGCACGGCGCCCCGAGACACCCTCTGTAGGGGACAGGTCAGGTTAGCACACACAGGCTCCGTCCAGATAGTACTGCACGGCGCCCCAGGATACCCTCTGTAGGGCACAGGTCAGGTCAGCGCACACAGGCCCCGTCCAGGTAGTACTGCACGGCGCCCCGGGACATCCTCCGTAGGGCACAGGTCAGGTCAGCATACACAGGCTCCGTCCAGATAGTACTGCACGGCGCCCGAGACGCCCTCTGCAGGGAACAGGTCAGGTCAGCGCACACAGGCCCCGTCCAGGTAGTACTGCACGGCGCCCCGGGACATCCTCTGTAGGGCACAGGTCAGGTCAGCGCACACAGGCCCCGTCCAGGTAGTATTGCACGGCGCCCCGGGACATCCTCTGTAGGGCACAGGTCAGGTCAGCGCACACAGGCCCCGTCCAGGTAGTATTGCACGGGGCCCCGGGACACCCTCTGTAGGGCACAGGTCAGGTCAGCGCACACAGGCCCCGTCCAGGTAGTACTGCACGGCGCCCCGGGACACCCTCTGTAGGGCACAGGTCAGGTCAGCGCACACAGGCCCCGTCCAGGTAGTACTGTACGGTGCCCCGGGACACCCTCTGTAGGAGTCAGGTTAGGTCGGCACAAATAGACTCCGCCCAGGTAGTACTGCACGGCGCCCCGGGACACCCTCTGTAGGGCACAGGTCAGGTCAGCGCACACAGGCCCCGTCCAGGTAGTACTGCACGGCGCCCGGGACACCCTCTGTAGGGCACAGGTCAGGTCAGCACACACGGGTCCCGTCCGGAGAGTGCTGTACGGAGCTCCGACACACGCTCTATAAGGAACAGGTCAGATCAGGTCAACACACGCAGGTCCCGTCCGGAGAGTGCTGTACGGTGCCCGGGATACCAGTGGCCGATGACAGGTCAGTACGTACAAGTTCCGTACTTGTGCGGCAGCCCGAGATGACCTGTATCGGGGAAATATCAAGATCACGCCAGGTCCGTGCAGAGGACAACACACAGCTAGTTAGTTATTAGACACCCAGCATACAATAGATATCGAAGGATCCCACCGTGTAAGCGCACGGGAACACGCAAGCAGCTGTGGAAAGATCGGCTAGAGGCGCATGGTTCTGACAAAAGACAATGCAGGGCTTATAAGCCAACAAACCACCACGGACGTGATCTTGTTGATCCATTTTCCATTGGATACACATCGCCCGTCGGCAACCAGCTCGGGTCAGGGAAGGAACAAACGTGAAAACTGTCCACACTAGTTCAATTAACGAGCTGCAGCGTCAGAGCCGCATACTGTCGATACGTGCCAGACGCCCACCACAAACCACATGCAAAGCAATCGATTCATCTGAGTATATAACTCAGTACCACCAATCCCCTGGCGGTGGTGGATTGGTGCCTCAGGGCGCGCAGACTACTTCGACCAGTTTGCGCGAAGACCTATTCCCATTTAGCTTACTCAACACTGACTGTCGAAGATCACTGTAACGAAGTAACATATATCGGCTAGGCAAGTAGCGACAGGAACCTCAGAAAAAAAGAAGAAGAAAAAAAAAAAATATATATATATATATATAAAATACTGTCCTGATACCTGCTGGTCGGGCCCGCGGTGACAGGAATCTCACAAACACCAGACTGGCCCAATACCTGGCGGACCAGGCCCGCAGTGACAGGAACCTCAGCAGTACTAGACTGGCCCGATACCTGGCGGACCAGGCCCGCAGTGAGAGGAACCTCAGCAGTACTAGGCTGGCCCGACACCTGGCGGACCAGGCCCGCAGTGAGAGGAACCTCAGCAGTACTAGGCTGGCCCGACACCTGGCGGACCAGGCCCGCAGTGAGAGGAACCTCAGCAGTACTATTGACCTGACATCTGTCGGGCCTCCAGTGGCGGGGACCTCGATTGACCTGACATCTACCGGGTCTCCGGTGGCAGGGCTCTCGACTGACCTGACACCTGCCGGGTCTCCAGTGGCAGGGACCTCGACTGACCTGACACCTGCCGGGCCAGCGACAGTCGGCCAGAGCGCGCACCTCGGCCGCCGACAGCTGGTGAGGTGTCGCGCGGGCCAGAAAGCTCGTCTCAGAGGGCAGGTAGGTCAGAGAGGTAGGCGTCACGGCATCGTCCCCTGTTGGGTCGAGCCACTCGGTCACCGACAAAACGCATAGGTCACGTTGGTAAGGAACATTACATGCGACTTACAAGGAGTGCTCGACCATTTCCTCTTGCAAATTAACAGATTCTGTGGTATCTGGTGGTGGTGGTTATTGGCTTTACGACATATCGACTGCTGAATCATGTAGCGTCGCCGATCTCTCACGCCGATTGGTTACGGGCGAAGAGTATGGACAGGTGAGGCTCGAGCCCACAATCTTTCGATTGTGAGGCGGGCAACTTACCCCTAGACTACTCATCCTCCCTGCGGTATTTGCTACAGGACAGAGGAAAAAAGGCATCTATGACAAACAAAATTGCTAGGAAATACATTTTTATCATAATGTTCACGCATAGCACCCACACACAGAAATGCGGATATGGAAACAAGCAACACAGTATGATAAAAATGTTCAAGGTGAAATATGGTGCCGAAAATGGTGGCGGAACGCTGGCTCGATTTAGTATTTGGTCCTACGGGCGCGCCGTCTGCACGGCCATTTGGTGCCCATGGGACATTGAATTGATGAAGTACGCGATTCTACTCACAACACGACGTCAACACTACTGAAGTGGAGGCAGACCAAGTATTGGTGCAATTTTTGTACTTGACCGGGCCATGGAAGAGCCCCACTCACAGCAAATTCCGAACGGTTGGATATAAATTATAGGCAGGCGAAGGTTTTCGGCATGTGATTCTATTTCACCACTCGGCCAGCATTCATAAAATCACCTGGAACAGCTCACCCACACCACGGTCTTACAATCCTATTAGACTGTTACACCATGTGCTTTGAGAAGACAAGACGAAGCTTATCGGAAAAACGACTGAAAATTAGATACAACCATTGAATATAAATACCAGCCCAACCATAGCTCTATCACATTGCTCAATACAGGCTGTTTTTAAAGCTAGCCGCCACTGCTACAAACTAAGCTCCGACAATGCGTCACCGTGGCCGACCTGGCTGCGGCGGTGCGCCAGCTCGACCGACTCGCCTGCGGCTGCGCGCCAAAAGCGCGCCAGCTGCAGCGCCAGCGCGGCGTTCTGCTGCTGGTACGGTCCGGGCGTGCCCAGAATGGTCGGGCCGCCGTCTGTGCTGCGGTACTCGTCCAGATCTGGCACTGTCAGCATCAGACTCTGTAATCGTCAATGGCACAGTCACAGATACACTGTCACAGGCGTACAGGCGCCATCAAAGAGGCATCATCACAGAGCTGATGACAAAGAGGTACCATAACAAAGGTGATGTTACAGCGGTGCTGTCATAGAGGTGTGGTTAGGGGTACCATCAGAGGCCGGCGTTGCAAAGTTGTCAGACCGGGTGTCGCGGAGCTGTCAGGGGCGGGTGTTGCAGAGCTGACAGAGGCGGGTGTTACAGAGCTGTCAGGGGCGGGTGTTGCAAAGCTGTCAGAGGCGGGTGCTGCGGAGCTGTCAGACCGGGTGTTACAGAGCTGTCAGACCGGGTGTTGCGGAGCTGTCAGACCGGGTGTTGCAGAACTGTCCGAGGCGGGTGTTGCGGAGCTGTCAGACCGGGTGTTACAGAGCTGTTAGACCGGGTGTTACAGAGCTGTCAGACCGGGTGTCGCGGAGCTGTCAGACCAGATGCTGCGGAGCTGTCAGGGACGGGTGTTACGGAGCTGTCAGGGGCGGGTGTTACGGAGCTGTCAGACCGGGTGTCGCGGAGCTGTCAGACCGGGTGTCGCGGAGCTGTCAGACCGGGTGTTGCGGAGCTGTCAGGGGCGGGTGGTACGGAGGTGTCAAACCGGGTGTTGAGGGGCTGTCAGGGGCGGTGTTTCGGGGGAAATCAGGCTGGGTGTTGCGACTACGTCCAGGGCAAGTGTACGGGCGAGTGCACTGGTGAGTGTACTGGTGAGTGTACGAGCGAGTGTCCGGGTGAGTGCCCGAGCGAGTGTCCGGGTGAGTGCCCGGGCGAGTGTCCGGGTGAGTGCCCGGGCGAGTGTCGGTGCGAGCATGAGGGCGGAGTGTCGGAGCAATATGTCGAAGCGAGTGTCGGACGAAATGTCGGAGCGAGTGTCCAGGTGATGTGTCGGAGCGAGTGTCGGGACGATATGTGCCGGTGCGAGTGTCGGGACGATATGTGCCAGTGCGAGTGTCGGAGAGAGGTGTGCGGGACAGTTACCCGACACTGGTGAGCACGATCTGCCAGGACGGACATGACGGCGTCGTGCCGCTGTCGACCCACGAACGCCGGCACGCCCGGCTTGATGATGCCCGCCTTCTGGCCGGCGATCTGCTCGATGCGGCAGCCCAGCACGTCCGTGTGGTCGTAGTCCAGGTGGGTGATGCCGCAGACGACCGGCCGCCTGGCGGTCACCGGCAGGTCACCGGCGGCGGTCACGGGCCACACCGGGCACCACCACCGACCACGGGACGCAGACACCATCAGCCGAGAGTCTAATGCGCACAACCTGATTCAGCGTAGTTACAGGCTTACTGGCTTTGGTGCATACGCCACCGTAGCGCACCAGCTGCACAATGCGCACAGCTTCGGTTGAGCTCCAGCTGCGTCCACCGAGCCCCAGCGATCCAAGCATCCGTTTTGAAATCGCAAGGGTCCGATGTGGGGCTATAATTCCATCCAAAGTATGCGTTAGCTGCGGCTTCATAGTGCAACATGTCTATTCCAGCAAATCCAGGGCGTTCAAGACCTGTCGGCAATCCTACGGCAATCCATGTTTATCAGCGATCTCAGTTTGGTTCAGGTCTATAAGCTGTTGTCGATATTGGGATTTAGGGACACATCAACCGCATAGGTAATACAACAGGGCCCATCAGCTGTTCGCAGATAGTCCAGATCCAGTCCAGCGACCAACGAGAGGCTCAGGCTTGCCAGTGGTACTGGTTGTCATGGGCTGTCTCAGTTTCGTTGATCCATGTCCGCATCGGCGAATGCAGGCCAGACTTCGGTCTGGATGAGCCCCCAGAGCCGGCGAACACTCACCGGATGACGTTGGTGCAGTCGTAGGTGCCGCCGATGCCGACCTCCATCACGGCCACATCCACTTGCTCCCGCACGAACACGTACAACGACATCAGCGTCAGGAAGGTGAAGTACATCGGCATCGACTCGTCGGCATCCTGTCCACAAACAGGCAGACGCAGCTATAAATAATTTGTGAAATAGTATGGAATTATAATACTTGCTGAACACTGAATCGACATCCTTCCCAGATGTATCGACATCGCGATTCTTGGTGCATGTGTACCAAGTCTTCATACGTTGCTGTTAACAGTATGCAATGTATAAGTATCACACTTATGCTCACCATACCAGATTCCTGTCAATGTGGAAGAAGAGACCCTGCCAAGAAAACTTTGCGTTGACTTGGCAAGACTCAGAAGCGGATGGCACCCTGGACTGGAGGACTACCTACACAAAATTGGTGCCACTTCTTCCTCCACCTGCAGATGCTATGACGGCGAAGGAAATGCCTCATCCTCTCTTCCTCTGCCCTCAATTATCTACTCTTAGAAACAACCTCTCTGTCACTACTCTACGGGACCTGTGGACCAAACCGCTAAAGTTGCCGAGCTCTTGATGGAAGCGATGCTATGATGCGATAATAATCTGGGATTGCCTGACTGACCGATGGGGTACACAAATACTGCAGCAGAGGTGTCGCCAGAGGGGGGAGGGGGAGGCTTGCCATCTCCAGTCGCATCCCATAATGTCTTTGCCGCCCCACTTAGGTTGGTTATCGGAGTTTATGGGCGCATCGACTGCGTCGGCCATGCAGCGCCCATGCCGCCCCTCTTATCACACCGTCTTAGAGGCGCACTCTCACTTCCATTGCCTGTTTTGGGACCTCATCTTGGGTCCGAAGGTCTTCTCGCTCATGCTACGAGTCTCTTGTACGGACTTCTAGACCTCGTCCTGCTTCCTGGTGTAATATTTTGAAGTTCTGGAGGCCTCCCATTCATCCCAGGATCTCCTATGCCATTGTATGAGTCTCCTGGTCTCCTGTATCGTCTATCTCTTTTACTACCGCCTCCCTGCCGATTTTTGGGCCATCACTCAGATCGTGGGCCTCTCCATGAGTTAGGGCTCCAGGGAGAGTCTCCATTGGCTTTCCTGTCAGTTTTGCATAATTTTCTTGGATTTGATGCATTTTTGTTCTACGGGCCGCTGTCCGCTGCATGGGCCTCCACTCGTTTTGGGAACCTTCTTTTGCATCCTGAGGGCCGCTTCCATCAAATTATGGGCCTCACGCACCGACGTACTGGCCTCGTCTCATTTCTAGGGCCTCATTCTCATCTTGGGTGTTCATCCTGACCAAACTTAGCCATTTGTGGAAACGTCACCCTCAGATCGTAGGGCGGGACCAAATGTTCGCCTCCCTGACGGACGGCAGGGGCCCTTCCCCTTGTGCTCCCCTTCCCCCGTAGCGCCGCCCCTGAATGGAAATATCAAACATGCGAAACTGTGATAAATCAACATATAACGGTAAGCACTTGGCTGGTATAAATATACATCCAATGAAATATCACTCCCATGCATGATTTTCTCGTTAGGTGTCGTACCCCGCGGATCATCAACGATGCTACTTCGTACTCCGTGGTACTCAACCATCTATCAACGATGATGCGTACTCCGCGGACAGAGTACTTTTCTGTTAAAGAATACTCTGATTTACCTAACAAAACGAAACTTGCAAAAATGATTTCAATTAAATTCAGCTCAACCTCCATTTTTCCTCAACTATAATCCCTGCATCTAACAGCCAAACTTATTAACTTGAAATACTGGGAATATATGTATTCCGCATTTACTGCTCATAATCGCCAGGAAGTTCAGTAGTTAAAACCAAATGACGTTATTCTTTTTCTGTGAAAAGTCACGGGAAACATGTATGGAATAGCAGCAAAAGGGTCTTAAGTTTCCATTATTCACCTTCCACAGCACCTTGCGCTCTTATTTCTATAATTAGCCTCAAAGCTAGGTGTCAGTTCAGTGTCGAAAGAACCTAACCGACTTGTTTTTCCATGTCTCAACCTATATCCAGGCCCACTAGGGCACTTAAGGCTGTGCCTCACTTCAGGGTAGCTGAAAGATCTTACTGATGTTATTTTCGTACATAGCGATGCTCTTATCCATTGGAAAAGCACACAATTAAAAAGTTGATAAGAAACGTTCATTGGTGATTCGTAATTATCGTGAAAATTTAAGTTAAGATTTGCACATTCAATTTGGAACAGCTCTATCCTTAATCTGAAATACGTATGAGTCAGGCCAGCCTTAATCCAAATGTTGCTATATTATGCGCTTTCGTTTCATACGAAGCGTAGGGTATAAAAGAAGAAAACAAGAAAAAGCAGCCTTCGCAAGATGAACTAATACGTTTATGCGGATTGCATTGCATCGTCGGAGAAAATTGTTTCCAAGTTGGCTTTCAGGGTACATCGGAACATACTTCACACAAAAAGTTTCCATTGATTCATGAAATTAAGGAATTGTGCGACATTGTGGAGTTGGTACAAGTTTCCTACCTACATAGATGGGTAGGAGAGGTGAAAAATTCTGTTCAACTAAAAGCGTTCAGGAACGGTGGGCTAAGGCTGGGTTTTGGTGTGGTCCTTCTCAGCTACACCCCCCCCTAACAGCCTGCTTTGCAGCAGAATTGGTCTATGGTGCACAATGTATGCAAAACTAGAAACGTTTGATGCCAAATTCAAGGGGTAAGCGGTCTGGACACCCTGGTTTGATTTCCTGCTAATCTTGGTTGGCCATTTTCCATATGCACCGTTAAAATATGCCTTGAAAATGTGAACTTGGATCCCCTGACTTTGTGAGGGATCTCCAGCCCTGCAAGTGCCAAGGAAGTTTGGTAGGGAGAATGGAAGGAGATGTTGGCAATCTCTAAATGTGACCAGCTATGACTAAGTTGAATAATTGGTTGACACGTGTGGAAATTTTGTCGGTGTTTTTTTCCCCAATTGCAACGCCCCATGGCATTTTTAGGGACTCTGAAACCCTGAAACTTCAATTTGTATCTTCCTATAAACTTGCATCCTTAGTGTATGAACCAATGCATTTCCAGGCCTAGCAAATGTATAGTTTTTGTTTGGCCAAAAAATTGATTTGGCTATTCTTAAATTCCTCTCTCCGATGTGCTGTGCTTCTGTGGAATGGGCAAAGGTAGCCATATCCATTTTAGGAAACTCTGATAATTCATGCAAGACATCATATTATTGTCCTTTAAGGTATTAAGGCAACAGGACATGTTTCATGCATTTCCTGTTACCTCCAAAGCAAACAAAGGGGTCATTTGGAAGGTTTGATTTTTGTTTCACTAAAGTGATTTGTTGGATTGGGAATGTGGTCAATATTGAAAAACAAAGAAAAACAATTTTCCAATTTTTTTTTGTGGGAAATTATGTTCTTTTTTCATGAATGTTAGGCTAGACTAAGCAATTGGCATATTGCATTTTATTTGACCTTATTTTTATGCCATGTTACTTAACTCAAAGCCACTTTGTGTTATTTTGCTTGTCAGCTGGAAAGTAAGCATTTGGAGAGGAAATTAGTGGTGACACTAGCTTTATTACTTCTACAAAGAGTATATTGGTAAAAAAGAGTCGAAGAAATACCTTAAAGCACAACTGCATGGATATTTTTGTGAAAAATATAGGTACCAAACAAGTTACGAATTTTGGGAACCGAAAAATAGAGTGGTCGAAATCCCACGTTTTTTTTTTTTTGGGGGGGTGGTGGGTGCAGTGGTGACTGCCTCACCCAATTTCGATGCCTCGGACCGCCCCTGCCTGTATCCTTCGTGATGGTGGATTGGTGCCTTACGGCGCGCCAAGTACGACGGGCATTCTGCGCTCACAACGTACACTCTTGCTTCACTTCGCTCTCGCTAGATGGCAACCACATGAAAGTTCTTGCCTGCTTGTTTACAATAGTGAGCTGGCTAATGCGAGTCGATCTTGTTGAAATTCGCAGAATGGAAGCAGCTTTCCGGCCAAGCTAATGCGAGTGTAAAAGGCACCGTACGACTATTTCACGTGCATCTAGTGTGATACTTCGCTCGATGTCCTCTTTTGCATTGTATTTCGATGGTGCCAATACGATATTACCAATGATATTCGGCATGGTGTTTGGAGATATTACGGGCATTTCGATACGAGGAAGGATGTCGAAAAATATTGGAGCAATGCAAGAAAAAGGTTTGTTAGTGTCAATTCGCACCATACTCGCAGAAGTTTAAAACACTGCGATATGGTATACGATTAGTGGAGTGAAGCGCTGATCAAAGTACTCTTCGCTATCGGGATTTTATGAAAGGAGTAATATTTCAACATTTCATTGACAATCATTGAACCTTCCAGAGGGAAATTAAAGACATCATTTTACGGACAGAATAATGTTATACATGACACAAATTCAGGACGATGCTCCTGACAAGGTCACTACTCGACTAGCGAAATATCCTGCGCAGTGTAGGCTACTCTGAAAATGCCTTCTCCACCCGCTTCCTGTTCCGACTTCCTTTATTCTAGCGATCCACTACATCCCCACTCGGCCTGCCTCTCTGTCCCACCTTTCTATGCCCACCCTCTCCGTGCAGCTGTCGCCAGACCAACCAGCCCTCCTGCCGGGCTCCATACCGAGCACGAGCCATCGGCCCACCTTGGCAAGCTCCAACCGGTCGTACACCTCCCAGAAGTAGCTGGCGAATTTCTCCTCGGAGATCGGTTGGCCGTCCACGCGGATCCGCTCTCGCGCCGCCACCAGGTGTGGCGACGAGAAGAAGCCAGTCCGGTAACCATGGTGACGGAGCAGACTCTCCGTCAGAGCACACGTCGAGCCCTTTCCTTTGGTGCCTGCAGGAAAACCAGTGGTGAGCTCAAAGCATGTGCACCGCTACAGTAAGAGGTCGTGTGGAAGAGACCGAAAGGGGCTGTGTTGCCTTACTTAGTTGGGTAAAGGATTATATTGTTATCGTCAGGTGAAAAAGGTAAAAGAAAAACGGAATGAAATATTCAGAGATAAGACGATAAAATTGACATTTGTATATACACGGTACAGGCTTTGAGCAGCGTACTCCATTGGACACCAGTACATTTTATTTCAACAACAAAAAACTGCAGTACACCAGTACAAGGGGCCTGCACCAGTGAGGGCAAGCGGCGGACCATGTGGATCCCTGCTGAAGGTATAGACTCATACAACATACCGAGACAGGGCACTTTTGACAGACGGCCACTACGCTCTCCAGGCAACTAGTAGCCATGGACCTCGATGCTTTCAATGCTCACGCAAGTGCAATAATTTCCACAACTACGCAAAACGTAGTTTAATCATTCGGTGCAGCGCATTAAAATTTTGGATCCATCTTAGATATTTGCACAGAACCCCTATTTCAGCACATGTGCATCGAGAAAAGGAATCCGCTTCAGACGAACTTGACTGCGACCTGACCGAAATCGGGACCATCTGCCGTATATGACGCACGCAACTCACCATCAAATATACTATGCCGAATTATCGACTTGGCATGGGTGACACGTCCATTGATTGCTAATCTGGATTGAAGGGCACGCTGACTACAGGGTCGTTTAGCAACCATTGACACGCTCCGTCGCCGTTCATTTTTATCACAGCCATACCGGTCAATGTATGTCACATACAATCATGCAGCGTAGCGCCATCCATCGGACTGACACCTGCCACACAGTGAATTTGCCTCGATGAGACCAGGACGCATGACATGACTGCATAACCGCGTGACCAGCGGCTATCTGGCTGGTGGTTGTTAGTCAGTGGCGGCTGGACCGTCTTCCACCAAGTCAGCGCAAAAAAATGCAGCATGCGACTGGAAATGCAGTTAGTGGAACAATCTATCCTTGTCTTAAATTTGCATCATTTACTCACATGGGAAGTGTGAGCAGTCATGATGAGCATACAACTGACAAATAGTGTGAAATGCAGATGCCTCAAGTGAAAGGCACACTGACTTTTCACCATTGAGTGTTTATGCCATATTTTATTCAGATCCTCAATTATGTCAAGACAACTTCGTTCTTCATCTGCACAGTTAATGGAAAAGTAATGTTAAGACTGTGTACCAAGTCCGCCATGAACCTGTTCTTTTAACAATAAAAACGTGCATACTTAAAGGGACTATTCTGGTTGAAAACTATTAAAACTCAACATGAAAGCATCAGGCTGAACTCTGAGTGACGATATAGGCACTTGAAACGCTGCAAGGAAATAGTTATAAATGTGCAAAATTGTGACGCTGGACCAAGCCAGTTCTGATCCGTGACAACTTCATATGCATGACAGCAGTGATACATTCCTCACGATACAGGATGGAACATACCACTTTCTGAACACTGCCTCGACATCCTTCCCAAAGTATTGTCACCAGGCCCTTGATGCGTGTTTATGAAGTTCCGCGTCTCATGTCAAACATCTCACTCACATGAACCGTGTTATATTTACGACGCAATCGACTGCTGGGACGTATAGCGTCGTCAGCATCGCACGCCGATTGGTCGCGGGTGGACTCGCTAATCCTGCTGGTTGTGGAATTCTAGCCTAGCTCAGACACCCCAATGACTGAGCCGCCCCGACAGCCTTTCATTTTGCATTATGCTTATTCTGCAAGCATTGTGCTTATTCTAACCATGACGGATTGCGATACAGGAGCATCTTACAACACAACAGTAGGCAAGCGATTGTGATTATGTGGGCTACTACACGATGTCAATTGATCGCAAAAACATTGCTATTGTCATAACTAATATATATACAAGGTGATCAAGACAAAAAAGGCACATATACAAGTACATTATGGGTTCAAAATTGAGATTCAATGACTTCAGATATATTTTAAATGGCAGTGCTTCCATGCCAACTTTCGCCATCCTACAGCATTCACTTTGACAACTCGCATCTAACGAAACACCATCACTTTAACACTGCGTTAGTTATTTGGTTATTTGAATTTAAGGGCACTTCGACCAAAATGTGATCATTTAGCACCCATTACTTTAACACTGCATGGAGGTAACTCACCCGGGCTTCGCCTTCACCCGTGCTAACTTCCCATCAGAAACTAGATCCGCCTGTACATGTCATATATCGCATAATAAATGTATTCGTGGCATTCCCAAATGACCAGGTACAATGGTGACACAGGTAGCAATCAAGGAGTATATGAGGGTGGAAAAATCCACTATATAAAAATTGTGAAAAACCAACGCAATGAAGAAAAAGTGCGGTCTCACAGTCATCTGGCAGGTCGAAAGGATTACTGTGGACGGATGACGTAAGGACAAGAGGGGATAAGGAGGCAGGGTTGGGCTCATGCTTTGGAGTCCTGGACTGGGAGATGGTTCCTTTTTTAAAGGAATTCCAGGTTTGAGAGAATAATTTTATCTCTCGTTCTGACATGCAAAACTACTTTTTGCACTTTCCGGTGAACTGTGGGCATGATTATTAAACAATACTGAGCTTGAGTCATTTCCAAGGAAGCTAACTTCATTTGCAAAAGAAGGAGTGGATAACTTCCCGGAAATGATCGGCAAACATCCAGGTTACCGTAGTCCTGATGGTCCAACTGGTCCCAGGTGATATCCAGGTGGTGTAGACAGACCAGACGACACACCTGCCACGTGCACCATCCTGGGCTGGTCAGGGTGGTCCTGCATCAGGCACAGATGACCGGGACAGATCAGACGACACACCTGCCACGTGCACCACCCTGAGCTGGTCCAGGTGGTGCTGGGTCAGGCCCAGGTGGCGCAGACAATGAGCCGTCTGAAGCAGACTCCGCTCGGGGCGGCGACTCCGCTCGACCCGGTGCTGGCTCAATGACGCCTGGCACGACTGCAGGGAGTTCAGTGCCGTGATGGCGTGCTGAAACACAACACTCCATTCTCTGAAACATGACACATCATTATCTGAAACACGACACACCATTTTCTGAAACACATGACACACTGTCTACTGAAATACAACATGCGTCCACTAGAACACAACACACCTTGCTCTGAAACATGATACGCTATCCACTGAAACATGACACACCATCCGATGAAAGGACCATTCCTGCTTAACATGCCACATTGTCTGCTGGCAACAATGACATTGTCGGGCAAAATGTTCCAACCCTAGCAGCTCTGCCTCTAGCTCTGCATCCCTGAGTGTCACATTATTTTTAGCTTAGGTTAGGCTATGCTACTGGTTGTTAAAACATGTATCTCATATACCTATCAAGGTACCTACCTAGGGGAAGAGGTGGTTCTGAACACCTAAGGCAGCATGAAACAAACAGCTCTAATGCTGCTTCTGTATAGCTGAACCAGTAATTATACCATGTTTACTGGACACAAAAATGAACAAGCTATCCATATCCAAACAGTTCCTTTCAATGAAAATCCTCTAGCCACTTGCAATGAGCAACTTCAAAACATACATATTTTTAGTGGTGTGCCATATTGTGAACATGGGTATACTGTTAGGTAGTTATTACAGCTTTAGGGTGCAAACAAAAATGTTGGTGTGCATGATTAACTAACTGTAGCTGTTGAGGTACCAGCTATCAGCAGCCACTAAAAAATGCTGGTGTAATTGCAAAAAAAAGAAAGTTGCTTCCTTAGGGTTTTCCAAAGTCTTAAACTCTTTGGAAGTCTAAGGTGGTGCCTGTGAACTTCACTAGTTCCATACACAAAAACGACTGGTATAACTCTACAATCAGACCTGCATATTTTGGTAGATTCAGATCCACAACTTATGAATACCACCATCTTTTTGTTATTTATCTGCTGCACATGATGTGGGAGACATCCAAAGGCAGGCATTCTGGAAACAGACCATGTTCAGATAGACCCCCTCTCCCTCTACCTACCTATTATAAAAAACATGATTATGATGTTCCTTTCTCAGCGAACTTGGTTTCCTTGATCCTTTCTTGGTTTGCTTTGGCTTAGTGAGATTTAAGAACCTATTTTGACTTGGATTCCTTATATGTCAATCAAATAACTTTTATAGAACATAGGTTTTCATTTCCTGACAAACAAATATGATTCATTGCAATCACATTATAAAACACAGGCAAAAATTTACCAGGGATCAGCCTTGATGTCTCCTCCACAAACCTATTTACAGAATTATAATTACCTACCTTATATTTGAAATCCATCGTCGAAAACCAACTGGAGGCTTCAAGTTTTCCAGCACCAGCAGCGAAAGCAGATGCCCTACAAGCGTCGTTTCTCCACAGCCGGAAGATGACTCTCATCGTTCGTCACGTGAAATACGAGTACCAGATAAATGGACAACCTTTGATGACATTATCTTCCAAGATTGAATAAACACCACCCATCTGGATGGATATCTGTTTTCAATCACCTTCACGAGCACGTGCTTCTGTATTGGGTGCATTGCCCAATCAAAACAAACTGCGTCACAAGCCTTCATAAGGCTCGTTCGAGAAACCTGTTACAATATTCATAGCCTTTGTACTAGTTAGCTGTTATGTTTTGAGATAATGCACAATAAATGGAAAAACCTGAGTGCGTCCTTGCCCCACAACATGCGTGATCATTGGTTCACCGATCATCATATTCTCACCTCCAACAATTCAAAATTGTTCAATATTCTCTAATGGTGACGTCACTTATGTCAGGAAATGGGGTGGGGAGGGATGAAATTGCATTGCCAACTCAGGAATATTCCAATAGTGTCAGCCAAGGCAATAGAACCTCAAAGTCTGCAAATAGGGACAGCAGCAACTCAAGGGGACAGAGTTATAGTTCATCTGGTGATAAAAGAACTCCTCAATATGAAAAAGCCAAAGGTGGTTATGGAGCATTTGTTAAGTGTATGATGTTTAATGCTCAGAGTATCCGTTCCAAATTTGATGAGTTCAAGTGTTATGTTGCTGAGGAGAAACCGGATTTTGTTTGCATTACGGAGGCATGGGTCAGTGAAGGATATTTTGGAGATAACTTACAGGACTATGAGATCCAGGGATACAATATGTTTTCGTGCAATAGGGGTCCAGCAATGAAAGGGGGTGGTGTAATGCTCTATGTGAATAGCTTATTCAGTTCTCAAAAAGTAGCAGGTGGGGATAAAAATGTGTCTGTGGAGTCCATTTGGCTTGATGTCACTGTGGGAAAAGGCAACAGCAATACTCTTAGGATAGGAGCTTTCTACCGATCAGGAACCCTGCCACATTCTCAGCAACTGGAGCTTGACAAGGTGATTTGTGAGGAAATCAGTAGAAACTTTAAGAGGAAGTGCCTTATTCTCGGTGACTTTAATCTAAAAGGTTATGAAAATGCTGGTGTTGGCTCCCCATCATGCAAAATGTTCAGGAAATGCCTTGAAGAGGACCTGTTCTTACACCAGTTTGTATCGGAACCTACCAGGCATGGTTCATTCTTGGACCTTGTATTCTCGGATTTAAGTGACTTGGTTCAAGACTTGACTGTAGGCGAAACTCTGGGAAAAAGTGACCATAACATAGTTAGATTCAAGGCACATGTAGGGGAAACTATCAAGGATAATTTGGTAAAGGTTCCAAATTTCAACAAAGCAGACTTTAACGGCATGAGAGCGGCTTTAAGTGCCATCAGATGGGAAGAAGAATTCTCCAATTTAAATGCCTGTGAAATGTGGGAAAAGTTCAAATCTTACTTAAAGGAAACTCAGATTAGACATGTCCCCCAAAAGCAAAGACGCAAAAGAAGGGTAGGAAAGCCAGCATGGCTTACACCAGACGTGATAAAAGCAATTAGGGCTAAGAAAACTGCATTTAGAGTGTTTAAAGAAGCCTCAAATGTCATTAATCTAAAGGCGTATCGAAAAGCTAGAGACACTGTGAAGCAAAAAACCAGAGCAGCAAAGCGAGCAAAGGAACTGGATTTAGCTAGAAACTGTAATGGGGACAGTAAAAAGTTCTTTAGTTTCTACAAGCTGAGTAAAGTTTCTAACACAATTGGTCCACTGGAAGTAAACGGGACTACATTGGGTGAGGATAGTGAGATGGTTGAGGAGCTGAGCAAGCAGTTCAAATCAGTGTTTACATTGGAAGATATGACCAATCTGCCGACCGTACACCATAGTTCAGATACATGGGATCTGACAAATGATGTTGATTTCATTGGTAGTGATGTTGTTTACAATCATATCAGGAAAATAAAGCCAAATAAGGCAGCAGGACCTGATGACATTTATGCTAGGTGTTGCGGGAAACTGAAAAGGAACTGGCATTTCCACTTAGTATAATATTTTGTAGATCAGTTTCACATAATGAAATTCCAACCGATTGGAAAAGGGCAAATGTAGTTCCTATTTTCAAGAAAGGAGAAAGAGGGAAAGTTGAAAACTATAGGCCAATAAGTCTCACATCCCTAGTCTGCAAGGTACTCGAATCAATTATCAAGGATAGAATAGTTAGTTATCTGGAAGGTAGCAGATTGATTCAAGATACTCAACATGGATTTAGAAAAGGACGATCGTGTCTCACAAACCTCTTGGACTTTTTGAACTTCGCCACAGAACAATTTGATCAGGGAAATCAGGTTGATGTAGCATATCTTGACTTTAGTAAGGCCTTTGACAAGGTACCCCATAAACGGTTAATGATACAGCTTCAGTCCCATGGTATTGCAGGTAGCATCTTAAAATGGATAGAGTTGTGGCTTTCAGATAGACAGCAAAGAGTGATGCTAAATGGTACAAAGTCATCATGGCAAAATGTTCTTAGTGGAGTCCCCCAGGGGTCAGTACTAGGGCCATTACTGTTCATTATATTTGTAAATAACATTGAAAGTGGCCTAAGCAGTAAAGTTTTGAAATTTGCGGATGATTTGAAGGTCTTTAGGGCAATAACAGGTCAGGATGAGCATATCTCGCTGCAAAAAGACTTAGACGAACTTGTGAAGTGGTCCGAAGAATGGCAAATGAAATTTAACTTTGATAAGTGCAAAATCATGCATGTAGGTAAGCAGCATATGAAGGCTCCATACTTGATGGGTGGCCAATTTTAAATTGGAAAAATTTGGGGAAAGTGCTATCAGTGACTCAACAGGAGAAGGATTTAGGTGTTATTCTAAACACAAAACTGGGGGCATCAGAACGGACCAAGGAAGCCAGGAAGAAGGCACTGAGAATGCTCGGGGCAATAAATAGGAATGTATCATACAGAAGTGAGGAAGTGATCAGGAAGCTTTACTGTGCATACGTCAGGCCACATTTGGAATACTGCATCCAAGCTTGGTCTCCTAGCTATGAAAAAGATTGTTGGCTTTTAGAGAGAGTAAAAAAGAGGGCTGCAAAAATTGTTAATGGCATAATCAACCTGGCATATGAGGAAAGATTGAAGAAATTGAATATGTTTTCACTTAGATATAGAAGGCTGAGAGGAGATCTCATCGAGGTCTTTAAATTTGTCAATGGTCTGGAGAGGGGATACCTTGGGGAAATGTTTGAATTTAACATAAATGATGCAATTAGAGGTCATAAATTCAAATTTAAAGTTAACCACAGCAGAACAAGGTTAAGGCAAACTTTCTTCACCAACAGGGTAGTGGAACACTGGAACCAGCTGCCAGAAAACATCGTCAGTAGCAGCACATTGAACATCTTTAAAAACAGCATAGACAATCATTATAAGAATAGAGGGCTTGCTTTTCAGTATTACAGGGAGGGCTGATTGACAGATTTGGTGGGCAACTGGTTCAGTGTACAGAGTGCAACCAAGAAGGGCCCTTGTGGCTCATAGTTGCACTAATCTTTTATGTCTTTATGTCTAAGACCTCCTATTGTTTTTAGGTCCTTAGTATGGTTCGGGAATGGGAAACATGATTTGATATTAATGTACTGTTTGTTCTTGGCATGGTGCATTATTTACTGAACACACAAAAACAATTTTTTGTCGTTGAAAAACTGGGACATACCAAGGTATAAATAAGTCATATGTGGATAAATACCTAAGTGTCAAAACCAACCAACGTCTCAATGTTTTTTTTTTTAACAAAAGAATCTTCCCGCTGGCCAAAAGATTGCAGCGAGGCTGATGCTAAGCATATCTTTCAGACATCTCCCATTGATCAACCCATCGTTATGTCCTCCAAGAATAACTGAATATAGCTAGATTCGTCATTACTGTTATTTACTACCACCAGCTTGATGCCCTAAGCAAAGCTTAAGCGACCATTTCTCAGTCCTAGGACAATAATTTCGCGAAGGTGACAACAAGAAGTGGGTTACATTGGTTTTCTGATCGGAATCTTAAGAATTTGCGAATTTTTATAATATTTGGGGCTGGTTGCAATTCACGCGCCTGGGATTTCGACCGCAATTTTGTCAAAGCGAATTTATCGAAATGACATGATTAGTGGTCAACTAAATGGTCCTGTGGACGGGCCTAATCTATCACTATATTTCCTGATTCGTCGGATTTCAACCCTAACTCTACCACCCAATTCTACGGTTTTATTTTGGTATCCCTTGATAAATCAGCTCACACTGCTGAAATTACACCCATACCACATCAACCGGATCGGTATCCGAAATTGTGAGGCTGGAGCCCTCCACCAAAAGAGGGATTCCCCAAAAATCAATGTCAGGGCCGGTAAAATGGCTCTGTAGCACAGAACATATTACTAGATGCCTTCGGAAATTGTGTACGCCGCCGAAAAAAAAGAATCTCGAAAAATCGAGATGGGATACATATACATGGCGCCAAGGTCTCGAATTGTCGGGCCCGAAATTCGGACTTTTGAGATTAAAAAAAATCAGAACAGATCTACAAAAATAGCATGCAGCCTAGAAAACTGGCGTTGGGTAACCGGAACCACGCGCCTGGGAGCGACAAGTCAGGCTGGGACACAGAAAAATCGCACCGAAACCTCAAAACCGAACGTCCACAAATGTGCGTTAGAAGCCCGGAATAAGCACAGAAGGACCTCAAGAGCAACGGGGTGCGCAAATACAACTGACGGTCTCAAGCACACAATTTCACAAAAAGTGGCAGGGCCTCAAAACATGCGTTGCAGCCCTAAATAAACAAACATGGAGCTATTAAAAAAAAAATACACTGGAAGGTCTCAAGGCACGCAGGGACCATGCTAACGCACAAGGATCTGAAAAAGTGGCTGGAACCACAAAAGGCAAAATGGTTCCAAATCGAACAAAGGGACCAGTGGTTAAATAAGCACATCGGGATTTTAGAAAACTTCCTGACACGTAAAATATCCTCTGTGCATAAAAAGCAACAACACCCTAAAACGAGCAGGAGTTTAGAAAATGTATTAAACCCCTAACTTGAATTTACAATATATTATCCATCACTTTGAAATGTAAAATTTCCCAATTTCAGGCATTCCAGTTCATATCACCCGGTCGCCACGACGCCAATGTCCGTGCACGTGCGCGCATTCGGCGCATTCGCAACACTTCGTGCGATGCTACGGTTTCTGCTAGGCCTTCTCCCTTTTGCTAATGACTGTCACATGATACATTTGCGCCATATTTGACATGCTGCAATGCTTAATATGGGCGCTCACTGCGAAAAGTCGAGTAATTAAATCCGATCATTAATTTCCTACTTCCCACATTTTCTGGTAGTTATGAAGTGCAGATTCCGTTCAGCTTTGACGCACCTGATATCTTTGCTGCTATACTCTCAGAATGGCTGTCGAACCAGAGCCTTTCCTCAGTGTTCTTTGTTGGACCCGCTGCGTCTTTCTGTGCAGCGACCTAATGCATTTTCGAAACCCCTCCTTGTTTAAGTGTGTTGTTGCTTTTTTGGGCACCGATGATTTTTTATGTGTCAGGGCGGTTTAGAAGATCCCGATGTCTTCATTTAACGCCCGGTGCTTTTGTTCGTTTTGGAACCAGCCATTTGCGGCCCCAGCCTCTTTTAAGGCCCTGGTGCGTCCTCAAGACCTCTGTGTGCCATAAGAGCTTCTTGTGCATTTTTTAAAGAGGTCCAGGTATGTTAAGGCCCTGTCGCTTTTTGAGAGACTATGTGCGTTTTGGGGGCCAGTTGTATTGTCGGCCCCCGTTATGCTCTTAGGTTCCTGTTGTGTTTTGGGGGGCTTCTCACGCACATTTGTGGTGGTCCAGTACGTTGTTGTGGCTTCGGTGCGGTGCTTCTTAGTCCCAGCGCGATTTATCGCGCCCAAGCGCGTGGTTTCGGGGACCCAACGCCAGCTTTCTGGGCTCAACGAGATTTTCGTGAATTTTTCTTTGTCGTTGTTGTAAATTTGTAATCCCGACCTGACTTTTCGAGTCCCTGGCGCCACGTGTTTGCATCTCACTTCCATTTCTTTAAGATACGATATGTTTTTCAATGCCATACGCAATTTGTGAACGTATCTGGTTTCATGTTCGGCGCTCCAGAGTCATTTTCTTGAACAGGACATTTATTTTGTTCAATACATTCTTATTATGGAAGGCTTCAGCTTTTTTTCTGATACCGATTTCTTTTTTTGTGGTCACACTGTTCTTACGTGTGGGCCTAAATGCGAATTTTGTGGAGCTTCGACGGGTCTACCGACGAGAATTGTGGGTCCCGAGCGCGATACTTTAGGGAACAGATTTGCGTTTGTGGGAAGAGTTGTACTTAGCTGTTGCCCCAACGCGATTTTGACAGTTCCTATTGCAAGTTTTGGAGCCTCGGAACGAGTTTTCGGGGCCCGAAGTACTTATTTGGAGATCCCTGCGCGAATTCTGGTGGACCGACGCGAATTTTGGCGGCCCTAGCGCGAGTTTTGAAGCCCCGGCACGATTCTTGGGAGCTTATGTCTCTCAGGATAGAGGGGGCATTTGCCCCTTTGATAGGCCACTGCGGCCAATGAAGGAGTATATTTTTGTCCCAGAGTGACATTCCGGTGAAGAATTGGTCTTTGGAGCAGCTGCAACTTTTGGGGCCCGGCGCGCCCTTCTGGGCCTCCAGGGTGATTTCCAAGGGCTGCGACGCGATTTTTTATATAGTCAAATGTGATCTTTTGGGCGCCGACGTCGTTTGCTTGGATCCGTAGCGCGAGCTTTAGCTGCCTCGGCACTTTTTGGGGTTTAAAAAGTTGTAGGTTTTTTGGCGTCATTGTTGGGCCCCAGAATTGGATTGCTTTTGTGTTTTTTGTGTATTTTTGTGAGTGTTTTCAGAGTTGAACCCATGTCCGGAGTATTTTCGTTGCTCTGGCTTCATTTGTTTTGTTCCCGATGAGACTGTTGTGGAATGGTACGACCCGTCGTTACACTATATATATTTTCATGGTCCGGTCGTAATTTTTTGGTACACCCAGTCTCAGCGTGATTTTCAAGGTCTCCGGCCGGATTTTTTGGTCCATGTCGTAAATTTGAAACACCCCGGCACGACTTTTACCATCTCTTAGGGGTTTCTTGCAAATTATAGGCCTCATCTTGCGTCATAAGCATCTCGTCCAATTTCCTGGAGCTTCTTTACCAGTTTTCAACGTCTTATGTCCTATCCTCCTCCACATTCATTGTCCTCCTCTCTCGTCTTGAAAGGCATTCTCTTGTATCCTGTGGACCTTTACGATGGCATGGGACTTCCTCTCATGTCCCAGGGGCATTATCTGCCAAATTAGGGGCCTCCAGCCACGCCTCGTGGATTTCCTCCTTTATCCTGGCAAAGCCTTACCAGTCTTAAGGGAATCTTCAGTTTTGGAAACCTCACACCCCTTCATGCCTGTTACCACTCTCATCTTAAGGGGCTCCTCATTTTCTTGGAAGTCTTTCTGGTTTTCGGGGCCTCAATCAGTCCTGTAGACCCATTCCTTTTTGGGGGACTCCTCTCGAGTCCGGCAGGGCCCTTATTTCTCTTCTAGAGTCCTTTTTCAAATTAGAGGCCTTCTCTCACGTCTTGGGGACCTCTTGCTCTGCGTTTTAATTCGAACTTCGCCCATCTTAAGGGTGTTATGCTATCTCCTGGTGGACTCCTCTTCTCTCCCAGCTTCCTCCTCTACCAAATTATACACAACCTTTCTTGTCTGAGTGGCCTTGTCATTTCCCGGGGACCTTTTTGGACATCTACGAGCTTTCTTTTCCGCCTAGGGCTACCTCTCTTATCCAATGGCCTTTCTCTCCAATTTTAGGGCCTCCTCGTGCATCATGGGGTCTTATTTCCAACCATGTGTTGTCCTCTTCCGAATTAGGTGCCTCCTGCCATGTCTCTGGATCATCCTTATCTATTTTGGTGGAGCCTTGCTCGTTTTGGTGCCTATTTTTGCGTCTCCGAAACCGCTCTCATAACCACTGGCTTTCTTTTCCGTTTTGGGGCCTCCTCTCACTTTCTGGGGCCTGCCTTCCCGTATTGGGGCCTCCTTTACAACTCTGGGGACATTTTTTTGGCTGTGCCAATTTTTGGCACTTTCTTGATTTCTGGGGCCTCCTGCACTCTCCTAGGTGACTCCTTTTAAAAGTTATGGGACTCCTTTCACGTCTTGGAGGCCTCTCCACCTGTGTTTGGAGCCTCATTATTCCCTTAGCAGGTTGTTTTTGCATCTTAGTCTTAAATCTTCTCTTCTAGGGTTCTCGTCTTCTAAAATGTGGGCCTCATCTGGCTGGTCTCAGAGGCCTTCTTTCCTTCCTAGGGGACCTTCTTACCCATCTTGGGGCCCCCTCTTGCGTCCGGATAAATATCTCTTGTCATTATTTTATATTGTGGGGTACTTTCTTCCATCTTGGGACCTCGTTTTCCAAATTAAGAATATCTTGCCACCCATCGGAAGCCTTCTCATGTAACCCTGGGTGGCTTCTTGCCCGTCTCGGTGGCATCCTTTCCGTCCTGGAGGTCTCTTTTTCGTCCTGGGGGAGGGGGCTCCTTTTCATCCTGGGGGCTTCCTCACCATATCTGTTTGATGTCTCTTATAGGAACCTGATTATATTTCCTGGGGGCCTCGTTATCAATCTTGGATCCACCTTGACAGCATCATCGTCTGTCCCGTCGGGCTCCATGCTCACCTTTTTGTTTTATGCCTTTCCGGATAGTGGTCTACTCAAATTACAGGGGGTGCCCCCACCCCAAGTCTCAAGGCAAGCGGTGGAGACGATTGCTCCCGCTGCCCCACCCCGGTAGCAACGTCCCTGATCTGAAACCTCATCTCATATCTTTTCCGGCTTAGGGCCTCCTCTCATATTATTGGGCCTCCCTTCACGTATTGAGACTCCTTTGCAATGTTTGGGGCCTCCGTGCCAACTTTTGGCAATCTCTTGAGTTCTGGGGCCACCTACCCTCCCCTAGGTGACTTCTTTGTCAAATTATGGGCCTCCTCCTGGAGGTCCCTAATTTCTAGAATCTCTTTTTCATCTTGGGGGCCTCCTTTTCGTCCTGGGGCCTTCGTTGCATCCTGGGGTATCCTTTTCGCCCTGGGGGCCTCCCTTTCGTCCCGGAGGGCCTCCTTTTCGTCCTGGAGGGCTTCCTTTTCGTCCCGGAGGGCCTCCTTTTCGTCCTGGAGGGCCTCATTTTCGTCCTGGGGGTCTCCTGTTCGTCCTCGGGGCCTCCTTTTCGTCCAAGTCCTATGGGCCTCCTTTTTCTTATAAGGTCCTCCTTTTCGTCCTGGAGGGCCTCATTTTCATCCTCGGGGCCTCCTTTTCGTCCTGGGGCCTCCTTTTCGTCCTGGGGCCTCCTTTTCGTCCTGGGGGTCTCCTTTTCGTCCTGGGGCCTCCTTTTCGTCATGAGGTCCTCCTTTTCGTCCTGGAGGGCCTCCTTTTCGTCCCGTAGGCCTCCTTTTCGTCCTAGAGGGCATCTTTTTCGTCCTGGGTGCCTCCTTTTCATCATGGGGGCCTCCTTTTCGTCCTGGTGGCCTTTTCGTCCTGGGGCCTCTCTGTCAACATTTGGCACTCGCTTGATTTCTGGGGCCTCCTACCCTCTCCTAGGTGACTTCTTTTGCGAATTAGGGGCCTTCTCCTGGAGGCTCATAATTTGTATAATATCTTTTTCGTCTTGGGGGCCGCCTTTTCATCCTGGAGGGCCTCTTTTTCGTCCTGGAGGGCCTCCTTTTCGTCCTGGAGGGCCTCCTTTCCATCCTGGGGGCCTCCTTTTCGTCCTGGGAGCCTCCTTTTAGTCCTGGAGGGCCTCCTTTTCGTCCTGGAGGGCCTCCTTTTCGTCCTGGGAGGCTCCTTTTCGTCCTGAGGTACCTTCTTTTCGTCCTGTAAGCCTCTTTTTCGTCCTGAGTGCCTCCTTTTCGTCCTGGGGGTTTCGGTTTCGTCCTGAGGGCCTCCTTTTCGTCCTGGGCCTCCTTTTCGTCATGGGGGCCTCCTCAAATTTCAGGGGGCGGCGCCCCCCAGTCTCACGGCAGGGGACAATTGCCCCCGCTGCCCCCCCGGTGGCGACGCCCCTGGGCACAAGTAGCATGGGTCACCAGCAGTGCGCAGCACAGGTAGCAACAAGCACAAGAGCACGGAGTCCACGTGACAGATAGGAGAAGAGAAAACACTACAAAGCTGTAAGAGAACCTAGCTCTATGGTTAATATAGGGCATACAGGACACGAGTTAAGTTTCTTTGCTTCGTTGCACAACTACATATCTCTTCCAGACCTCGTGCTTCTACAATCTGCATGATTGCCTTGGTCTAATCTCAAACAATGGTGATAACTTGGCAATTCTTGGCGTAATGAACTTGGCGGTTTGGCGTTTTTCAATTGTTCAAGTGGGTATTCATTCTCGGTCGTGTTGACTCGGGTAGCGTTCGATTGCTTGAAGTTGACGAAAACTTGTAAATAATGAAGAATAAATATTTTCTTTTTCTCATCTTCATTTGTGCCAGGATCGGAAATTTTCTTGGAGTTTTTTTTATAGCAGTTTTTATGCTATGCTGTCACGGATTCAAGGAGGAGGTAGGGAGAGAAGGGGATGGTTTCCCCACATCCTCCAAAACATAACAGCTGCTTTGGGCAATCTCAATGTGCTGTTCAGTGGACCCACATTCTGCCCTACTTCTTCCCCATCTCCAACTATTCTAGATATATCTAATACACCGCCTTTCAACTCACATTCTACCGTCGCTCTAGCGTGCCCCCCCCCCCCTCCACTCCAACAGCTGCTTTTGACAAACCGAAAGGACCTCCTTTTCGACACACATTCTGCCGCCGCTTCATGAGCTACTACCCCGTCCCTCCAGAGTTCGCCTCCCTTAGCAAATTTCTGGATCCATGCCAGCCATATGTCGCCCCACTGTTTCCTTCCTTCGGTAAATTCTTGGAGCTGCCTGTGCCTGAATAAGAACGCAGGCATTATCGCAAAAATGCACGATGAAATTTACTTCTTGAGATTTCAGATTGACCTCTACCATGACAGCTTTCTTCCTAGTGATAGAACACACTTGAAAAGAATAGTCAGTGTCCTGTTCAGGTCAAATAAGTGCCAGGTTGTAAAAGTATTCCGGCGTAGCGTGTAGCCAGCGTGGCCCCTGTCATCCCCATGCCTTCTCGCGTGTCGGCCCGAAAGTTCCAAATGACGTCATCTGGGGTAACACTTTTAGGCCGTTTTAAAGGGATGTTTTATGTTAAAATGGCAATATATTACGTTCAACTCACTTTCTAAGTCAGCTAAGCTAATGTCTATGCTTTTATAATTTTGTTCAACTCTTAATCTTATTGTTTCAGTTAGGCTGCGAATTAGACGCCGCCGCCATGGAAGGCAGCATTTTAGGTGCAAGCTTCCTGTTAAATTCATTGCGCATGTTGACGCAGTTGAGTTATTAATGGCGCGGGTATTTATTTACGTCTGTCCACCAGTTATATATTTACGTCAAGGCCCTTTACATATTTACGTGGTATATATCGACTTGCGTCTGTCGTAGTTGTTTGTCCCTTACGTCAGATCGGGTGTCACTACCCATGCTTTGTAGCTTTAGTGTTCCCCTAGAGTTAGCTGTAGTTAATGCTGATGCCGCTTATCCGACATATTTTGATTGAAACAGGGAGAAGGTGGCCTGAAATTCATTTTCCTGTGGTTCATTTTTCGTCAAATTAAAGTGGAAGGTAGCATACGAATACCTGCAAGTCCATCATGATTACAACGTTCTAAACGATTTCTCAATATGATGAGAAAACATGAGGGCAAAGATGATATTAGCTGATGAATGCCACATCTGCTGGACAAATTGTGATGGCACAGATGCCAGGAGTCTGCATTGAAGTAACAGGTTTCTTGTATATTTACAATGCAGAATGTGTCACAGAAAGCTATTTCTTAATTTTCATACAGGGTGATTCAATGGTCATTTTGAAATAAAGGCATAAAGAAATAAAAGATCAGTGCATCTATGAGGCACAAGGGCCCTTCTTGGTTGCACTCTGGACACTCCACCACTTACGTACCAAATCTGTTGATCATCCCTCCCTGGAATACTGAAAAGCAAGCCCTCTATTCTTATAATGATTGTCTATGCTGTTTTTAAAGATGTTCAGTGTGCTGCTACTGATGATGGTTTCTGGAAGCTAGTTCCAGTGCTCTACTATCCTGTTGGTGAAGCAAGCATGTCTTAACCTAGTTAGCATGTCTTAACCCTGCTAGTTCTGCTGTGTTTAGCTTTAGCTTTGAATTGATGATGTCTAATTGCGTCATTTCTGTTCAATTGAAATATTTGCCTGAGATATCCCTTCTCCTGACTATGAACAAAATTATATACCACAATGTCAGCTGATGATGGTTTGGCTACATTGTTGAGATAAAGTAAGTGTGAGGGGTAATACTTCCCTATGCCAAGTGTGAGGGGTAAGTATCCCTATGCCAATTTTATTTTCTGGGGATTTGCTTCTTGGTACACTTGCCCATGTTTTAAACTAATTTTATGCATGGGAAATAATAACTTTAAATATTAGCAATTCATGTTCAGAAATGTATAGTGGCCATTTTGCTAACAAAATGATATGAAATCATCCATATAACATTGACGAACACCCCCAAGGCATATTTTCAGCAAAAACATTAAATTTGAAATCTGATCAACAGTTTTGTGCATGACACTTTCAAGGTATATTGCAAAATGGTGACTGTTGTCCAAGCTATTTCCAGTTCAGGATTGGTTTTCAGTTTAATGTGTTGCATGGAGTAGAACCTTCACATGTTCATTTCACTTCACAAGAAAGCTACATCAACCAGCATGTTTAAATTTCCAGAAATGAAAATATATGTAAGATTTGGGTGGCAAGGTGCAAAAGAGCTGATCAGTTTGATCCAACAATCTCCTTCATTTGTTTTAATCACTTCATCTCCAATGACTATGATCCTGGCTACCTAATGGGTCTCAAGCTGATGCCCTGGCAGCACTACCTGCTTCTCCTGAAACCTGGTGCCATCCCATCTATGAACCTGCCTTCCACATCCATATGGTATGAAGTGATGAATCATGCATGTCTGATGTGCTACATTTTGGAGCGACTTATCCTTGTGTAACTAAATGGAGAACCAGTTCAACTAGTTTGACACCACTTAAAGTTGCTTTATCAGCATAGCCAATTCAATAATGTGTTTCTTCATCTACACAATCAAATGTAATAGATTGTGTAGCTGCTATTGACTGGTTTGAAAGGCATTCATTTGCATAAGCAGTGTTAAGCTCTGTGATTAAATGAATACCATCTTCAAACTTTCTACTGACATGCTTCCAACTTGTATGCATGCAGTATGCTGTTTATGGTTGGTGCATCCTGAAGCCAAAAAGAACACAAAGTTGGCTATGCTGAAGGTAATGGTGGAAGTTGCTTATGAAACACCTGCATTGGGAATGTTTCATAGCTGCATGACCTATACAGTCAATGCACCCCTAAACTATAGGGTATGTTCTACAGGGATGCTGACAAGGCTGAGCGAGCCAATGACGGAGCAACCAGAAGACTGTTGAGCACCTTGTGCACCAGTCATTGGCATCAGCTGGTGTGGGTGACCAGATGACCTTAAACAGAAAGTGAGAGTTTCTGGATGACATTCTGATTGAATATCCATGATGATGGACCATGTTAATCCTGCCAATAAATTGCAGTCTGGCATCAGCTACGTGGCATCAGCATTGACAACAATGTCTTGAAATAACTGAGTTTAATGGGTGCTAAATGACCTCGCAGTCGGCGTGCCCTTAAGCCAAAATAATCAATAACTTTGAGTTTCTGTTTAAAAGGTAGATTTGCAAAACCAAATATGGGTATTAGTTGTTTTGGTCATTGTTATTTGTTGTTTTTGTTGTTGTCGTTTGTTGGCTGAACAACATTTATTAAATATACTTACATACTGAAGCATTTTGTTTCATTGATGTGCCTTGAAACTCAAATAACCAGCAAACTAAGCCATTTTGTTAAGCATCTGGGTATTAGTTCATAGCATGAGTTGGAATACCTAGTATATCTTGATATATTGAACAAAAATCCTTATTTTATTGTCAGGAGGCGAGCGAACCCAGGTGTCCAGCACCTGAAGAAGAAGTTGCTGCAGATGCAGGCGAAGCGCCAGGAGGACGGTCTGAAGTTGCGCCAAGAGATGGCACGCCTGCGGCGCCAGATGTACCAGCTCCGGCACAAGGCTGTCGCCCTGCAGCAACTGCAAGCCGAGGGCATCCTCAGCCAGCAGCAGGTCGACCGGCTGATCACCAGGAGACGGAAGTGCTGGAAAGCAGATGTCGCAAAGGCAGTCGGTTTACGCTGCATCAGCCGGAAGCCATACACCTATGTCCAGCGTGCCATGAAGGTGCTCCTGCCCTGAGATAGCACTCTGGCTAGGAGGACATGTGGCTTTCAGCTCGGCACCGGCATCATTGACGCAGCAATGTGGGTGTTGAAGCCGGCAGTTCAGACCATGGGGCCGCTGGAGCGCATCTCCTGCCTCTGCTTTGATGAGATGGCGATGAGAACAGCCGGCCGTCTTACGATCAGGGTGAAGACGACGTTGTTATGGGCTGAAAGCTTCAGCAGCTGATGGTCCGCGGGCTGTGCGCTGCTTGGAAGCAGCCCATCTTTTACGAGTTGGACGCGCCATTCACCGTCAGCAAGCTGGTGATGGTCGTACGTACCCTGGAAGACTTGGG
Organism: Imbricaverruca yamaguchii; assembly: GCA_034440575.1. Lineage (NCBI taxonomy): Eukaryota > Metazoa > Arthropoda > Thecostraca > Neoverrucidae > Imbricaverruca > Imbricaverruca yamaguchii. The sequence continues at coordinate 556,986 of JAOTOL010001587.1, forward strand.
TCTGGACATCAGAGCTGTGGTCACCGACATGGGCGCGACCAACGGGAGCCTTTGGGGTGAGGCAGGTGTGGACCAGAACAGGACCTGGATCCTTCTGACCTTTTGCATCCTTCTGACCCAAACAAGTAATTAAATTTGTATGTCTAGTTGAAAGTGATGATGCTATTTTAAGATGAGAAATGGTGTTATTAACTTTTTTATTTGATTGTGGTGGCCACCCATCCATCATATGTCAAAGCTGATCATTCACAACTGTCTTATTTTAGTTTTCAACTGATTTTGGGAAGCAAGAATAGCCTCGCCGTTATCTTAATACGTTTTACGATGATTGTTCCGTTTCGTTTGCATCTTGTCATGCCATTTATTTCTGGATATATCTATAAAATACTCCATAATTTAACTATCTTGTTGACATGATATGATGATACATGATGTGATTGCTGATGAATGATACATACTCCCGTGCTAATCGATTATCAGTGGTTCGAGGTAATAATGGATTCCCGGAAAAATGAGCCTGAATATTTGTTGGCAACTTAATTCATGTTTAAGTTTGGTCATTTCATAAAATTCTGGTTGTCCTTGCCTTTCAGGAAGCTGTGGGTGTTCGCCGACATGCCACTCCTAGTGAAGCTGACCCGGCACCACACTGTGAAAGAAGGTGGAGGGCTGCTGCTTCCTGATGGCCTGGGAGGTCATGCTCTCCTGGACTCTGCTCCATTCCGGGAGTTGCGAGCATTAGATGGAGCTGAAATGAGGATCTCCCCAAAGCTAACTGATGTGTACATCGAGGTATGTAATGATACTTGAGCCTCCTGTCTACTACAGCTTCTGCTGGAGTACCACCAGATTAATGAAGGGTCAATTGTTGACAAGCATTGACAGGTTGAATGTTTAATCGTTACCCCTGCAAGAAACGTGCAAACATTAAATATTAATCGTCGACGACTTGCCTGCAAACAGTCCAACACATGCTTCAAATGTTCAGCATAGTGTTGCCCAATATTTTGGGATACTAATGACGGGTGGTCAAGGCGCCCTTATGCCCAAGTAACTCACTAATAATGCGCGACGTGTTGCATTTCGACGTATAGGAAGTGGCTCGATGAGGTTAAAATGTTTGCCTTGTCTTGGATACTTGCAAAGTAATGTCACAAATACTTGTATTGTATGCATGGATGAAAGCATGTGTCAATATCAGTATCAGTACATAAATTATCTCCAGAGTAACTCCTAATTGGGCACATGCCATTGGAGGTCGAGTATGGTCAATGGCCTTGTATGTTCTTGGGAAGGTCAGTAATCTATGCAAGCAGATTATCTGGCTTGTTTATCACTACCAGATCCAACACTGACGGCTTTTTCATGGCGAACAAAAGCATGGTTCACAGTTATATCTCCAAGCCTGTTTTACTGGCTTTTACCACTGACAAAACTGATGTCAAACTGTTCTTACAGGCTTGTACCAGTAAGGGTCCTGAAAATACTAAATCATTTTCGGATATATAAGATATCTCGTTTGTATGTTTGGTGGAGCAGCACATATCATACTATGTGTATAATACGTATAAATATGGATGTGGTGATGGTCAGAGCTTTACACGATAGCTAGTCCCACATCCACGAACGAAGTTTAAAATAGAGAAGTCTCGATTGCGATGGACAGACACCGATTTTTTCTCACACAGGCCCGTGGTCAGACAGCGCAGCGGGTGTACCTAGCGACTCGGCTGCTTTCCCGCACAGTCGCCACGGCGGTGGCGGCCCTGCTGCCTGTAAGGGAGGCACTGGCGCGGGCCATCAGCACCATCGACCGCTGGTTCGACACAATGAACAATCGGTTGGCCAGCGACACCAAGCTGGAGCGCTGCGGTTACGGGTTCTCCGATGCCGCCAAGACGGCCCAGGACGTTGCGCTCGCTGAGATGGAGGCGCTGGTCACCAACACCTTCAAGGCAAACGCCAACATCAAGAGGCACCATTCACCTGTGATGATGCCATTCCATCGTGGCATCTTGCGCAGTACGGCTTCTGTGCACGGCCTCTACCAAGACCTGAGGTCGACATACCCGGAGCTGCGATACCTGGTGACCTCTAGGGTCAATCAGAACTGTCTGAACAATGTGTTCTCCCAGCTCCGGAGTATGTGCGGCCCAAACATTCACCCCGATACTGGAGAGGCCCGCCAGCGCCTGCGCATTTTACTGATGGCTCCATCAGCTCTGGGTGCCGTCACGTGCTCAGAGCTGGCTTTCCAGGTCGAGGGGAACTCAGACTTCCTGAGCACTGGAACGATCCCGGCCCCGCCTACCACGGAGTATCTCAGCTCGGCTGCACGCGACGGACTCGATATTGTGGTGAGAACAATGCCAAAGGAGCTACATGACAGGCTGATGCAGTGATCAAGCTTGCAGAAGCCAGAAACTGCCATCCATTCTTCGCATTTTTTTTCTCGCCAAACTGATTATTCTGTCAGTCATTTTTTGTATATATATATTGACATAATTTTAGTATATTGATTGGGATAAACAGCATTGGGAACGACTTATCATTGCTAACTTAACTGTTAATGTGACTTAACTTAACCTCGATAACTCATGCATTCGTTTTCTAGAAGATACACCAGAAGATGTACGTCATGCTCACCACAGTGTCCTGTTTTGTAGGGCAGAGGGAAGTGGGAGGGTGATATCAAAAACCCAATTGATGTTTCAAAAATTTACAAATGCATATAAATAATGGCTATTGATGAATAATCTTCTATGACATTTCTTGATTGCATGGTTATGCTGATATCTGTTCATGCTGCCTTTACCAATCAGGAAGTGTTGCTACTGTAAACCATAAATGATTTTTAATATCTTAATTTCACGCATAATATCTGAAAAGCCAAAATTGGCGCTTAGTGGAAAAGAAAACGCGATGTCAGTGCCATTTCCATTGTCTTCACTCAACTGTCAAACTATCAGGACATTGGCTCACAATGTCCACGAAGCGTGTGATGACAGTTCATCGAGCCGGACGGCGTTGACCAAGCGGAGATTGACCACACCTCCGGTGTGGTCGCACACGGCGCGATGCAGCTCAGGGACGGCGCGACCACTAGCAGCGAACTGGGATTGGAGCGCGACGGCCTCGCTTTCATTGCCGGCTTCGTCGCTTACAAAATGAGGAATATAAATGCAGCCCTTGGCTGCCCGATTTCTGAGGCACCTGAAGCGCTCCTGTCGTCTGTTCCAAGCTCTTGGCTCACCACCATCGGTCGGGGCCGGCTTTACGTGTCAGAGGCCTGGTGGATGGCAGCGGTCGATCACTTCGAACTAGACTTTTGCTCCATCATGGGCCCGACGTGCACCAGCGAGGCCGGCATCGTGAGGCGCCTGATGGGAGTCATCTGCAGCCGGCAGCCGAGGCTCGATGCCCGTGTGGCACGGAGTCTAGCCCTCGTTAGGCTGCATGTGCGCATCGGCTGGTTACGCGATAATTATGTTCTGCAGAGCGCAGAGAGGCGGGCAGCTAGACAGGTACGCCAACATGTCGCCAGCCAGCGATAGGATCATCAACCCCACAATGTCGGTGATATGTCACGGGCTCTGCTGTGCATCATGTCATGTCGCCCGGATCTGTCATATTTTATGAGTTATAAATGTTATATTTGTAAAGTATCGCCAGATAATTTGAGGTGAACAGTGGAAATGTAACCATATTGCTGATGCCTTACCTCAGAATTGCATGAGGTGAATCATCACACACTGCTGGTGCCACATGTCCTCGCCTGAGACCTTTTACATATGCTTTGTTGTTTGATTTCATTACAAAAAAAGAAATCCTGCCATGCTCAATAGTATAGAAAACCTACGAGATTTCATTTTCATGTATTTTTCAGGTTGTGTTACATGGTGTGTGGTGGTGCCTACCTACCGGCATCATCTGTGGTTTTGATAACAAGCTTGTCGATGTCTCCAGTAGGGGCTATATGCTGTAATATAAATATAGCTGTACCAGCTGACTGGTGGCATAATTAGTTTGAATGTCCTATGGCCATGTTTGAGGAGTCTTCCATGATTATTTGTTTTCGGTTTTAATCAATGATGGGAGCAGCATCACTGTATATGTCATTTTATTTTCTGAATTGAAAATGTGTAACAGTTGGTGATCTATTTGCTTTGCTGCATGACCGACGAAGTGGATACACCCCTAAACTCCTGTTTTTCGCGGTTTGGTCACTAATATCTCATCCCGCATGGTCCAGTAGCTAGAATGCACAACCTTGTGTTGTGAGGCCCGGGTTCGATTCCCGGTGCGGGAAATTGTACGGCCATCCACGAGAAACTTACAAACCCGTTGTCTGTGTCTGTGTCGGACGTGGACTTAACGGTTTTAAGTTATTCTGCCCTCTCGTGCGTGCTCTGCATATTTTATTCAACATCTGTTTCAGGTTCCCGACATTTGTATCGATAGGGGAGGGGACAGAGTCCACGATCTATTCAACTGTGCTGAACGTATGCCCTCCACCGCTCGCAATGCGAACCATTTTGCTTCTGGAGCATACCACGATATATTTACAGGTACAGAAGGCCTTCATTTTTCATTGCTTGGCACAAAGTAGTCTCCAGCATCGCCGCTAAATACACCCGTGCATGAATTAACCAGACACAACAAATGGTTACCAACTTAAAGCATCGGGCATCATTTAGTGAACAGTCATCAAATGGAGAAAGTGTATTCGTCTCCCGACACTCATCTGCCTGAGGCCGACCGGCAACGAACTCCACATCCAGTCCGCTGGAAGAGGTTTAACAGTTTCCCTATCCACAATGAACATGGCAACGATGATGGGGAGGCCAGACTCGGGTGACTCAGACCTGTTTCATATTTCAACGCACGCCATTTTTAACGTACCCAGAGGCAGTTATTTCCTGGCAGCTTCTTACAAGCATAAGGCACCATTTGGCACGCTGAACGGGTGAGGACAGAAGATGATTATTGGGTTTTGTGCCGCGGGCAAATGATCGGAAGCCATACCACACGGTTACAAGGAACTTGTAGCTGTATCTGTCCCCACCACTCTCCCCTGCTAGATGATGTTTAATGTGCGACCGCTCAGTATGTGCATAATAGAAATTACCAAGGGATGTCATCCGGACAAGAAGTTATTTAATACAATTACAGAAATCACCTCCGTATTTTTATTCATTCTGAGCAGGTGGAATCCACGGTGATGATAACCATTATTACTGCCGTGACTTTTCTACCATCTTTCACAATTGGCAGAGTTACTAGATGTATTAATGGGCTAGTCATGGACTGACGCTTTCATATCAGTACTGCCTTATCACCTTCTTCACGCGTATTTTATCGTACGAAGGTAGTGCATGTGAACACTGACGATCAGGGAGTGCGCTAATGTTTCTGCGAGAAAACTCCTTGGGCTCAAAATAACCCAAGTAAAGTAGTTGGCACACCATAAATCGCCCATCTACTACACATCCGCCACGGCAGGACAACTGAACCGCCCCCTCCACGAGGCACCACCTTTACGCGGTGGGGATTGAGTGCCCTAAAGACCCGGGCCCAGTCCATCGGTGATCCGGCGAGGGGCCAGACTAGGAGTGCCTCACTCGTCCTACCATCCATACGCTCCCATTCCAGTGCCCATCTCATCCAAACATCCATGTTTCTCACCTGGCCCTGTAACACGTACTCTTCATATTACGAGCAGGTAGGACACCTTCCACGGTCCTACCCACCAGCTCAGTTTTATCGGGGTAGCCACGCCCCCTCGGCCCGTCCCCCGGGGTTCTTTGCGTACGTGTGGGAACAAGGGGGTAGGAGGCCATGCTTTCCCTCACTCATCTAACGAAAACTTTTCGTCAGTGCTATGGCGATGCATGATTGAAGCAGCGTGAAAAATGGTTTGGCCCCGCACTTTTTAAGACATTCTTACGCCTCTGATTTTTCGGTCTTTTTCGGGTATAATATGCGTATTAAAGGTATTGAAGATCATTTCCAGAATTAAAATATTCTACCTTTTGAACATACACCACTTAAATCACCTTCAATCGCGCAGTGTGCATACGTTGGCAATGTATCAGCGGCTGGGCCCAGGCCAGTGGTACCCCAGATAACGTCATTAAGCGACCTGCGCAGAAAGCTGCGCAGTATGGATGACGCCACCTCGTATATATCGCCTTTGGTGATGCCGCCCACTCCCATGCTCAAACTTGAACAAACCGAAGGTGCCAACCACCATCGACCGACATTCTGCAGTCCATTCGAAAGAACTCCCCCGTTCTTTTGGAGTTTGCCTCGTCCTTCAAAGCAAATGCCTGGATGAGGACCTGATGGTATGTGTTTGCGTTCGCGGGCCCATTCTCAACTGAGAGTGCTTGAATGGACAACTGTTTTTGATAAAAAGATTAACGGGTGGCGTTCTTCACACTTCGGATGGACAGGGATGACGCCACCAGGGGGGGGCAGCGGGGGAAATTGCCCCCCTCCCTGCCGTGAGACTGGGAGGGCGCGGCCCCCTGAAATTTGAGGAGGCTTCCAGGACGAAAAGGAGGCCCCCAGGACGAAAAGGAGGCCCCCAGGACGAAATGGAGGCCCTAGGACGAAATGGAAGCCCCAGGACGAAAAGGAGGCCCCCAGGACAAAAAAGAGGCCCCAGGACGAAAAGGAGGCCCTCCAGGATGAAAAGGAGGTCCTCCAGGATGAAAAGGAGGCCCTCCAGGATGAACAGGTCCTCCAGGATGAAAAGGAGGCCCCCAGGACGAAAAGGAGGCCACAGGACGAAAAGGAGGCCCCAGGACGGAAATGAGGCCCCAAGACGAAAAGGAAGAAAAGAAAGGAAAGAATGAAGAAAAGGAGATTCTACAAATTATGGGCCTCCAGGGGAGGCCCATAATATGAAAAGGAAGTCACATGGGAGGGTAGGAGGCCCCAGAAATCAAGAGAGTGCCAAACATTGACACGGAGGCCCCCGGGACGAAAAGGATGCCACAGGACCAAAAGGAGACCCCAGGACGAAAGAGGCCCCCAGCCCGAAAAGGTAGCCCTCCAGGATCAAAAGGAGGCCCCCTGGACGAGAAGGAGGCCCCCATGACTAGGAGGCCCCCATGAAGGCCCATGGTGAACGAGGACGCCCTAAAATTGGAGAGAAAGGTCATTGGATAAAATAGATAGCTCCCAGGCGGAAAAGAAGACTCACAGATGGCCAAAAAGGTCCCCGGGAAATAATAAGGTCACTGGGATAGGAAAGGTTGCATATAATTTGGAAGAAGAGGAACCTTGGGGAGAAGAGGAGTCTACCAGAAGATAAGATACCACCCTTAAGATGGGCGAAGTTTGAATCAAAACGCAGAGCAAAAGGTCCCCAAGACCTGAGAGGAGGCCCCTGATTTGAAAAAAGGACTAGAAGAGAAATGAGGGCCCTGCTGGACTCCAGAGGAGTCCCCGAAAAGGAGCAGGTCTCCAGAACTGAATGAGGACCCGAAGACTGGAAAGATTTCCAAGAAAATGAGAGAAGACCCTTAAGATGGGTGTGGTAACAGGCATGAAGGGGTGTGAGGTTTCCAAAATTGAAGATTCCCTCAAGACTAGTAAGGCTTTGCGAGGATAAAGTGAGGAGGCCCACGAGGCGTGGCAGGAGGCCCATAATTCGGCAGATGATGCCACTGAGACATGAGAGGAGGCCCCATGCCATGGTAAAGAGCCCCAGGATGTAAGAAAGGGCCCTTCAAGACGAGAGAGGACATTGAATATGGAGGAGGGTTGGACATAAGACTTTGAAAACCGGTAAAAAGGCTCCAGGAAATGGGACGAGATACTTATGGCGCAAGATGAGGACTACAATTTGCAAGAAACCCCTAAGAAATGGTAGAAGTCGTGCCGGGGTGCTTCAAAATTACGATATTGATCCAAAAAATCCGGCCGGGGGCCCCTAAAAATCACACTGAGCCTGGGTGTACCAAACATTTACGACCGGACCATGAAAATCAATCTAGTGGCATGACGAGTCGTACCATTCTACAAGTCTCGTTGGGACCAAAACAAATGAAACCGGAGCAACAAAAAATACTCCGGACATGGGTCCAACTCTGAAAAACACTCACAAAAACACATAAAAAACACAAACACTCCAACTCTGGGGCTCAACAATGACGCCAAAAAAACCTCAAACGTTTTAGACCCAGAAGTGTCGAGGCAGCTAAAGCTCGCTAGGGATCAACGCAAATGACGTCGGGGCTCAAAAGATCACATTGGACTACATTATAATTCGCGTCGCAGCCCTTGAAAAGCACCCTGGAGGCCCAGAAGGGCACACCGGGCTTCAAAAGTTGCAGCTGCTCCAAAAAAAATCATTTCTTAATCGGTGTGTCACTCTAGGACAAAAACGTATTCCTTCAGTGGCCGCCGTGGCATATCAAAGGGGCAAATGCCCCTCTATCCTGAGAGGCATAAGCTCCCAAGAATCGTGCCGGGGCTCAAAAACTCGCGCTGGGGCCACCAAAATTCGCGCCAGTCCACCAGAATTCTCACAGGGATCTCCAAATAAGTGCTTCGAGCCCCCAAATACTCTTTCCGAGGCTCGAAAACTTGCAATAGGAACCGCCAAAATCGCGTTGGGTAACAACTAAGTACAACGCTTCCCACAAACTCGAATCTGTCCCCCAAAAACATTGCACTCAGAACCCACAATTCCCATCGGTAGTGTCGTCGAAGCTCCACAAAATTGGCGTCTAGGCCCACACGTAAGAGCAGCGTGACCACAAAAATGGAATCGATATCCGAAAAACAACAAGCTGGAGCCTTCCAAGACAAGAATGGATTCAACAAAATAAATGTCCAGTTAAAAAATGGTTCTGGAGCACCGAACATGCTACCAGATGCCTTCACAAATTGCGTATGGCACTGAAAAACATACCGTAACAAAAAAATCCAGGTAAGATGCAAAAACGTGGTGCTAGGGACTCGAAAAATTAGGCCGTGATTCGGACTTTACAAAAAAGAGAAAAAATGCACAAAAATCGCGTTGGGCCCAGAAAACTGGCGTTGGGTCCTCTGAACCACACGCCTGGGCGCGATAAATCGCTCTGGGACTAAGAAGCACCGCACCGAAGGCACAAAATCGTACTGGAGCACCAGAAATGTTCGTCAGAAGCCCCAAATAAACACAACAAGAGCATAAGAGCCAATGGGTGCCGACAATACAACTGGCCCTCAAAAACGCACATAGTCTCCCAAAAAGACAGAGCCTTAACACATGCGTTGCAGCCATAAATAAACATACCTGGACGTCTAAAAGAATACACAAGAACAGGCACGCACCCAGGATTTTTCCATGGGGGGGGGGACCGAAAAGGGCACATGGCCGGCTCCAAAAGTGCAGTTTACCGGCTCCAAAAGGACACTGCGGCCCAGGGCACACTGGAAGGTTTGCTGACCAGGGGGGGCGTGAATTTTCCATGGGACACGTTATATGTTATAGCACTGACCCCATGTATTTGCAATAATATTTCCAAAAACATGCAGCCTGCATGCATTATGCCGTGAGATGAAGGTTATCCGCTTACCTTTGATGTAAAAGTACGCAGGATGTGGATTTCTGGAAAGGATGATAACAGCTGACACGAAGGCGACGGTCCTGAAGTCAGGTGACATGTAACACAATACAAATAGTGACGAAAGCTTCTTGCATACCCCAGATGCAGCAAGAGTGTCAAACAATCAACGCGATGGAGTTCATGAGTAGTTCACGGGCAGGGCAGAGTTCACGGTACAGCACAAGGGACAAGACACAGGGCAGGGTACAGGGCAGGGCACGAAAATGAGGCCCCAGGACGAAACGAAGGCCCCCAGGAAGAAAAGGAGATTCTACAAATTAGGGGCCTCCAGGAGGGGGCCCATAATTTGACAAATAAGTTACCTATGTGAGGGTGAGAGGCCCCAGAAATCAAGGGAGTGTCAAAAATTGACACGGAGGCCCCCAGGACGAAAATGAAACACCCAGGACGAAAACGAGGTTCGACAGGACGAAAAAGAGGCTCCCAGGGCGAAAAGGAAGCCCCATGACGAAAACAAGGTTGCGTTAGCACCCTTATAAGGCATAACAACGCATCCGGACATGTGAGCCACTCATCTTAATACATGTGCGGCGAAATATGGTTGGTGCACTTCCCTAAGCACGCGTGTCGGCTCCGTTGCAGCACACATGCCATACAGACACACCTGACGGCGCGGGGTCCGAGTGCCGTCCGGAAAATGTCGGAAAACAATTATTTTACTGGCTCGATCACGTGCAAGAATCGGCATTCGGCATGGGGCTGCGTACCATTCAGCATTTGATCACGCAGCGAATTACATCAAGTGCATGTTGATGTGACTCCGGATTGTGGAGATATTCGAGATTCTTTCTCTTTTGCATTTTACACCTAAATCAGAACGTGTTGGAGTCCTCAAAGAAAAGCTGGGGGTGTCATGGTTCAGGAGCACCCAGACTGTTGAAGTGAATCTATTCCCATGAATATGTCCGGATGTGTACCAAACACAGGATTGCCAGATATGACCACATAACGTCACGGCTATTTTCGATTGCTCTTCAGGTCGAGCTGTGTTGCGGCGGTCAGCTGGGTTGGCTACAGACATCCCAGATATGTTGGAAATGAGCTACGGCGTACCTCTGTGGTGTAGGTCCAGCCGCTGGCCGCTTGATTACCAGCCAAAGACACACTCATGACCAAACCGACAATTAATCACGGACTGGCCCTGCTGAAGACGCCGGGGGCCTATATTAAGCCAAAGTAACTGCGGAGCAACGCCTAGACAGTAACCTACTCCCACCAATCAGAACACTTGAGATTTTGACCAATTTGTTCTAGGTTTCAGAGTGAAATAAAACAAGGTTCGTCATACATGGATAATTCAGGTCACACCGGTCAAGAGCTCTGCTAAGGAATTTGGTTGGTAGGTCTGGGTCGCCCATTGTCCCCCAGTCGCCCATTGGCGACTGGGATACAACCATCCGAGTCGACGAGACTTTACACCTCCCCCCCCCCACCCTCCAGCAATGCTAAAGAAATGCGGAATGATGCCTGACTGCGGAGACACGATCATGACTGGAAGACCATATTATCCAAGCTAACATTCTGTAGGAGGCCCTGGTGCAGATTTTGAGTAACCCGAATTGCATATATTATGAAGTAAACAAGATGGGAAAGGGACGTGATAAAGCTTAACTATGCCGGTGCGTCCTTAAGCCCCTAATTCCTTTTTTGTCTAAAGTATGGTGATATGTGCACCCGTTATCACACAAAGCATTGTTTCTTCTTACAGGAAGGCTCACAAGGAAGCGTATCTATTTCCTACCAATACACGAAATTACTCGGCAGTGAAACCTGAAGCACACGACCTCCTCCAACAGCATAAATGTTACGAATTCAAGTGCCTATTATATCACAAATTGTAGGGTTGGAAGTCTCCAAATTCACCTACAGTAAGACAAATCCCGCACAAAACTAATCCCCTTAGACCAAGAAGCATGAAAACAGGGCTCATGATGTCACACATACACATGTAACTCAACACAACTTTTCATAATTTTCTATCATAGCTTTTGTGAAATTGAAGCGCTCGGAATTGAATGGCCGGGCTGGGCTGTGTCGTGCAAAGCGAGTGCTGCATCGAAGTTGCATTTGTAGCCCATTGTACAAAATTTGGAACCTTGATGATCCATAAAATGTTATAAGCAAAACCAAATATCAGCAAAACAACATCGTTGCATACATACGATATGTTTACAGACAATTGTGCTGCCACGGCGGGGATAAAATCAGCGACCGAAGGGCCAAATGTCCCGCAGTTAGCATGCTGCACTATGTCCTGGAAGCCGCCCAGCAGAGCCGCGACGCTGTGCATCCTTGCACAGCGGCACATGCAGACCGCCTCCCCATCTCTGCACCAACGGCACATGCAGACCGCCTGCCGATCTCTGCACCAACGGCACGTGCAGACCGCCTGCCAATATCTGTGCCAACGGCACGTGCAGACCGCCTGCCCATCTCTGCACCAACGGCACATGCAGACCGCCTGCCAATATCTGTGCCAACGGCACGTGCAGACCGCCTGCCCATCTCTGTACGAACGGCACATGCAGACCGCCTGCCCATCTCTGCACCAACAGCACGTGCAGACCGCCTGCCCATCTCTGCACCAACGGCACATGCAGACCGCCTGCCCATCTCTGCACCAACGGCACGTGCAGACCGCCTGCCCATCTCTGCACCAACTGCACATGCAGACCGCCTGCCCATCTCCGTACCAACAGCACGTGCAGACCGCCTGCCCATCTCTGCACCAACGGCACATGCAGACCGCCTGCCCATCTCTGCACCAACGGCACATGCAGACAGTCTGCCCATCTCTGCACCAACAGCACGTGCAGACCGCCTGCCCATCTCTGCACCAACGGCACATGCAGACCGCCTGCCCATCTCTGCACCAACGGCACGTGCAGACCGCCTGCCCATCTCTGCACCAACAGCACGTGCAGACCGCCTGCCCATCTCTGCACCAACGGCACGTGCAGACCGCCTGCCCATCTCTGCACCAACGGCACATGCAGACAGTCTGCTCATCTCTGCACCAACAGCACGTGCAGACCGCCTGCCCATCTCTGCACCAACGGCACATGCAGACCGCCTGCCCATCTCTACACCAACAGCACGTGCAGACCGCCTGCCCATCTCTGCACCACGCACGGCGCGCACGCACAGACCGCAACTGTTTGTACAAAACGCGAACACATTTATTGGGGCATGTACAATACAGCACATAATGAGTGTACACCATACAAAACACAGGGCAACGAAGCCACGAGACCACAACAGCTCTCCCCAGCTGGTCGTCCCCAAAATCACAATTTGAACAAAAACGACACGACCGGCCAGCGGGCGGCCTGAGCCGCCGCTCGACCGGCGTCCACTCATCACGACACACCCGCGAGAGGACCGACGGACCGACGGACCGACGACGGACCGACGGACCGACGGCGTCCGCAGGCGCAAGACCCACACTGCAGTCGGCTGTCGCGCAATGGGCGAAATGAACCGGCTCGTCACCGACACGGCACCGATGCAAATGAACGCTGCGAGGTGACACGCCGCCGGCTGGGAACACGGCGCCCCTGTCCCCTGTCCACTTCCCAACATCACCGACAGCCACCGCGGGACCTCTGACACGTTCCGGTCCAGCGGTGAGTCGCCGGCGGGGCAGCAGGTCACAGGCCACTCGGCTGGCCTGGCGCAGCGTCCAGGGTTGAGATTCTCAGGTGGACCATCAGCCGCCGCTGGGCTGCGGTGCTGCGAACAGTGCGGCCCCGACAGTGCAATGTCCCGTGTCGTATCAAAACGCGGGACATCACGGTCACGCGCCACCAGCTCGAGATCCGCCGTGGACAATGTTTCTGGAGGATGGTCCACGTGGACGATGTCCCCGGCACAGGCCGGCACGTGGACGATGTTCCTGACAGAGGGTGCACGTGGACGATGTCCCTGGTGGAGGCCAGCACGTGGGTTACGAGATCTGCAAGTGGACGGTGTCCCTGGCTCCGGGCCCGCACGCGGACGGCAACCTGGCTTGGGGTCCGCACTTGGACGGTGGCCCTGGTCCAGTGTCCACACGTGGACGGTGGCCCTGGTCCGGTGTCCACACGTGGACGGTAGCCCTGGTCCAGTGTCCACACGTGGACGGTGGCCCTGGTCCGGTGTCAGCACGTGGACGGTGGCCCTGGTCCAGTGTCCACACGTGGAGGGTGGCCCTGGTCCGGTGTCGGCACGTGGACGGTGGCCCTGGTCCAGTGTCCACACGTGGACGGTGGCCCTGGTCCGGTGTCCACACGTGGACGGTAGCCCTGGTCCAGTGTCCACACGTGGACGGTGGCCCTGGTCCGGTGTCCGCACGTGGACTGCAGCCCTGGTCCAGTGTCCACACGTGGATGGTGGCCCTGGTCCAGTGTCGGCACATGGACGGTGGCCCTGGTCCGGTGTCAGCACGTGGACTGCAGCCCTGGTCCGGTGTCGGCACGCGGACGATGTCCCCGACACGATGGTCGTTGATGTGATGCGGTGATCGAAACGCTTGTCGTCCGGGCACAGCCCATAATATCAAAGCGGAGGCGTCACGTGGCGTGATGCGGCGTGACGCGTTCGGCCGCCGGCGGGGCCGCTCACTCGCTCACACACCGTCTGCAAAACGGACACATCTGTCACCGGCTGTCATGGCTTGGCGAACGGACTGAAGCGTTACGGCCGGGCGTCACACACACACGCCATGGACGGATGAGCTGTACTCGCGTCACATCACCACCAGACACGCAAACAAGCTGCACAGATGGACGATGGCACCGATAGCCGGACACTAATCCGGTTCCTTGTGCTCTCAAGACCCCCGTTCCTCCTGTACGCTATACCGGAGCGGTGGTCCTCATGACAGGAAATGCTGACTCCCGGTTGGCTTCTGGAGCCCCATTTGCTTCCAAGCCCACTCGGAGATTAGACATTTCCTTCTGCTCTGGATATCGCAACGCTAGGTGGTCCGACTTTACCCCTCTTCTGAGATACACAGGGCGTGCATGTCTTCCCACCGGGCCCGTTCCGGTCATCTAAATAACCCAGGCGCCACTGAGTGGCCCCACCTGAATCCACACGACGACACCCAGATACCACTGCGCGAGCCCACCTCCTTCCACACGACACCAATGCGCGGTCCCACCTCCCTCCACACGACGCCGCCCAACACATCAGCCGGGGGAAAATCAATTGTGCGATCGGTAAATTGAAAGGCAGAGAATCGCGCACAAAAGCCGACTGTTCTCTTGTTGGTGGGCGCGGGAGTTGGGAACGGCCGTATGTTCGGCGGTGCGGAGCCGGCTGTTTTGTCGGCGGCCGGTCCGGCCAGGCTGCTCCAACCTCTCCCTGAGCAGCACCACCGCGCCACTAATGTACGGCAGACCCCCCCCCCCCCGCGGAACACCGGCTACACCATACTGACCGCCCGACCGCGATTTCCTTCATTCGTCTGCGGGTCTAGTCCGTTTGCAGGCCGCTGAAACTGGGTCGAGAGAGGATCCGTTTTTGTTGGAGAGTGGGAGGGACCCAAACGAGACTAGCCTTCTCGTCTAACCAACTCAGTCAAGTTTAGACACCGCTGGCGCTGCCGCTGTCACTGCCGCTGTCACTGCCGCTGTCACTGCTCTCCGCACACCCTCAGGTCCAGGGATCCACATGGTCGTCCGGCGCTGGCGCAGGATCCCGGCCCCGATGGACGGCGCCGTGGCTCAACCTCAGTTCAGGCTCCCGGCCGATGGCTGCGGTTGCAGACCCCAGCATGCGATCCGGGTCGCAGCTTGTGATCCGCACACTGGGCCGAGTCTTGCACCGGAGTCGTCAGCGGCACCGCAGACGACTGGCCGCGGCGGCGCGGCGGTGACAAATGGCCGCAGATGGCGCCACGCCAGCCAGACTAAGTCAGCCGTCCGCCACGTGGCGAACGATTGCCGGTGATGCGTCAGGAAGGGAGCCAAGAATGTGGTGAGGGGGCTCTGGGATGTGTTTGGTGTGCTCTGGAGGGTGGGGGTGTGGTTCAGGGCATCCCGGTGTTCCGAAGGATAGCTCTAGGGATGCGAGAGGGGACTCCGAGGATGAGTGGGGCGCGGCGCCAGGATGCATTGGGAGGGCTCTGGGGCTGTGTCGAGGGGCTTCGGGGATGTGAGGGTGCGCTCTGGGGACGTGAAGGGTGGGCTACGAGGATGTGTCAGAGGGGCTTTGGGGACGCGCCGGGAGGGTTTCGGGATGTGCCCAGCAGGGCTCCACGGCGCCAGGAGGGCTCCAGATTGGCGAACCTCCGAGGGTCTGTGGGGAGGACTCCGAGTCTGGGTCCGGAGGGTCCAGGTTGGCGGGCATACTGGTACCTGCCAACAGTGAGCCTGCGATGCTGACACGGCTGAGAGCACTGAACACGCCGCCACTGGCATGCAAAAGGAACAAGAAAAAATAACATTTGGTTGTTTTCACGACGCATTGAAATGATAGGTCACATAGCGTCGCCAACCCAGTCAACCTCTCATTTTTCTGCGGGATTCGAACCCGCGGTTTTGCGATCAGGAGCTGCATTACCCTACCGACTGCTTTACCCCGGCCCCTGCGTCGGAAAGGGAAGGGCACGAGGAGACTGAACACGACGCGGCAGAAAATGAGGACAAATTATGGAAAGTGCTTCAATAAGTGGGGATAGAATATGGACAAGGATGCCGAGAGAAGTGATGACAGTCAAGATGTGGGGCAGTGAGGATTGAAGACGCCATGGAGGACGGCCTTGAGGTTGCCATCAGTGACAGCTGTAATACTACCGAAGAAACCATGAGGGCTGCTAACACTACCAGGGAAGGCCGTGATGACTGAGGATACCATCAGAGACGGCTTCGAGAACTGAAAACCCCACCAGGAACGACCGTGAGGACTAATAACGCAACAGGGTGACGATAGTGGGAACTGAGAACAGTAGCAGAAAACGAACGCCGACACCAAGGATACAACAAAGACAGTTGCGAGGGGCCCAGGAAACCACATGAGAAAATCGCGCACGCCGAGGAAGCCTCTGAGGAGGGTGGTGCGGACTGAGGATTCCACCGTGGAGCGCGGTGCCGGAGACCGCCGTCTCCGGCGGGTCTCCGGCCGGCCGGCGGCGCACGATGCGGGGCAGAGCGGCGGGAGGCGGCCTGGACGCAGCGCCGGCGGTCGTGGCTGCCACCATGATTGGCTGCCGTAACGGACGCCGTCCAGTGGCGGGCAGATGGGCCGCTTTAAATGCATCATGCGATCGGTGCCGGACCCGCCGCTGGACGCGGCGCTGCGAGCTGCGAGCTGGCCGGAGCCGGCCGCCGGCCCGGCCGCATACCTAATGGGCGGCGGCCGACCGGCTGGTGATCAACTGAGGCATAGACGGCCGGCCTCCGGTGGGGCCGACATAGGCTTCTATCCCTAGAGGCCCCCGCAAGTCTGCCTTCCGCGGCTGTAGGTCGTGTCTGCGGGCTCCAGGAGCTCCCGGCCGGATCTCTAGTCGCCAGGTCTATATTGCACCACATTTTCCCCGGCCGGATCTCTAGTAACCAGGTCTATATTGCACCACATTTTCTCAGAGACCCGAGGTCCGCGCCGCATGTCTACGGGGAACTCCCGACTTTTATGCACTCTTGTCTCCAGGGAGCCCCAGGCTGTACATTCGACATTTATGGCCCCAGAATGCATCTGTCCCTGGGAGATTCCACACTGCACTTTTTGTCACCAGGGTCTCCAGACTGCACCAGTTGTCACCAGGGTCTCCAGACTGCACCAGTTGTCACCAGGGGCTCCACACTGCACCAGTTGTCACCAGGGGCTCCACACTGCACCAGTTGTCACCAGGGTCTCCAGACTGCACCAGTTGTCACCAGGGGCACCAGACTGCACCAGTTGTCACCAGGGGCTCCAGACTGCACCAGTTGTCACCAGGGTCTCCAGACTGCACCAGTTGTCACCAGGGGCTCCACACTGCACCAGTTGTCACCAGGGTCTCCAGACTGCACCAGTTGTCACCAGGGTCTCCAGACTGCACCAGTTGTCACCAGGGTCTCCAGACTGCACCAGTTGTCACCAGGGTCTCCAGACTGCACCAGTTGTCACCAGGGTCTCCACACTGCACCAGTTGTCACCAGGGTCTCCAGACTGCACCAGTTGTCACCAGGGGCACCAGACTGCACCAGTTGTCACCAGGGGCTCCAGACTGCACCAGTTGTCACCAGGGGCACCAGACTGCACCAGTTGTCACCAGGGGCACCAGACTGCACCAGTTGTCACCAGGGGCTCCAGACTGCACCAGTTGTCACCAGGGTCTCCAGACGACACCAGTTGTCACCAGGGTCTCCAGACTGCACCAGTTGTCACCAGGGTCTCCAGACTGCACCAGTTGTCACCAGGGGCTCCACACTGCACCAGTTGTCACCAGGGTCTCCAGACTGCACCAGTTGTCGCCAGGATCTCCACACTGCACCAGTTGTCACCAGGGTCTCCAGACTACACCAGTTGTCACCAGGGTCTCCAGACTGCACCAGTTGTCACCAGGGTCTCCAGACTGCACCAGTTGTCACCAGGGTCTCCAGACTGCACCAGTTGTCACCAGGGTCTCCACACTGCACCAGTTGTCACCAGAGTCTCCAGACTGCACCAGTTGTCACCAGGGGCACCAGACTGCACCAGTTGTCACCAGGGGCACCAGACTGCACCAGTTGTTACCAGGGGCTCCAGACTGCACCAGTTGTCACCAGGGGCTCCAGACTGCACCAGTTGTCACCAGGGGCTCCAGACTGCACAAGTTGTCACCAGGGTCTCCAGACTGCACCAGTTGTCACCAGGGTCTCCAGACTGCACCAGTTGTCACCAGGGGCTCCAGACCGCACCAGTTGTCACCAGGGTCTCCAGACTGCACCAGTTGTCACCAGGGTCTCCACACTGCACCAGTTGTCACCAGGGTCTCCAGACTGCACCAGTTATCACCAGGGGCACCAGACTGCACCAGTTGTCACCAGGGGCTCCAGACTGCACCAGTTGTCACCAGGGGCACCAGACTGCACCAGTTGTCACCAGGGGCACCAGACTGCACCAGTTGTCACCAGAGTCTCCAGACTGCACCAGTTGTCACCAGGGGCTCCAGACCGCACCAGTTGTCACCAGGGTCTCCAGACTGCACCAGTTGTCACCAGGGTCTCCAGACTGCACCAGTTGTCACCAGGGTCTCCAGACTGCACCAGGGTCTCCAGACTGCACCAGTTGTCACCAGGGGCTCCAGGCTGCACCAGTTGTCACCAGGGGCACCAGACTGCACCAGTTGTCACCAGGGTCTCCACACTGCACCAGTTGTCACCAGGGGCTCCACACTGCACCAGTTGTCACCAGGGGCTCCACACTGCACCAGTTGTCACCAGGGGCACCAGACTGCACCAGTTGTCACCAGGGTCTCCAGACTGCACCAGTTGTCACCAGGGTCTCCAGACTGCACCAGTTGTCACCAGGGGCACCAGACTGCACCAGTTGTCACCAGGGGCTCCAGACTGCACCAGTTGTCACCAGGGTCTCCAGACTGCACCAGTTGTCACCAGGGGCACCAGACTGCACCAGTTGTCACCAGGGGCTCCAGACTGCACCAGTTGTCACCAGGGTCTCCAGACTGCACCAGTTGTCACCAGGGGCACCAGACTGCACCAGTTGTCACCAGGGGCTCCAGACTGCACCAGTTGTCACCAGGGTCTCCAGACTGCACCAGTTGTCACCAGGGGCACCAGACTGCACCAGTTGTCACCAGGGGCACCAGACTGCACCAGTTGTCACCAGGGGCTCCAGACCGCACCAGTTGTCACCAGGGTCTCCAGACTGCACCAGTTGTCACCAGGGTCTCCAGACTGCACCAGTTGTCACCAGGGGCTCCGAACAGTACCACCGAACGTCTCGCTCCCGTCTCCTGCTGCACCTGTTGTCACCAGGGGCTCCGAACAGTACCACCGAACGTCTCGCTCCCGTCTCCTGCTGCACCTGTTGTCACCAGGGGCTCCGCACCGTACCCTCCCGAAGGTCTCCCCCACCCCCGTCTCCAGCAACGTCCGTAACTGCAGTCATTCAGAACGGTGCATCGCCTGGTCACCGCGAGCGCATCTCTCGATTCATCTGACGGCTGGCTGGCTGGTTAGCTCGACACGGAGTCGAGCGTTGCCATGGACGCCGGGTCAATGGCCGGCGACGGGAGGGGCATGCGTCACGATCTGAACCATTTGCCGACACGGGCACTCCAATCACACGTGTTAATCACCGGGCATCCAGACGGAGCTTGGTGCATTAGGCCGCGGTAACCAATAAATATATATATATATATATATATATATATATATATATATATATATATATATATATATATATATATATATATATATATATATACCGGGCGAGCAGACCACATCTAACGCTCAGGAACGAGGCAACACAATCCTTGGATGACTTTCCATGGCAAGCATAAGGTCGCAGCCAAAATTATGCAACGCGTACGTTACATACGCCGCAGATAACATGCAGAATTGGTCCATTAAGAACAGAAATGACATGATAAGGTTTGGAAAACGACTGTACGGACATTGCAGCGTGGACGTTTTTCATGCAAGAACTAGCTCTTGGAACATGGCATTCCATCACGTCTGGCATATATTGTTCACAAATGAAAAATTATAAACAGCGTGCAATCAGGGCGCCGAGTGGTCGAAACGGTGTGGTGACATATTTCCCCGGAACATTAGTACACGCGAAGTTACCATGGAACTATATGGACAACTTTGCATCGCTCATATATCACTCGCTTTTGCATCGCTCGAATATGACATTGCACTTACACATTGCAGCGTACTGGCACAGCATTTACAGCAAATCCGCAGCATCTCTGTGCAGCGTATCTGAGACTTCGCATAAAATCGGGCAATTATTCTACGCTTCCGAGGTTGGCGAACTTGGGATGTACACGCACACACATCACGTCGGCGCCATGGTCCTCACCTCAGACGTTGCACACACTCGCTAGTACCCCAGTCCCGGCTGTGAGTCTGAATAGCTGCCCTGGAACGGGAGCCGACCGGATGTCAGTCACGCCGGGCACAACACACAACAGCGGGGGCAACGGGGGCGGGTCGGCTCTGCGGACGTCGTTATAGAGACTGCTGGATGGACTGCTAGCAGGAATACTATTGCACGATATTCTCTCGCGAGGTGACAATTGCATGGGCTTAGTGTAGTCTAAATATAATGGTGCAATCATTAACGTGAAGTGAGAAAAGGGTTCAAAAGGCTGGCACAATAGGCATGCAAGTTCAAAATAGGACGGCGGACGGCAGGAAACACCAAATATGGACACGATCACAATTTTAATGGCACATGTATCTCGTGATAAAGGCGGAACTATAGGTGCCAGTGGCGCAGCCAGGATTTAGCAAAAAGAAGGGGGAGGAGGGCACGACGAAGATAATGTATTGAAACAGGACATGCTTCGGCACTCGAAGCGCGCCGAAGATTTATGGTTTTGCACGCTCAATATCTCAAAATTTCTTTTTTGATCTAGTGGATTTTTGATTGCTAAAAGAGGAGGCTCCCGGCCCCCTGACCGCGCCTCTGCTAGGCGCCGTCGTGAACTCTGTCACCTTTGGGGTTGAAAGGCATAAATATGACATATGTGCTAAACACTACATCACCGATCGATGCTGGAAAGCAAGAATTGATTGAATACACAATATTTTCGAAGAATCTTTTTGGCATGGTCAAATTTCTGAGTAGAAGAGGGACCGAAACTAAAGAATATTTGAAGACCTGCGCGAAATCAGTACAGATATCAGTGTCGGTGCCGTCCATGCACATCCAAATCAATCCTGTTTTCACTGGTATACATATGAAGGTTCGCTTTCGGATAGAAGACAAATTTGAGACAATATGCAGTGGACCGGAGAGTGATTGTCCTGGTCCTCCAGGATACATAGATATTCATGCTGGATAAATCCCCGGAAAATTGTGACATAACAAACTACCACCAATTGTAAAATCACTACCGGGTAGTGTTCTGCCGGTTCACAAACATAAAACTTCCTGTGCGGGACTCGGTGGAGAACTGTGGAACTGCAGCAAGACGGCTGGGGTGATTTTAGAATATCACCTGCTAATACCGAAGTTATGCTTGCGACCTGTGATTCCCCCGTCATTCCATTTGATCCGCTTCTGTCACGAGGTACATCTAGTGTTAAACGATGAAGACGACTCACGAGCCACAAACCTTCACTTGATGGCGAGCAATACCGGTCCACCATGACCACTCAGTGGACACGTTCCCTGGCCCGACAAGTGTACCGCACAGTCCCAGTAGCCGGCACGTTCTACAGCAGCGTCAGCCGCGAGCAGTCCCAGCTGCTGCCATGCACCTGACCGAGTAGATACCGTCAGGGCCGTGATGCCCCTACCCGGGCCTCCCGTCGGCCACCGCCGCTCTCACCTGGCTCTGGCTGTTGTACTGGGTGCCGTTCATGGACATGTTGTAGCCCATGTCGGCAGGGGGTGGCGACATCATGGGACCGGGCGTGCCACCTCCCACACTGTAGGGAGATGAACCTGCAGCGCAGACATGGCGCACATCAGTCAGGGACAGCGCACACCAGTTGTGGGCAGCACAAATGTGTCAAGGACAGTACATTTAAGTTTGAAACGACAAACACAGCCAAGGGCGGCACACACGTCATATATAGCGCACGTCAGTCACGGACAAACAAATCAGTGCGCACATTACACATCAGTTCAGGACAAACACATCTGTGAGGGGCATTACACATCAGTGAGGGATATTATGCGTCAATCAGGGACAAATGCTTAGTGAGGGACATTACACATCAGTCAGGGGCAAACGCACCAGTAAGAGGCATTACACATCAGTCAGGGACAAATACATCAGTCAGGAATATTACACATCAGTCAGGGACAACCGCATCGGTGAAGGACATTACCCATCAGTCAGGGACAAACGCTTCAGTGTGGGATATTACACATCAGGGAGAAGCATTACACGTCGGTCACGGACAAACGCATTAGTGTTGGACTTTACACATTAGTAGGGGACAAACACAGTAGCAAGGGATATTGCACATCAGTCATATAAAAACGCATCAGTGATGGACATTACACACCAGTCAGGAACAAACACATATTCGAGATATATTCTACATCAGAGTCAGGGACAAGCACATCAGTGAGGGATATTACACATCAGTCAGGGAATAGCAAATCAGTGAGGAACAAACACATCAGTGAGTGACATCGCATATCAGTAAAGGATAAACGCATCAGTGGGGAGACAAACATGGCAGCCTTAGATAAACACAGCACGCATGAACTTAAAAGGCAGACCTAGACAATATTAAAATAATGAATTATTAGAAACCTGACCAAACGTACTAAGGTTATAGTACTCATGAAATGTCCCATAGCAGCAACAGCCAACGACTAGTGCGAGCGTCCAGTCAAGCTACGGCTATTTTGGTTGGCCGGTTGGCTGTTTGAGCTTAGAGTCGCATCGATTACGAGGGCCATAACAGCGTCCACACGGCTATTTTGAAGGCGGACATGGGGCAATTCCCAACATCGTAGAGTGAGGTTGTGTGAATGAACCGTTGGTGTTGGGCTGAAGTCAGCACTGGTCTACCTGGCCGGCACACACTGCTTCCAGCGGCGTCCGGACGCAGGCTTGGACACACGCGTACGTTCGCGACGGCCACGCGATCCGGCTATTCGCCGAGAACGCAGGCGACTTTGGCACGGGACATGGGACAAGCTGGTGTCGCCGTCAGCTGGTGCCACCGTTTGTCCCAGCATGACTGGGGACGAACAGCGGGATGGAGAGCGGAACAACTGGGCCAAGGAAAGGTTTGATTTGGTTATTGGTTTTACGACACATTGACCGTCGAAGTCATGCAGCGTTGCCAATCTCTCACGCCGATTGGTCGCGGGCGAAAAGTAGCGACAGGTGAGACCCGAACCCATAACCTTTCGATTGTGAGACGAGCAACTTGGTAACCGGACAAATGTACGTAAAGCAAATGTACGTATGGCAGATGTACGTACGCAAATGTACGTAAGCAAATATACGTAAGCGTACATGTACGTATGGCAATTGTACGTATGCCTAATGTACGTAAGCGCAAATGTACGTATGCGCAAATGTACGTGTGCGCAAATGTACGTAAGCGCAAATGTACGGATGCGCAAATGTACGTAAGCGCAAATATATGTAAGCGCAAATGTACGTAAGCGCAAATTCACGGACGCGCAAATGTACGTATGCGCAAATGTACGTACGCGCAAAAGTAGTGCGTGTGCGCAAATGTATGTAAGCGCAAATGCACGTAAGCGCAAATATAAGCGAACGCAAATGTATGTATACGCAAATGTGCGTGAATGCAAAGGTACGTATGCGCAAGTGTACGTAGTCGCAAATGTAGTGCACGCAAGCGCAAATATACGCAAGCGCAAAAGTACGAATGCGCAAATGTACGTAAGCGCAAATGTACGTGTGCGCAAAAGTACGTATGCGCAAATGTACGTAAGCGCAAAAGTACGTATGCGCATACGTATAGCTGCGTATACGTACATTTGCGCTTACGTACACTTGCGCTTACGTACATTTGCGCATACGTACATTTGCGCTTACGTACATTTGCGCGTACGTCCTTTTGCGCATACGTACTTTTGCGCTTACGTACATTTGCGCTTGCGTACATTTGCGCTTACGCACATGTGCGCATACGTACTTTTGCGCATACGTACACTTGCGCTTACGTACTTTTGCGCATACGTGCATCAGGCATACGTACATCTGCCCTTACGTACAATTGCCATACGTATATATGCGCTTACGTACATTTGTTTACGTACATCTGCCATACGTACATTTGTCCTAGAATCGAGCAACTTACCCCTAGACTACTCGTTCCCTGGGCTAAGGAAAGCTTTGCAGGGAGTGAACCAATACTCTTTGTACTACTGAATTTTGGTACTCGGTATTGGATATTCACTGTACATACCCGTCTACTCAACAACATTTCCGGCGAAATCGAAGGCGAGATAGTCACTTTTAAAAGAGACTATAAAAAATTGTAAACATTCCCCCAGGATTTGGCGACTTTATGCTGGTTTCATCCCGCCGCCAGCGAGCTTCTTGACCTTGCGGGACGTGACTGATGGGCCGCTACGGTCTAAGACCGGCTGTCGCCGAGGCATTACCTGCACGTGGGTTGACTGGTTGTAGAAAAAAGACTACTGAAGTGCGCGCTCGGAACCAGTTACACCGCTTACACCAGCGAAACTTCCGAACACGATACGATTAGGAAGACTCGCGAAAACATGTTTTGTAAGCGGGCTTCTGACATGCCACAACATCCAAAAAGCTCAGCAATGTTTCGCAAGCTTTCCCAATCTCATCGCATTCGATAGATTCACTTCTCGCTCATGTCAGAGGGACACATGACAAGTGCATCAACGTTCTTGCTCCCTGGTGTTCCATTACACGGTCAATGGGAAGAAGGAACTTCCAGCGCTACCACGTCAGATCACTACTCAGTCAGTCAGTCAGTCAGTCTCTCAGTCACTAGTCAGTCAGTCCCTCAGCCGGTATCCTTGTCTCCCGTCCTTGGCACGGACACGACACGCGGACCCCGTGCCGGTGTTCAGGGCCATCGGTCACCACCCCCTCCCCCTTCACAGTTGGTGGCACATCGCGGACCCGCATCCGAACTCCCCCGGCCACCCCCGGCTCTCCCACATCCCCAAGTTCATCTGCAGCCAGCGCACGCCGCGAACTCAATGCCGCCATAAATCGCTACTCCAAAGTAATTAAAGGACGAGTTTCGGCCCGACACTGCGCGGTCGACCGTAGCTCAGATGACGTCACTGATACCCATTCGTGTCCACGGAGGGTGACACGGGATGTGGAGGTCTACAGACCTGTACACATGTCCACAGGCACTGACAGATCTGCATTATGTCCACAGAGAACGACACGTGTTGAGGAAACCTACCAATCTGCGCCCCTGTTCACAGAAGCACACACGCAACTGTGGAGGCCCATACACGGCTACCCATGTCCACAAAGACCTACAGACACATGCTCACATGGTTCCATAAATATAATACTACATGTCCACAGATCCCAGACCGTCACGCACAGTAGCACGGGAGTAGGAGTGGCCTCAACACTGGGCAGACTTTAACCATATTTATGGGTAAAGTCTGCCCAGTGAACGACACAGGATTAGTGGTTTAGGAGGAAGTGTTGAGGAGGGGGAGGGGTCACCCAGCCTCCCAGAGATTACACCGATGCACGGCACCAAGAAGATTCACGGATCGGTGACCGCATCCACGAAGGCATAACCTCCTGACGTGACCGCTGAGCCCACATATCTGCAGCGGATTCACAGCAAAAGCTCACAGACCTGAGCACGTGTCCACAGCCATACAAATGTGTGTCGCAAACGTATGCTAACGATATGTGTATGTTCTATGTCGATATGCAACCGCTTATCCACATAAGCTCGGGGTCCGGATATTTCCATAATGTTGTATTTTAGGAACAAAACAAAAATCGTACAATGGTTCGGTTCAGAGTTCATGAAATTCGCCACAAACAGAGCTGACCACGAACCCGATTGCGAAAGGCCGGACACCAAGACGAATTCATTGTGACGTCGATCAGCCGGGTCCGCCGGCGCAGACACCTATGCGCGCCCAGGGGCGGATCCAGGAATATTGGTGTGGAGGGGAAGGCAGTAGGGTGGAGGGGAGCCACTTCCCGGGGGAGGCTGGCACTGACTGGGTAATGGTGATGAATTTGTGCTTCAGGGCGCGTCGACTGCGTTGGTAATTTTGCGCTCATGACACCAACTGCAAAAAACTACAGGGCTGGCGCACTTCTAGGTCTCCTGGAGGGGCGCCTTTCTCCAGTCAGAAGGTCGTACCTTTCGGCACCACAAACCCACTAACGAGTGCGGGAACTGGAAGTGGGCAGGGGGCAGAGCTCGCCCCACGGACTTGGTACGAGCTTCACATCGATTATATGGGTCTTGCATGGAAATAGTCTTCTTGAAAATAGTTTTCGTCTCCGCCCCTCCCCCAAAAACGAAGCAATAGATTTAGGACACTTTCCGTGACACTGGACCCACCCATTCCTCCATTCGAAACTGGCGTCAACATTACCCAAAGATCACTCAAATCGTAGACCTGCACGTGCGAATACAATGACGTTCACAAATTTAGACACGACCGCAAACACGCACCCTCTCCACCTACACACACATACGTTGTGAGGAAGTGGGGGCATTTGACAAGGTAATTGCCAATGCCAGCGTGAGGTATCCAGACAAGCGGATCGACAAGGAGCCAATTTCTTCCGACCGCAGCTCGTTACCATCTGTCAAAACCAGAGGAACCCAAACAAACTCACCGGCTTCAGCCGTGACGTACGACACTCGGCGGCGTTAACTATTACAAGCATAACACAGCACGATTATTGGTGATCTCGCAGTCGGAAAAATCCATTAGACCGAAGTGAGATATTTGGAATATCTGAAGCTTGCGGAATTCCTACGTTCAAGTCGAACTGCTGGATACTTCAAAAGTTTATAAAATCCCCGTAGAAGGTGGGAGCAAAATATGAGTGCTGAAATTCATCCTCATATTATACTGTGAGGACGGGCATTGTGACACATGTGGTTCACTGTATTTCTGGCGCGTGGGCACTGTTACAGCTTCGCTTCACAAAACTTGGGGAACCGCCACACTTTGTGTTCTTAGGTACCGTCAGCATGTATGCGACATGCGGTACCTAACCAGTGACCAATGCCGCACCTATGGTGTGTTTTTCATCAATTACTGGTAAATAGGAACAGGGACATGACGGTTATTACACGCGTTCAGCATGTCCCACGAGCTGACAATCGGCAACCTGTTCATCTCGAATGACGGGCGCTGAAAGTATCGCTAGTCACGAGGGAGCCAGCCTGGGCAATGATGTTGACGCCGCTGTCACGTCGCGCCAATGGCAAGCGTAGTGGACAAGCTGGCGACAACCGCCAGCGGCATGATATATCACACATTATCAAGTGATTGAAATCGATCCCACCCCAGCCAACATTCTCGCAGAGCACAAACGATGCCGCAACTAGAAAACATTGGTGCGGCAAACCTACGGACTCTTTACTCAGTTGAAGTTCAGTCGCAATTTCTTCTGCCTTTACAGACAGTGGAAACTCGGCTTTGTACAGCTGCGTATCTTTGCATCCATTTATGAACTGGTTACTGTCTATATTGTTGTAGTGCCACTGTTCATTATCACTCATTGTTGTTATTGTTGTCAATATCATTGCTGTTTTTAAGACTGCGTCACCTGCCACTATGTATTTACCTATACGTGTCGAAAACCTTGTCAGCACCATTGGTCATATGTGTAGTGGCACCCCAGTACAACTATGACACCGGACCTAGTGGCAGCCCACTACAACTATGACACCGGACCTAGTGGCAGCCCACTACACCTATGACACCGGACCTAGTGGCAGCCCACTACACCCATGACCCCGGACCTAGTGGCAGCCAACTACACCCATGACCCCGGACCTAGTGGCAGCCCACACCACCTATGACCCAGGACCTAGTGGCAGCCCACACCACCTATGACCCCGGACCTAGTGGGAGCCCACACCACCTATGACCCCGGACCCAGTGGCAGCCCACTACACCTATGACCCCGGACCTAGTGGCAGCCCACTACACCTATGACCCCGGACCCAGTGGCAGCCCACACCACCTATGACCCCGGACCTAGTGGGAGCCCACTACACCTATGACACCGGCGAGCCCCGGCGAGATTCCAACTTTAAAGAGAAGAGGGTTTCTCGTTTCTTTTTGTGTGCAAAAATTGTGAAAGTTACCTGGGATCATTAGAATTGTTTGGGATTGAATACAATCTTGACTACCAGGGAATGCTGAAATAGAACTTCTAAGTTCGAGTCCAACCCTGTCACGTGGCGGCACGGCTGGTAATTTGCCACATGTGGGAGGGGAGGCGGTAGCGACACACAGAGTCCCCCCGCCTACCTGACAGTCAGTGAGGTGCCCACCAGGCGGCCGGTGCCGGTGTCGGGGCAGACAGCAGCGGACAGCCAGCGCCGCCCCTGCACCGCTAGTCCCTCCCCACACAGGCGTCGGCCGGCCCTGCGGCGGGGCCTTGCACGCGCGCTGCACAGCCGGCTCCGCCCCGTCGGCCATACTGCCCACTGCACGACGCCGGCGGATCCGGGCAAACATTGCCAGTACTGTCCACTGACATTACCAGTACTGTCCACTGCACCACACCGGCTGACCCGTGCCGACATTACCAGTACTGTCCACCGACATAAGCAATACTGTCCACTGCACCACACCGGCTAACCCGTGCCGGCATTACCAGTACTGTCCACCGACATTAGCAATACTGTCCACTGCACCACACCGGCTGACCCGGACCAGCCGTGTGACAATTCCAGCACACTACCGCCCAGTGGACGCGACACAGCCCCAGAGTACACCCACACAGTAGACGAGACAAGCGTGGCGTTATAAGGTTCTTACATGGAACATAACCACGGGCTTAGCCCAGGGCTGGTTGGTCAAGGGGATATTACAGATTTCAGGTCGATTTTTTCCATGCAGCGCTCATGGGCGTGATTTTAAGATTAAAACATGTTCAGACATATGGCCCTCAACCCAAATGGTGGCGGAGCCCATAAACATACCCAGGTCAGCATAGGAAGCTACTCGTATAAGGGACAGGGTGGCAGGTTCAGAAGATGCCTGAAAACATGGCCCACACAGCACCAAAACTTACCGACACGAGAAAACGTACCTGGTGCATCCTCTGAAGCCGCGCGGTAGACGTCGCGTTTGGCATGGATCACGTACCTGCCGCCTTCTTCGCCGCGTATAGGTTGGCCTCCTCTTGCGCTTTGGTGATGTTCTTCTTATATCTGATCCTTTTGTTGCCAAACCAATTGGACACCTGACAACACACAGACGCCCTTAACTAACCTGCCGCTTTCTTGGCTGCGTATAGGTTGGCTTCCTCCTGGGCCTTGCCGATATTCTTCTTATATCTTATCCGTTTGTTGCCGAACCAATTGCAAACCTGACAAAGTGTAGGAGGCTTAAGCACATGCCTCCAGTGGGGCCGCACAAACCAACACGAGGGTGTGGCGCAGACGATCTTTCGTCACCACGATCGGACCGCTCTCGTTGGGAGCTTTTCTCCTCACAAGACTCGCAAATTCGTTTCCAGCACTTCTACGATGCACGTGGGAAATTTTCCACCGTTTTATTAGTTAGTTGTTTGAGCTTTATAGCCCGTGGACTTCATTAATCGTGTGGCGCCCATAACAATTTTCGACTGCTAGCTTTAATAGACGAACCATGTGACCGACCGCAAGTCGTGCTCCTCATGCCACCTGCGGAACTCCCACCGAAGGTGCCGCTGTGTCAAAGGTCAATCGGCACACTTGGGAGGATCGGTCACACCTGGGTGGCCCGACGCGGGGTCGGTAACGAACGAGCGGATGACACCGGTCCAGTGCCAACTGAACCAATCAGAGGTGGAGTAAGACGGGCACGGCTCCACAGCGATAGGTGCGAGGCGACTGTGGAGTGGTCAGCGCCGATCTCACTGCTGCTGCTGCTGCTGGCGGTGGTGGTGGGCGGCACTTGAAGCGCAGGCCGTCCACCACGGGGGCGTCAACTACTCGTCAGTTTTGATGAAGAATGACTTCACTGAGCCGAAATTAATATTCAGGAAATTAATCTCACTGGTGCAAGTTAGTCGTTGGCTTCTGTGTAATCACTCGACGTGGGAATTTGAAACACGACACAGCCAACCTCCTGAATGTGTTATGGTACACCTTATGGTTTTCCTTCATGTCCATCTCAGTGACAGGCTGGGAGCACTCTCTCCACGCGACCCTAAACAGCACCTGCGGATAAACCCCCTCAGATTCGGGGGTAGGAGGCACAATGTCACGGGATCCCGAATACCTAACGCATGCCCTGGGTCAAATTCGCTTCAAGCGGGGGAGAAGGGTCAGAACCCCATAGTGTCCACCCATGCCTGTTCGGCATGGGCGAAGGCAGCCCTGCGTGTGACTCAGCAGATGTCTTTCGGCTGCCTGGCGGGTCAGGTCAGCACTCAGCAGAAGGCAAACGTGACACAGGCCACCAGCAGCAGCAAACGGCTGGACGTCCCAGCTTCCCGGCAGATGTGACTAGGACCAGCAGCAACTGGGCTGGATAGTGGGCAGCCTAGCTGGCCGGCAGATGTAACTCTGACCAGCAGCAGACGGCTGGACAGTGGGGAGCCTAGCTGGCCGGCAGATGTGACTCTGACCAGCAGCAGCTGGGCTGGACAGTGGGCAGCCCAGCTGGCCGGCAGATGTGACTAGGACCAGCAGCAGCTGGGCTGGACAGTGGGCAGCCCAGCTGGCCGCCAGATGTGACTAGGACCAGCAGCAGCTGG
The DNA here is from genome assembly GCA_034440575.1 of Imbricaverruca yamaguchii. Classification (NCBI taxonomy): domain Eukaryota; kingdom Metazoa; phylum Arthropoda; class Thecostraca; family Neoverrucidae; genus Imbricaverruca; species Imbricaverruca yamaguchii. The sequence continues at coordinate 588,171 of JAOTOL010001587.1, forward strand.
GCTGGATAGTGGGCAGCCCAGCTGGCCGCCAGATGTGACTCGGACCACCATCAGACGGCTGCACAATGGGCAGCCCAGCTGGCCGGCAGATGTGACTCGGACCACCATCAGACGGCTGCACAATGGGCAGCCCAGCTGGCCGGCAGATGTGACTCGGACCACCATCAGACGGCTGCACAATGGGCAGCCCAGCTGGCCGGCAGATGTGACTCTGACCAGCAGCAGACGGCTTGACGGCCCAGCTGACCGGCAAATGTGGCTCGGACCAGCAGCAGCTGGGCTGGACAATGGACAGCCCAGCTGGCCGGCAGATGTGACTCAGACCAGAACCAGCTGGGCTGGACAGCCCAGCTGACCGGCAGATGTGACTCGGACCAGCACCAGCTGGGCTGGACAGCCCAGCTGGCCGGCAGATGTGACTCTGACCAGCAGCAGCTGGGCTGGACAGTGGGCAGCCCAGCTGGCCGGCAGATGTGACTCAGACCAGAACCAGCTGGGCTGGACAGCCCAGCTGACCGGCAGATGTGACTCGGACCAGCACCAGCTGGGCTGGACAGCCCAGCTGGCCGGCAGATGTGACTCTGACCAGCACCAGCTGGGCTGGACAGTGGGCAGCCCAGCTGGCCGGCAGCGCTCCGCCGGCACATCACTGATCAGATCAGTGACTAGCGGCGCGTGGGACAGATCCCGGCTATTATCTGAGATTGGACTGGCCACTCGTACCGACTAATGCACATTATTATTAGTTAACCAGCCAGAAATTGAATTTTCCGCCGGCGTAGTTGAGCGTGCAGCTTCTGCCGGCGATTGTCGAAGTTGTGGCGTCAGTTGGCCGCCGCCGAGGGCGAGTCTGGACAGCGAGGGGCGGCCGACCCAGCCGCGCCCATTGCTGGCAGCCGCGCCCGACATAGATCAGCGGCCGACGCGGCCGACGCGGCCGACGCGTCGGCAGCGTCGGCAGACGGCGGCATTAGCAGGATTGGCGCCGATCCGCCGCTGACGAGCCGCCGCACTACCGGCAGCTCTGTCGCCGGCGAGACTGACCACCGCGCCGGCCACCGGCTCCGACCTGGACCGGCCGTCACCGTCAGGCTGTGACCCTGACCGTGACCCATGGCGTGGTCTCACAACGACCCGGCCTCTGGCATGGTCGTGATAGGTTCCCCAGTCTGACCGTGACCAGTCTCTTGGTCTGATTGTGAATCGTCACCTTGTATGATCGTGACCAGTCTCTTGGTATGACTGTAACTCGCCTCCCGATCTGACCTGAACAGTCTCTTGGTCTTATCGTGAATCGTAGCCCTGATCTAACTGTGACCAGCATCTTAATGTGACTAAACGCGCCTCTCGATCTGACCGTGACCACTATCTTGGTCTTACCGTGGCTCATCCTCTGATTTGACCGTGACCTGTCTCTTGGTCTGACCATACATGGTCCCCTGATCTGACCACGACCTATCCTCTAGTCTGACCGTGATACGTCTCCTGGTCTGACAATGACTGGCCCCCTGGTCAAATTGTGATCCGCCCTCTGGTCTGACGGTGACTAGCCCCTTAGTATGGGTGTGATAAGCCCCCTGGTCTGACCCGGGCGAGTCCCTTGAAGTGATTGTGGCCTATTTTTGTACGTCAGGCTGGTAGAGGGTGACCCGCGACCAGATACAACACCCGCTCTCGGCCCTCAAAGATTCGTGAACAGGCTTTCCCTCCTATCGCCGTCCATGGTGTCAGCTTCTTGCCGCCGCCCGTGATATCCGGATCACTCTCAGAGACAGGAGAGCCATCAATCGGCTCGTCAAACCTAACCTACCGCGTGCCACATTGGAAAATGTATCTGTTAAGGACATTAGTTGGAAAAATTGAAATTAGCATTGACATACGCGAATAACTTCAGCGTGTCATTTTCGACGATACCGTTGCCGGTTTTTCCGCGTGTGATCCTGAAGAATTTGAAGATGTGTGACTAACATGCCTGAGACAAGGGCAACTGTCCTATGTCGCGGGAATGGACTACGCTGCATAACAATAGAGTCACGGGAATTACGTACAATTTCATTTTTATAAGTCCATGGAGGAGCCCAAGTGACTGTGAAGCATTAACCGTAATAAGGTGGACCACCTTATTAACTCCTGCATTCATTGATTAATGGATATCAGATTATTAGCACTATTATCTTAGCACCTTACTCTGCACCATCTTTAACAGCCTAAACAGATGACGCGACAGCCACCAGCCAGGCGGACCAATTAACTGCGAAACCAGGTGCACGATTAACACGAAACTGACGGCTAACAATCTTGCATATGGTAGCCCCCCATTGTTCGCCTCTACTCATCTCAAACTGTAATGGTATTGAAGCGCAACCAGTATTCGTTTATGGAACTGAAAGGCGCTCGAGGAAGCATCCGCACAAATGAATGGCACACCGCGCATGCAGCTGCATTGCAGGCAAAGTAGATTTGGCAGCTGAGTCGCAGCCTCGTAGCTGAGTTTGACTGCTCGTATCTGATTTGGCGGCTGAATCGCAGTCGACAGTAGACTCGCAGTCTCGTACGACAGCGACGACTACCACAAAGCGATCTCCAACAAAGTGAACTGCTGTGCTGGTTGCCTTAGTGTGACCATTTTTATAGTGAAACCCGAATATTTCAGTTGGTGGAAGGTGAGCGACTGCGAGGGATAAAGGAGTTGAACGGTATGACCCTGGAATCATATGCTCCGTCAGGACAAGATGGCTTTCAAAATTATTACCGGATCTATCCTTATCAAACACAATGGTGACGGAGCGAACACCTATAAATCACCAGATGATAGGGCGATACAACAGGCAGGATCCGAGACATGGTCAAGTACGCACACTTGAGGACAATCAGATCAATAATTATCTATGTTACGTAGCGTCGCTAAACTGCCGAACCGATCGGTTACAGATGGAGCCGCAAGCTGAGCGGACCCGTCAAAGGTGGATCACCGGGCCATGGAAATTGATAACCACGGTAACGAGTTATTCCTAATGCCATAGTGAGAACATTAGCAAAATCACACGGGCATAATAGGGAATAGTCCCTTCAGTGACAATCTATGGCCACAGAAACTTGCCGAGTACACGAGGTGCTTTTTAAGAGAAGAGCCCCGAAAATATCCAAGCATTCTTTCAGAAAAAAAAACAGAAATAGCAACCCAAAATTGGAAATACACCAGTCCATCAAACAGGCATTTACGTTCGGCCACAAAAAGCTAAGACTTCCTGGTAAAAAATTATAGCTGGACATCTGGTGAAGAAACAACGCTGCTAAGTAACACATATTAAAACCCACATGTCAGTTTCTGCAGACACTGCTAATACATACAAAACCTACGGACGGCATTATCAGTTGGTGACGTCACATACACAACAATAACGAACGGCCCGAGCGAGGTGCTCCCAGAGGGGGCGTCGCACCGCTGCTGTGCTGACACACTCGGCATGCCAGAGATACACGCGGGGGGGGTCGGCAGGTGACCGGAGCGTGCACTCGCCCGTACTGGGCCTGCTCATCAGGCGGGTGCACGGTGCAGGGTGCACGGTGAGCGCTCTGGTGCTCTGCCGGTACAGTGTCTGCCGGCACCAGGCGACGGACAGACGTGCCGAGTGGTGTGGTGACCCTCTGCCACTGTCGGGGTGCACGGTGCAGGGTGCACGGTGAGCGCTCTGGTGCTCTGCCGGTACAGTGTCTGCCGGCACCAGGCGACGGACAGACGTGCCGAGTGGTGTGGTGACCCTGCTGCCGCTGTCGGGGTGCACGGTGCAGGGTGCACGGTGAGCGCTCTGGTGCTCTGCCGGTACAGTGTCTGCCGGCACCAGGCGACGGACAGACGTGCCGAGTGGTGTGGTGACCCTCTGCCACTGTCGGGGTGCACGGTGCAGGGTGCACGGTGAGCGCTCTGGTGCTCTGCCGGTACAGTGTCTGCCGGCACCAGGCGACGGACAGACGTGCCGAGTGGTGTGGTGACCCTCTGCCGCTGTCGGGGTGCAAGGTGTCGCGGCGGAGTGTGTCGGGATGACTGGTGGTGCTTTGGTGTCTGGTGTCCGGGTAGAAGGTGCCTGTACGGAGGGTGCTCGGTGCCGTTAAGGTGGGTGTCCGTGCCGTCAACGGGAGTCCCTACCTGTGACACTGTGATATTACACTTTCTGGCCAGCTCCTCCTTGACCTCTTCCGTGGGGTAGGGATTGCTCAAGTTGGCGTAGAAATACTCATTTAGAACTTCGGTAGCAGTTTTTGTAAAGTTTCGCCTTTTTCGCCTGCAACACAAAGGGAGACAAACGCATAGCAACAGAGACAAAATAAAACATAGCGGTTGAACAGAACTGCTGACGCGTTGGCTGCAGGTTTCCTGGGGCTGGCTGCGGATTTGCTGGGGTTGGCTGCAGGTTTGTTGGGGTTGGTTGCGGGTTGACTTCGGCTGCAGGCTGGCTTCAGGTTGGATGGGGTTGGTTGCGGATTTGGTGGGGTTGGTTGCGACTTGAGTGGGTTGGTTGCGGATTCGCTGAGGCTGCGGCTACAGGTTGGCTGGGGTTGGCTGGGGTTGGCTGCGGATTGGCTACGGGTTGGCTGCATGTTAGCCGCGGCTGCGGCTGAACTGCCGGTTGGCTGAGGGTAACTGGGGTTGGCTTAGGCTGTGTTAGGCTGACTGAGGTTGGCTTGAATTGGCTGGGATTGAATGACAATTCGGTGGGGGTTGGCTGAGGATTGCTTAGCATCAACTGGGCTGTGAAAGCTAGACCGTATAATTAGAGTTGCTTCGGAATGAACACAATCTTGACTGCTTGGGAATGGAGACGTTGGGTGAATGGTAAATTGGTTGAGAATTAGTAACTTCGGCAGGATGGCAGGCATATGGGCTGAAAGCACCAACCGCGCTCGCGGCACAGTCGGCTGGAGGTGGGCGGAGTTTTAACGTTAGCGGCGTCGACCTGGTCAGAGGAGGGACGGAGGAGGTGAGGATGGTGAGGCTTGTGACGAAGGGGCGGGAGCGACTGCTACAGCTCCCGCGTGAAAGGTATGTGGCCAGATCAGGAAGCGGGACGGCGGCGAGCGAAACTCGACCGACCAAAGCCGATTAAAGCCGACCAAAGTCGAGCCGAGCATGGCCCCGCCACAGCAGAGGTCAAGGTGGCGCTGAGGTCACGGCCAGTCGCAGGTCGGCTACCTGGCTGACGGTAATGCCACACTTTTTGGCCAGCTGCTCCTTAACCTCCTCAGTCGGATACGGATTGGCCAGGTGGCTGTAGAAGTACTCGCTCAGGATCTCTGTGGACTGCTTGGTGAAGTTTCGCCGCCGTCGCCTGTAAGAAGGACAGAGCGCACGGTTCTCTCTGCCGCGTACAGGCGCGTCACCCTTCGTCACGTGCAGCTCGTCACACGCACAGGCACACAGGCACACCCGCACACACGCGTGACACGACTATCCTGCACCGCTCGCACAACTCCTGCCTTGCTCAGTACAACATGCACTAAGTGCCCATGCCATTAGAAACACTCGCCGAGAGATTGGGGGTGGATCTGTCACCAATGTTGCGTCCGTTCGCGTGACGTCGTGGAAGTGGATGGTGCATAAACTGGCCACTTTCCAGCTGAACTGACAAACCTCGCTGTCCGGGCAGTGGTACCAATCGCGGCATGCCCAGGCATAAATGGGTGGTTCAGGAAGGGAAGAGCGAAGTCGTACTCGTAATCTTTGCACAAATATTTGTGAGTGGTGCAAATTATTTTGCGTGGCTTTGCACACCTGCCAGATAATGGTAACCTGGACACGAGAAGGGAAGTCTCAGTATGCTCAGAACCAGACAGTGAAGTAAAGTACCATTGAAACACCGGGCTGATTCGCTCCGAGAGTCAGAACGGGCATGGTGTTCGGCCCCAGCCGTTCAGTTGCGCCGTCCCAGGGTGGCTGGGTGTCTCGAGACCGACCGGCTGGTTGGTGGTGTCTCGGCAGCGTTCTCGAGACCGACCGGCTCCTGCCCAGTTCCCAGGCATCTCCCCGGCACGGTGCGGCTTCAAGTCGGGCGCGGATCGTCAAGGATAGCCAACGGTTCGCGGAGCACCCGCTGGGAGTGCCGCCGTATTTTATGCGGCCGACAGCGCGACCTTCGGACGGGCCGGCCGGCAGCCCCGCCGGCGCCGTCGAGCCGGCGTGGCGCGGCGCTGTCCGGACGGCAGGGCGCTGTCCGGACAGGCGCCACTCTCCGGACAGGAGAGCATTGTCCGGCCGGGACGACACGTCCAAACGGGACGGTTGCTGCACGGACAATGCCGGCCCGCATTCCGGTCGGCACTCCTGTCGAATCCGACTAGCGGTAGGAATTTAATCTCGGCCGAGACAAAAGGAAAAGTAGTGCCGATACGGTCTGATCCGTGGCAGCAGCATGGTATCCCTCGACAAGAGCAGTGTCTCCGAAAGTTATTCGTCTGCCACATGCGAGAAGACTCCAGTGCAATCCGACGCTGAGGATCTAAGTGTTGTGCGTGGTCAAGTAGTGAAAAGAGATGACCCACCCTCGGCCAGAAGCAATGTCAGGTCGACAGGTCTCCGAGTCCATTCTCGGCGTACACACATCATGACTAGAATACACGTTCGTTGCTTTGATGGTTATATTCAAAATGAAGAATCATCCCGGACGTTCGGCCCGTTCAGGAGGACATTAAGAAGAAAACCCAGAACATCGAGCCAGGATACGTGATAGGGGGGGAGGGATAGCCAGAGGAAAAACAAGCGTTAGCGATTTTCCACTGAGGACGACTGTGTGCTGTTCACTCCAAAGCCGCGTTTGCTCAACCGCCCGAAGAGCAGAGGAGGGGGATGAAAACTACAAATATGCTTACATTTAACAATACGGCTATACAGGGTGCATAAAATAGACTTGGAAATCATAATATTTCCCATCAGCCATCTTATCGTTTTAGAGTCAACATCAATACTCACTAATTCAGAACAGCTGGCCTGGTGGAGTGCATTATTTATTTGAAAACCTGCACGAACTCGGTAACATTTTGTAAGCACAACATCAATCCAATATAGCCAGCAATGGAATGGAGGTGTTGTTGATCACTTTTACGAGAGGAGAGCGTAAGGCCCCACCGAGCCGCTACCCTGCATCAGCGGAATACTACGCATCAATGGCAGAAGCGTATCAACGGAAGCAGCCCTTACGAGCAGTCTGCTCCGCAGTCGTGATTTTTTTGGAACCCGGGTAACTCTACATTGCTTTGTTCCAGCATCTCAACGAATGCCTCTTTCCCCTAGAACAAAACCCTTCAGAATCCTTATCGCAATAGTTTCTTTGAAGTACTCGTTCAATCATCGTTCAAGGAAAGACTTGGTGGCGACATATCTGGCGCTCTGGCAGCTCTCCGCGGATCTCGTGGCGTGGCCGGCGATCGTCCGTCGGTTAGGGCGGTCACCAGGGAGTCGTAATCATAATCTGAAGGCTTTGTCTCTCAGCCCATGGTGATAGAAGGTGTTTCATTAATGCTGTAAGTGATGAAACTTGGTGAACATATTGAATATATGCAATGAAAATATCACAATTCTTCACACAAGTGAGACACATGTGTATGCAACGCGAATGCACATTATCTGGGGTTATCCTAACTCTGCTCAAATGCTCAAAGACGTATGGCTATAGAACCCGAAAGGCAATGCTACCGTGGCGGTAGGACTATACGTATAGCTAAACGAAGCCAGATTCGACAGATACACGGAGCTAAATTCGACCTAACCGAAGCTGCGCTTTCAACACTTGCCCTCGCTCAGACGACCTTTATGACTCCCTATACCAGTACATCAAGCTTCGCTAAAACCGCGGAGAATTTGGCTAGATCTGACTCACTAACCATGTACCTAATAGCGCCAGCTGAGATGTCAGTATGATGGTATCAGCTTCAGTAACACCGGAACATACATAGCGACCCTTCCCTTGGTAAATCCGGTGAACGGCTGAATGTAAGCTGGCAACACCAGATTTTTTGGATTTGTTTTTACTGTTGACCTGCCCTGGAAAATCACCACTTTACTTTAACATATGCACATGGAAAAGCATGGCAATATCTATAAGAGGCAGCCGGCAGTTGTTCGCTCTCCGCTTCTTGTGCAATTGGAAGCAAGCATCCGAATGCGAAGGTGTGAAAGAATGGCATCCGCTCCACGGAAATGCTGGCGATATAATCTCGGTAGGTGGGGTCAGAAGCCGTTCGATTCTTACACAAACAGTGCAAAGTGACGAACAGCACAAATGACCAGGAGAAAGAGCTCCAAACTCTGTGTGTCAGAAAACGGTAGACGGACACATAGGATGGTCGGAAGAAGACTGTATCAAGAAGCGAACAGAAGAGATGAACAGGAGTCAGTGTTAAAAGGTCAAGAGAAGAAATAGTAGAGGCCTGCAAGTGGCTAGAAGAGAAGGTGGCTGCCGGTCTGTACGCCGTGAAGTAATAGCTGGTCGCCCGAGGCCGGAATCCACTCCAATCGCGTCGGATCACTAATCAATCGTGTTCGGCAATTCACCAGTCGTATCTTATCGAGCCGGACAGGCAACCGATCGGCGAGTCGAGCAGAGCACCACACAAGACAAACCAGCAGATGGGCCAGGCTGCACACTGGAGGGCACACACCAGGACTGGAGATGTCAAACAGAACGCTGAGGAACACCGGCATACCGGACATGGCACAAGGAAAACCAGACACGGGACAATCCATTTCAAACGTTGAACATAGCAAATTGGACACTGGATTCGAATAGGAACTGGACACTAGACCAGGGATCAGGTACGGTTCGAGTATGGTCGTGGGGAGGTCAGCACCTGTGATGGGATTCGACTCGAGGGGCTTCAGTGAAGCGGTGGGTGAATTATCTACGGTGGCAGGTCATCAATAGCCCTCGCGGCATTGTGCGCGCAGTGTCGACACTTTTCTAAAACTCTCGACTGTTTTAGATACACAGCAAATAACGTCCCAGATCAAAGACAATAAACCTGAACAGCTGTTTCCAAGTATCCAACCCAAGCTGAGCTTTCCTGTTGTTTTTTCGCTTCCCGCTTCATTTCCTTCCTCTCCTTTGTGTCTTTCGGTTGAAACTGACATAAGCGTAAACAAAACGTCACATGCTGTTGAGAGCGGCAGCACTCGGATACAAAAACAGGATCAACATTCAGAAGAAATCTGCTAGGCTAAGGACATTGCAAACCAGTCACTTTTTCTGCCGGCAATCGGATATTCCTCATTGCCTGTTCTCAGTTTTGGCACCGATGAAAATTTACAACTACGTTGCCACCAGTGGGGAGAAACCTTCAGCATTGCGCAGCGGCAGCACCAGCGGTAACACCACCAGCAGTACCAGCAACAGTATAAACTACAGCGTCAACAGCAGTACCAGCAACGATACCATCAGCAGTACTAGCAGCAGTACCAGCAGCAGCACCAGCAACATTATCAGCGGCATTACCAGCGGCAACAGACAATGCCTTCAGTCTCTGGTCCGGGACTTTCTCAGCGTTTAGCACGCCTTCGCACGGCGCAGCGGAAGACGGCGGCCGTGCAGGCGTCAATACTCCCACCGGCGCTGTTGCTGCCGCCCCATGTCGCCGGAGAAGACGTGCGCACGGCCGCTCTACCGTGGCCTCGCCAGAGCGTAGGTGCCACTTGTATGCGACACTTGGCAGCTCAGCATGCAATTCTCATCGATCTGGCGAATATTCGGGTGACGCAGGACGCGACAGTCCGACGCTGCTGCGGTGGCGGCGCGGCGCGACAGTAGCACGGCCGCGACAGTGCCGGCGCAGGGTCGACACGTGTGACACTGATCCGTGGCGGCCGGTCGACCGTACCGCTCCAGCCGGCAGACCGCAACCACCGCCAGCGGACGCCAATTAACACGTGTCTAATAGTGCTCCCAAATTCGATAATTGCACCATCGCTCGGCGGGATCGGCGGCGGCGGCATTACCGGCTGACGGCGGCCATATTGCGTCGTTCGGCGAGAGCCGTTCGTAAACTGGCGCGCGGCACGCGGCGCCCGTCGGACCGGCCGCGCTGTAGCGGCCACACGTCCCAGAGTCCAGGGCTGGTCGCCCAGCCGGCACCAGACACGTCCCAGAGTCCAGGGCTGGTCGCCCAGCCGGCACCAGACACGTCCCAGAGTCCAGAGCTGGTCGCCCAGCCGGGACCAGACACGTCCCAGAGTCCAGGGCTGGTCGCCCAGCCGGCACCAGACACGTCCCAGAGTCCAGGGCTGGTCGCCCAGCCGGCACCAGACACGTCCCAGAGTCCAGGGCTGGTCGCCCAGCCGGCACCAGACACGTCCCAGAGTCCAGGGCTGGTCGCCCAGCCGGCACCAGACACGTCCCAGAGTCCAGGGCTGGTCGCCCAGCCGGCACCAGACACGTCCCAGAGTCCAGGGCTGGTCGCCCAGCCGGCACCAGACACATCCCAGAGTCCAGGGCTGGTCACCCAGCCGGCACCAGACACGTCCCAGAGTCCAGGGCTGGTCGCCCAGCCGGCACCAGACACGTCCCAAAGTCCAGGGCTGGTCGCCCAGCCGGCATCAGACACGTCCCAGAATCCAGGGCTGGTCGCCCAGCTGGCACCAGACACGTCCCCAGAGTCCAGGGCTGGTCGCCCAGCCGGCACCAGACACGTCCCAGAGTCCAGGGCTGGTCGCCCAGCCGGCATCAGACACGTCCCAGAGTCCAGGGCTGGTCGCCCAGCCGGCACCAGACATGCGCTCGACGAGGCTACGTCAGACTTTTGATGTAAGAAATCGTGTTCAAATGTTACAGTGTCTCGGCTCGGTCGCAAACAATTTTATTGAGGAGGTGAGGAGGGAACGCTGACGACGCTTGCGCTTATAACCTAAATAGTACCTGTGGTAACAGAACCCAGGTCGAGGCTTTAATACTCGTTACGACGTAAGATACTGCTGTCTTTCAGTGGCATAAAAACTGGCCGGTCGTGATATGGGACTCCGTCCGTACGGAGATCAGGCCCAGCTCGGACAGAGATAACGTCCTGTACGGACATCGGTAAGGTTTTGCCTGGGCAGGGGCAAGGAGCTGTCCTGAAATATACGGCGCTGATTTGACGTCAGATACCGCTATGGAGAGCGGCACAAAAACACCGGCCAGCCGCCCAGCGCGCGACCGAGCCATGCTCGCTGTTGGGGTGGCTCCGTCGGCGCAGCACACCGCTCGTTGACGCCAAGATAACTAGCGTCAGCACCGCTCAGAAACACAGGTGTTTCTCACCGAGCAGCGGCCCCTGTTCGGTCACACCGTACGCCGGCCTTCCTTTACTGGACAAGCCTGTCGGCCGCCAGCCATGCATTCCTTCCTGCCACGCCGGTAAAATGGGCATCAGATGAATTTATCCTTCATATTTCTAGATTTAGAGAGGATAATTTTTGTGAACTCGAATTCGGAGAGGGTATCTTCTTCCGCTTGACATTGAACAACAAGAAAAACACTCCTTTTTGCACTTTCCAGTCGGCTTGGGACATGTCCAGCACACAAAAATAAGCTTGCGGACATTTTCAAACAGTTTTATTGATTTTCTTTTTGGCGAAAAGGTGAATTATTGTTCAGAGAGGATAATGGTTATATTCAGAGAGTTATGGAAGACAGACATAAAGGATCGTTTGTTCAAATGTCCGTAGAATGCTGGCACAGCGCACATAGACGAGTCTCGCCGTCTATCTGAAGGTCTGGAGGTCTCCAATGTACGCCAAGATTCATAATAATTTTGCATTTTGAGTTGGCGCCCTATAGGACAGACCCTCTATCTTCTTTTCTAAGCATTTAGTTTTAACATTGAGTGACCTGTGGAACATTTATAAAAGAAAAGCTTCTCCCATTATGGGTCATTGATATTAGACGCACGCCAGCGTTTTCGGGATATAAATTGGGGCATGGAAGGTGGAAAGCCAACCATGCAACAGTCGCCATTCGGCGAGTCTGCAGAGTGTATGCCGCAGATCGACCGGACCCGTGTGACCGAACACTGCACAGGCTGGCAATCTGCGCCGACCTCACGACAGAGGTCACCGGCACCGCCCCGGGGCACGCTCCAGTTCTCAGCCGAGCACAAACAGTATAATTACGGCGCCAAGTAGTGTCGGCCGACCGACGCGAAGTGCGCCGCTTCCGCCGACCTGGCGGTCTTCTGTCAGGGGCCGTGCAGCAGCACTTCCCTCGTCCCAGCTGTTCACTTGGACCTCATCACAAGCGGCCCAGCTGGCGCGGCCGCGGTGTCGGTCGGCAGGATCTGTGCCGGGTGGTTATGGTGGGTGAGGCGGAGGCGGCGATGGGAGGATATCCGTCTTGGACCAGCCGTCGTCAATTCTTGCCGCAATGGAAAGCAAAGTCCATGGGAGTTTAGTGCCGGCTGACCTGCACATCTTCACTGAGATGTTCCTTTTCGGAATCCTTAAGGGCATTGCTAAACCGCCCAACGAAACCTCAGACTCCTGTCGGATAACACCACGGAGTCTTGTCCGTCAATGCCATAGGCCACTGTCCAACGATAACACTAACTGTCATTGGACAGTGTTTGGCAATACCGCATGGTCCTGTCCAACAGCATACAATAATTGTATCCGATAGCATTGCAGATCACCATTCCACAGCGGCACATACCCCTGTACGACGGCAGGGATATGTGCCGACCCTGTCGACAGGGAGAGCGCTGGCTTGCGTTTACGTTGATTTACACGAGGTGTAGGCAAGATTTGCGAGAGGTCATGTGTCAAGTACCGATGGAGAGACGAAGACGGTTTGTCGATGAAAGCGTGGGGGAATGAGTAGTGCAGAGCTATGTGGGAGTAACGAGATGACATGTCAAGAGGGACGGGCTAACCATGGGGAGGAGGGGCGTGCCACAAGTCATTCCACATTCTCCTGAGGAATGTTGGTTCTGTTAGTGAGGCTTCAGCGGCTGATCATCCTCCCGCCGTCAGTCGGAACGAACATACCCTGACCAGCCGTGCTCAAGCTATCCACTGTGCCTCGAGAACGCCTACCCAGCTGTGGTACGGGCTACCGTGGTCAGGCGTCTGTGCTGTTATGACAATCCCCAACGACAACATCCGATAGACATATCGAATGTTGTGCATTTTGAGCTCTTCACAATACCATGCAATTCGCAGTACGCCTTCTCCCGTTCAAGCGGACCTACAAATATTAGTCATCCACCATCTTGCAGCGAGTCTCCACCATTATCAGAAGTGCTCTAGTATATCTCGAGACACCGACATGTCATTCATGTCCGAGAACATCCTCTTCTGTCGTGAATGCCCTTGAAAGCTGTGGAGACGCCATCCGTTCCCAATGAACATTCCATCATCTCTCAGTAGATCGTCGGTCTTGACACCTCCAACATCCCCAGAGACTCCATAGCATACCATCTTCCCCATTAATGGATCCCCCTGATGTTTCGACACTCCCCGCCTGTCTCTCAGACATCCGCTCTCTCTGCGCCGATGCTTCTCACTCCTAGCCGGGGATCTTCCGCGATGCTCCCTGCTTCGTCAGTGGAACTCATGCTCAGACACTCCCCACTCCGCCGAGAGCCTTGTGCGACACCCATCCCCTGTGCCGACAATCCCCCGCCCCTCCGCGGGGGCCGTGCGTGTCGCAGCAGCCGTCGGACGAGCCGAGCCGGACCGGGCCGTCCGACGGGCCGCCGCCGCCGCAGCAGCCGTCCACGGACGTTTACGAGCCGCCTGATGCCGCCCGATTGGCCCGTTACAACGGCGCAGAGTGCTCGTCAGATGGAGACGTTACTCGGCCCGCTTAGCCGGCCATAAACGACGTCGACGGTCGTCGGCAGTGACGCAGCGGCGGCGGCGGCGCCGACACGGGAGTGGGGGAGGGCGGACGACGGCCACGTGCAGCGGCCAGTAGTGTGGGTCGGCATAGCAGAATCCGGTGCTGGTCGACAGAGGGCGATGCCAATGGGGGGGAGGGAGGGGGCTCTATAGCCCTTCCCGTGAACTCCGTAACACGCGTGCGTATGTGTGGTGACGTCGGGAGTGACGGAGTGGATTCTGGGTTGCAGATAACGAGAAGGATCGTGCCATTGGAGCCTCCAAGACGCTCGAACAGACCCGACACAACGTCGGCATATCCAGCCAGCATTAGTCGTCTGAGCTAACGGACGGCACTGAACAGCCGCTGACTGGCACCGCCATGACTGACGAGGAGCCACCAGCACCACACGAGCAGCGTCCACACAGCCACGGCTGACGAGCAGCGTCCACACAGCCACGGCTGACGAGCAGCGGTCACATACAGCCACGGCTGACGAGCAGCGGTCACAGAGCCACAGCTGACGAGCAGCGGTCACATACAGCCACGGCTGACGAGCAGCGGTCACAGAGCCACAGCTGACGAGCAGCGGTCACATACAGCCACAGCTGACGAGCAGCGGTCACAGAGCCACAGCTGACGAGCAGCGGTCACATACAGCCACGGCTGACGAGCAGCGGTCACAGAGCCACAGCTGACGAGCAGCGGTCACATACAGCCACGGCTGACGAGCAGCGTCCACGCAGCCACGGCTGACGAGCAGCGGTCACATACAGCCACAGCTGACGAACAGCCACCGGCCCACACGAGCAGCGTCCACACAGCCATGGCTGACGAGCATCAGTCACACGGCCACGGCTGACGAACAGCGGTCACATACAGCCACGGCTGACGAGCAGCGGTCACAGAGCCACAGCTGACGAGCAGCGTCCACACAGCCACGGCTGACGAACAGCGGTCACACAGCCACCACGGACGCTCTGGATGACGCACAATCCTCGAGAGCAGCGCTGTGTACGCATCACAGAGCGTCGCACGGAGACAGGAACAGACAGAAGGGAGAAAGTGCAGTGAGTGTCAGACCACGACCTCCCCCCCCCACCCCACCTGAAGTGACGGCGCGCGACAGAGCCTCACAAACATCAGCACGCAGAATGCAGCCAGTCACGTGCATGTTGGCGCACACATTTGCGACATTCACTCTGCAGAACACGGCAACACGTCGACACTTGCAACACGGCAGCGAGCCCTGGACAGATCGGAGTCGAAACAAGCCGAGCTGAGCGAGCACGCGACACACGAGCAGACGTGAAGCAGCACACAGCAACAGAGCGGCCACACTGGCCCAGCGCAGACCCTGCTGATCAGCTCGAGATGTCAGGGTAGCAGGGTGTCCGGGTATTAGGATATGGCCGGATGGATATAGCAAACATTTCAGCCAAGCGACAGCCAACCAGCAGCAATAATAATAGAACAGCCATACAAAAATAAACATACGCACATATTGTATCCACATAAACATACATACACACTCGTATATATATATATATATATATATATATCATCGCAGCAGTTTAACCTGACCCTCCTGAACAGAAACAGGCCAAGTCGGTGGGCACGGTAGCAGTGTATGCAAAATCCTGAAGCTACTAGCTATCATGAAATATCCTATGGTCTAACCTGCACCAAAACGTGGCTACACTCGCCGCCAAAGACCAACACTTGCCGGTATGACACCACGGATAGTCGACGAACCGTCCAACCCACCGGATACGATGACCGGAACCGGTATCCCACTGACCGGAACCAGTAGTCGGACCACAGTGCTGTCAGGGAGCCAATACTACCAGGACTCACCTCGCGTCAAGGAAGCGCGACCTGAGGATCATGACTGCTTCACACGTTGACTGCTTGAGCTGGATCTGGATGCTGGAGAACTTCTTGTGGATTATTTGCACCATTCGCTCGATCTCCTTGGGTGTGATGGGGCGTGTTCGCGACTGTTCGCGCAGGAGGTTCATTACGTGAGTGGTGAACTCGTTGCACGCCTGTTGGAGGAGACAGAACACATCAGACTCTAGCCGAGAGGTGAGCGCAGGGCATCTGCTGAATCAGCGAGGGGCAGCACGGGCCAATGCCGCCACGCGGAGGGATGAGGCACTTCAGCTAAACGTCAGGAGACAGCCAAAGGAGGCGCAGACGGCTTGAACAAAGCCGACCGACCACGAGCGCAACACGACAATAACAGCCGAACAGAGGCATCCACCGCTGAAAGCATTGGCTCTGAAACGCGAAGGGAGGATATCTCGAGCATTCGAAAGACAAGTAAAGGCCTGCACGCTGTGGTTGGTGGAGGAGAGGAGCACTTATATGCCTGTTGGGCGGGAGAGGAATCAGAAACGATATTTTTAGGGTCACCGATCTGCAGTAAATCGCTCAATCATGCAAGTACATGCTACTTTGTGCTGCAGTTGGCATCTTTATTTGCATCGAACTTTTACATCCATCGCAAACTAGCACATTTGAAGTTTGGCGCAGTATGAAAACGGTCCCTCAGACATAACATAACCAGAGATGTTCATAGTATGAAAAGGCCACAGGCGTAACCTAACCTGAGCTGTCTACAGTATGAAAATAGTCCCACAGGCGTAACCTAACCATAGCTGCCCGCAGTATGAAAACAGTCCCTCAGACGTAACCTAACCAAAGCTGCCCACAGTACGAAAACAGTCCCTCAGATGTAACCCAACCTGAACAGTATGGGAACAGTCCCTCAGATATTAGCACGGTCTGGCGGCAGGCTGACAGCCGGCCCAATTCCAGCCCAGATCGCTGGCTGCACCTGGGCTTTGGGCTACCGATGAGCTGCCGACTGCCGCCGGGCTGCGGGCTGCTCCGGCCTGCGAGCAGCCCCTGAGCCACAGACTGTCGCTGGGTCGTGGCCTGACCCAGTCTACCGGCTGCGGCCGGGCTGCGGGCCGCCACTGGGCTGCGGTTCACCTGCCTGGCGGACGGGACCGCACGCCACCGGCCGCTGGGTATTGACCAGACCTGGCCCCGCTGCCATCGATCTAACAATCGCCGATGGGCAGCGCGGCTCCCTTTTTCGAAAGTGGTGAGCGGGCGCCACGTCGTCTCCGCACGCGGTGACGCAGGCGTCGTCGGCAGCCGTCGCAAACACTAGGCGCGCGGGCAGATCGCACCATCATGATAACGCCATGCGTGCAAGCCCCCTGTACGCTAACATTCGTCATATCCCTGAAATATTGGTTGCGAATGGTCTTCGCTTTGTCCTGAAATTGATCTCAACTTGTTGGACCACCTCAACTTTGAAATACTACCGAGAATGCTTGATTCCCAGTCTAACATGTTGGCTCGGTATACGCCTAACATGCTGTCGCTACTCGCATTCACATGTCGCTCGCCAGTACTCCTTTCAGGCTACATGTGGCCGCACTCCCCTTTCAGACTACAGACAGCCACACTCCCTTCAGGCTACACGCAGCCTCACTCACCCTTCAGACTACACGCAGTCACACTCCCCGTTCAGGCTGCAGGAAGCCGCACGCCAGTACTCCCTCCAGGCTAGAGACAGCCGCTCGCCAGTACTCCCTCCAGGCTACAGACAGCCGCACGCCAGTATTCCCTCCAGGCTACAGAGAGCCGCTCGCCAGTATTCCCTTCAGGCTACAGAGAGCCGCTCGGCAGTATTCCCTCCAGGCTACAGAGAGCCGCTCGCCAGTATTCCCTTCAGGCTACAGAGAGCCGCTCGCCAGTATTCCCTTCAGGCCGCAGGCATCAATCTAGCATTCAAATCACAGCCCACCACTTCTGCTGAATATTCGCATATATCCCAACTAACCGTGGGAATTGGTGGAAGGAGGACGGGAGTCTTGGCACCGGCTCTATGCCATCCGTCGCTTCGACAACTTCAGCGTCGTCACTGTCTCACGCCGATCGGTGGATGCATCATTAGAAGTCGTCAAGGCTCCGGCCACGCTCTCCACTCGTGCCCGAATCCCGTCATTCACCTTGTCACTGAACGAAGCTACTTTCATTGCTCACCCTCCAAGAGTCTTGAGTGCACTAAATTATACTAAAAGCTCCTAAATGTTACTTAGAGCGGGCAGCTAGGTCCTTTACAACATTTTGCCAAGCGCCTAGGGATGCTGAGGGGTTCACTTGTCGGGCACGCACGGACTTACTCAATGTACATGGATTCAGTTACTTCAGCTTTAGTGTGCATCAACTGCTAGTATTTACAGCAGGTATGCTTAGAAAATCATGGTGAACCATAGGATAAAAATGTATCATTGCAGGTGTCGCATCTGCAGCACTCGCCTGCACCAACAACAACACAACACCAACTTCCTGTACACCAACTTCCTGTACATCTGCATTCCTTATACAAAACGATCGTTTTGTATAAGGAAGCGCCACATTACATATTTGCTAGAACCTTCCTGGTGATCTTCCACCCCTATTGAACAACGCCGCCAGATGCTAGCCTTGATAGTTAGGCATGGTGGAAGAGCGTGATCATCAAATTTGCATAGACAAATACATTGTGTACGCTACCGAGCTGAAATACGGCAGCAAAATTAGCGGCTAGTGAGCGACTCCATCGTTCTTGAGCTGCCCCCCCCACCCCCCACCCACCCCAGGGACACCACGGCCCGTCCCCACCCACCTGGCCGCTCGTTCCCAGGCTGGGAATAGCCGGGCCCATTATGTGACTGGCCGGAAGCGGCGCGCGCGCGGCCGACCGGCGCGAACGGCCTCATCACTTGTCGACGCTGATGGTGATCAGCTGGTTAGCGCCCCGGACACGGAACTTGCCGCGCCGCCCGGCCGCGCCCGTCCCGTCGCGGGAAACGCCGCCGCCTTAAGCAGAAGGAATGACCAGCGGAACGACCGCCGCCACCCGCCCGCCGTATAATGATGGCAAACGATCTGTTGGAGCGCCGCAGAAGTGAAGCAATCACCACAGACAAACACACCGGACGGCCCACTGCTTATTACGGTAATTGCGCCGACTGCCACGGTGGCAGATGCGGAGGCCGGTCACGTCGGCCAGATTCGACCCATTACCTGACGCACAGCCGTGCTGGAGGATGGAAACAGCGCCAGTTCAGGCAAATGTGTCACGCATGCCGTAGACAAATGAATGCTAGGCAATAAACGGTGCTGCCTTGTTGCAGAACGACTAATGGTCTATGTAAGCGAGGTGGCCGGCTTTGATCGGTAATTTGGACTTCGGGTGCATCGACTGTGTTGGCCATGCAGCTCCCATTAAGGTGGTAGATTTTTAGTGTGGAGAGAAATGACCCGCTTATTTTTATCTTATCCACCAGAGCTCATTATCGGCCTTGAGACTGTCAACAGCGTACGATCTTGTTTTGTAAGGGAACATTAGGGCAGCAAAAACAAAAATCGCGTGATCAAATCAATATCGACGTCAGCTTATGCAATCCTTGTTATATTTCCAGCGTTATTGCAAGACAGGTGGTAACCCCAAAACCAGTGAATTAGATGCTAAAATTCGCCATGCGTGCAGCATTTCAAAACGACCATCCGATGTATACGGCAGGCCTCAGCAGTACCGGATATGACGGATCCAGACAACACCTGGATATGGCAGGCTTCGGCAATACCAGGATATGACGATCCAAGCAACACCTAGATATGATAGGCCTCAGCAGTATCCGGATATGGCAAATCCAGACATCATCTGAACATTGCAGGCCTCAGCAGTACACTGATACGGTGGATTAAGACAACAAGCGGGCACGGCAGGCCTCAGCAGTATCCAGATATGGCGAATCCAGACAACACCTGGATATGACACGACTCAGCAGTGACAGGATATGGCGTCCCTCGAAAATACTCAGATATTACGTGCCCGGGCAATTCATGACTTGGTGCACCTTGACAATATGCAGATGAAACGGATCCACTGGTCATATATGGCAAACCTGAACAGTATCCGGATATAGTGGATCTCGACGATACCTGGATGTGGCCGATCCCGTCTGCACATGCAAGGGCGGGACGGGGGGGGGGGGGCGGGGGGCTGGAGGCGGTCGCCAACACAGTGGCGACACCGCTGATGAAACTCGTAAATCGCCGCCGGGCCGTACATCAGCCGAGTTTTTGACTGGAGCGCCCCGTCGCGCCGGCCGAGGCCTTCCAGGAGGCGGTACCGGGCCGGTGGCGCCGCGGGCAGGTGTTGCCTTCCTCAGCCAGGCCGGCCGCCCAGCCCCGACCACTCCCCATCCGCCCGCGGCAAACCCAGCCCAAAGGCAGCCCCGACAATATCCCCGGCGACGATTAAAGCACATAAATTCCGGCAGCATGACAGCCGAGAAAATGGAAACTGAACTGTGAAACAAAGCCCAGTAAAAAGGATTATTTGGTTCAAATAACCGTGTTGGATGTTGCGGGTGGGAAATGAGGTATCGACCTCGTGCTCCGCCACTTTGACTGTCCAGCGAATCCAACGGCGGCTGCACAGGTACACCGTCATGACGTGTCAATGTTCATCTATCGTCACCCCGATCGCACGTGCAACGTTGACATCAACACCACCAATAAGCAGTACGAGCCAACATTGCTTGTCCCAGCACAACCATGAGTGAGCGATGGTGAGCTTTCGAGAGCGTTGGACCTTAGATATCCTGCGCGCCGACTATGAATCCTACGTGTGTCGTGCAAACAATGGCAATGCGAGTGTATATCTACCCTGTAAATTATTGCATTAATTCGTGTTTATTTGCGTTATGGTGGCGAGCGCCGCTGGTGTTGCGAACGGCGGACAGCCCGCTTGCCGAGACGTCTAGTCGGACTTCTTAAGGCCTCACAATAAATCTGTTGGAAAAGTGCAAGGATGGGTGGAGGGCGAGGGAGAATCTACAAGCAGATCTGCAGGGGTGCCTGCCGGCAGATGGCCTACTTCCTCTAGAATAGCACAGGGCAGCGGCATCCTTAACGTATGCTATGGGACGATATTGTCCAAACCGTTTCCCACGTCGGCTCTGTGTGCGCATAGTATGCATTTCAGGGGTGGATCGTATTGTAATGTGCATTGATTTGTTGGAAGTGTTTCACACGTACAAATCGGCTCATTTACGTCTGATTATACCACGGGTCAACCATGCCATATGCATGCTAACGATTCTAAGAGCATGGGCGCTAGATGACCAATGAACTTGATGCGTCCTAAAGGTCAAACAGCTAACAACTACTAAGAAACTAACTGAAAATAGACCCACCTGCGTCCGACGATATAACCATTTCACTCCAGTGCAAACGCAAATTGCGGAAATACGGTCGATGCCGTTCTAGAATGACCTACTTCAATATGCCACAGGTGGCCAAGTGTGCACTTATCCGCCGGCATTTACAATGTCTACTGGCTGTGCTTCAGCGTCCCTGCTAGATATACCAGGTGGCTGAGTGTTCGCGTATCCGCTGATATTTGCAATGTCTACTGGCTGTACTCCAGCGTTCCTGTTAGATTTGCGATTAGAAAAATTTGCAACAATAAATGGATGATTGAATGGGTGTTTGCCGTCCAGCAGACAAGCAAGCGAGAAGGTGGTGCTCTCAGTCTGTCACTAACCTTGCATGGGTTTCGTTTGTCGGCTAGCTAGTTATTGGGGTTTAGGGGCGCACCGACTGCAGAGGTCATGCGGCGCCCATTTATTATGTATTTCGCTATCCGAATATTATGTTTTTCATTTGTCCAATTTACCACAGACTAGCAGGATGTGCCCTAATCTCTCAGTCGGCATTGCACGATAGACAATGTACCGTTGGATGCGAACAGCCAAGGGTCGACTGTGTGCTATTGTCTTGATTTTGTTCCACCAATGCTGAGTCTAGTTAGGATGACTTCCCATGGACAATTGCATTACGTGCATGCCTTCCATGCACCTGACGTTGGCTGGATACCATACACGAGGTCAAAGTACTGCTGTGTCCATGCAGTGCCATGTGCTTACGAAACCGTTGCTATATGAAGGCTGTATAATTGCGAATCGAGAATTGTGTGCTGAGCATCGGTGGCGGCAAATGGAGATCGCTTGACACGCCCGATGCGCATAAACTTTGTCTTTGATTTGTGCGCGTGCGAGCAGAAAGCACCGTACTGGTGCCGGTGACTCTGGATCACACGTAGGTCTGATGGACGGGGGGAAATGCCACTCGATGTCTGCAAACTCCAGCAGGCGTCGGATAGCAACAACGTCAGATGCGGGACCGGGGCTGTGGAAGAGCTAAGCAAGCCTGCAGCGCTGCTGCTCCTGAACCTCAATGTCGTCAGCGATTTCGCGGGACAGACTGCATTCCGGGGCCACTTCATAGGGACACGTACACAAATAGAGACGCGATCACGCGAACACCATGCCGCACGAACCTGCTCATCACGCGATACGAGCCGATAGTGTCTACGAAATTATTCACTCGTGCAGCAAAGCGGATCCCAGTGTTTTAGTCAGTTGGTCGGCCACCAGTGGCGCCTGCTGAGCTCGGCTCAACTCAACTGCACACAGAAGCCCACAGAGCACAGCTCTCGGCTCCGGCTTACCCCGCGTGTAACGATGCTATCGTGACGACTGCAATTGTCACAAGCCATGCTCATGCACGCGGCACGCGGCGGGCCGACTGTCGACAGTTTGCCTGTACTCGCGGCCGGTGTTGAGGGTTATGGTTGGCTGGTAGTCCGCTGGTGCACCAACACTCCACCGTTTTCCTCGCGGCCGGTGTTGAGGGTCATGGTTGGCTGGTAGTACGCTGGTGTCTCACCACTCGACCGTTTTCCTCGGGGCCGGCGTTGAGGGTCATGGTTGGCTGGTAGTCCGCTGGTGTCTCACCACTCGACCGCTTTCCTCGGGGCCGGCGTTGAGGGTTATGGTTGGCTGGTGGTCCGCTGGTGCACCAACACTCCACCGTTTGCCTCGGGGCCGGTGTTGAGGGCCAAGGTTGGCTGGTATCCAGCTGGTACAGCACCATCACCGGCACCAGGCATCGGCGGTGCCAGTTACCAGGATGCATCAGCTGTCGTGCACAACTCCAAATGCGCTGGTAATCTGGCGCATTTACAGTTAATTTTTTTGCAACAACAGCATGTGCAATCCGTATTGACAACTGAAATCAGTTTTCATGCATGACACATCGGAATGTTTACTGGGGTGGCATTCTAGTGCAAGAACATTTAAAAGAAACAGAGCTCGTTGTGTATATACTGGATTTTCCACACGCTCGCGCAATTAAAATCCATCCTGCAAATATCAACAGAAATATTGGCATATCGTTGTGAGCCCCTAAGCAATCCATGTCATTTTCAGAATTCGGAGCGTCCTGGATGAATGTCGCCAAAACGTTGGATGGGAAACTCGTCTCCCCAAACTTCTTGAACTTTGTCATTGCGCTTGTGGCATGGTAATAGACACATTCGACCAAAAACCCACCCCATTTCCCGCATCAACACTCAATGGCGGCGTCCATGCGTCCTGGGCAATAACCTCCTAGGCAGCCTAAAGATGAGAATTTGTGTTTTCCTCGATTATAGCATTCATAGAGTTAAACAATGAGCTGGGAACCCTACCGTTCTTGTCTACCGCTTCTGTTATACTTCCGCTGATACCCTATCGTTCCTGTCTACATCTGGATAACGCAGGAATATTATAACAATGCCAGAATAGCGAACTACCCAATGGCTAGGAATATGTACGAATTAACACGGTCACACATTTGCATGTCTTCAGGATTTTCAACCTCCACAGAAATACGGAGGAAAAGGTGTGCTTTTTGGTGCAAATTTGATGATCATCCGCGATAAAAACATATTCTTGCTACTCGATAACGCAAGCACATACTCCACTAAGACTCGAGGTCTTTGTGAGAACTAACAAAAAATAATAAAGGCATGAAATACCGCACTTTCGATTCCCACCGACACAATGGGAGAGCCGTGAAACCACATCGGAGAGTTGTCGCTCTGCATGCCGACCGTTGGGCCGTGGCAGGCTCACGAACCGCAGCAAGTCAGCTGTGCTCAATTCGGCGGCGACGAAACCGCCGTCCTGCAGAGCGCCGATCAGACTCATTCTTATCGTTTCGGTATTCGTCGTTTTTCAGGTACGAGGTGTAGGCATTTGCAGAGGCCATTTGCCATTTTGAGTTGTGCGGCGTGTCGCTCGACGCACTGGTGTGTATTTGCATTATTGTAACCACTGGCGCACCCAGAGCGCAGCATTTGTATGCGTCTGGGGTCCAAAACATTCATTGTAATGCAGTGTGCGTTGCTCAATACCTAGCTCGTTTGCCTGCTTGAACTTGTTCGTCGAGCCACCAACGTTAGAGAACGGGAAATTGTCGTTCTCCTCGCCCCTGGATCCGCCTGCGTTAAAAAAACATCGAGCACACTGCAAGTTAAAATGGTTATTTGGGATTTTGGGACCCGGTGAGATATGTGGCGGTTCCAACGCGATTTCTTGGGGAACGGCGCGATATTGCGATGCCTGACGTGAGTTCCCAGGGTCTGATGTGAGCTTCATGGGCTCGGTTCGATTTTCCGGAAGACCTCATTTTTTCGGAACCAAGGCCACTTTTTCGCCCCGGTGTTATTTTTTTCTTTGCGGGAGGGGGACGGACTCCGCTCGAACATTTTTGGCCCACGGTGCGATATCTTTGCTGCACCGGCGATATTTTGCTTCGGGACTCCAGTATGTTCCTTCGTGTCTACGCTATTTTTGCGGCGGCGGGTGCACGAACATGATTTCTGAGGCTGCATTGCGATTTATCGGGCCAGAATTAATGGTTCGGGGTCCTGACTTCGTCAGTGGGGCTGACATAGTCGCTTGCCAGTCAAAATACATATTTTGTGGTTTTGGGCGCAATTTGTGGGGACTCTAGAGTGATCTTTCGGAGCTCAGGCACAATTTATCAGAGCCACCACGAGATACTTTGAAGACTACCATCTCTCAGGAAGGGGGACGAAAATGTCCTTTCTTGCCACCTCAGTACGCCACTGAATGCTGCTTCGTACAAGTATATCGAAGTGTTATCTGATTTCGAGTCATGGGTCAGCGTATCATGTAAGACCAAACATGTAAGGGAAAAATAGCTCATTCGTAAAGCTCGTTCGAATTCAGCTCGTAAAGGTAGTGAACGTCTACCAAAGCATGTTGTAATGCGCAGTTGTCCAAAACGTAATCTTAGGTCAGTCGAGGTCACTGACATAGTTTGACCCTGAGAGGGTCACCTCGCGACTTGCGGAACTCATGCGCCTAACTGAAGGAACTACTTCTACTCGATGTCTACTACTACTTTGAAAATATACGATATGTAAGTAATAATCCTAGTTGTGTGAAGTTGTCAACGCTTTGAGCATAAGATGTGTGAAGTTTCAATGCTGCAATGAGCATAAGAGGGCGTGTGACCATTTGTTTCAAGTAGGAATATGTATGCTCTGGTTGTTCGTTTTAAAGTTCATTAGGCAAATAACAACTAAAAAACATTCAGCGTTTTATATGACTTATGGGGCATTCCACGTCAAATCGCACAAGAATTGGCTATTTTGAACCCGACCCCCTCCGATTTTTATGAAAATTGATACACCTGTAGTGCCAAGTGAACGAACCTCACACGCCAACTTTCAGCCCTGGGTGACCTCTGGGGCCAGATTTAGAGGTCATCCTAGGTCGCCTATTTTTACCGACTTGACAACAATGAAATGCATATATATTAGATGTTAATTAACTTAGCGGAACGACATTGGTGTTAAAGTGCGCAGAAACCCTAGGCCATTCAGAAATATGGCAAAAGTTGCACGTGACCTCTCCGTGACCCTTGACCTAACGAGGTCAAAATATAAAAATTCATTTTTATATATGTTTGCCTGCCCCTAATTCGACTAAACGTGGCAGAAATAATGGTTCTGATATTATCTAAGAACGTGCAAAAAAGAAAGGCGGAGACTCTAAAACTTTTGAGATATCGGCCTTTGAGTAGGTATTGTCATAGGACCAAATCGAAGCATGCCCCGATGCTATTTATCATATCATCGATGATAACTCTGGTTTCCTTGGTCCGACTATCGTCAAATTTGGTGGGCAAATCATCGGTGGCAAGCTGAACTATGTTCCAGATTTTCAAGTTGACCTGACCTCACATGACCTGGCAGTGACCTCTCCATTACAAGCCAACAGGGAAACAAAAATATTTTCTTGAACAAAAAACGCTGAATTTGGCTCGTACAGGCTATATTACCTAGTTTTAGGTTAGGCTACTCCAAACGAGCCAAGTTTTATTTTGAACAAGTATCCTCTACAAGGTCACGTGAGGTCACTATGAGGTCATGTCACACTTTCGTCAATAACTTTATATAGAATCAAGATAGAGAAATAATTTTAATGCCATCGAGATCCTCTGGTTAATCATGATGTATAATATGATCAAGCTAGGTCATCACTTGACCTCGGTTTAGGGTGACCTGGAGGTAAACTGGGGTCAGGATCAAATGTTCAGCTAGCTAAGTCATGTGATACATCAATCAACGCGGCCTGACGAGGAAAATATAATTGTAACAAAATTATATTTCTATCTTTATTTTGGCAAAAGTTATTCGCAAAAAAATATGTTTCCTCGGTTTTTATAGCCTGAATATATTGTTTCAGCTCGCGTGCGTTTCGTACTAACATTTTATCGGGAGGGCCAGTAAATGTTTCTGATATGCAAATAGCCGCGACCATAGAACAAGTTGAACAGCAGTACCGTATATTCACGAAGAACTACCAACCTTTTTCGCCACACGTACCTCACGGCCCGTCTCGCTGCCGGAAAACCATCTCACAGCCACCATACCATTACGTGGAGACGGAGTAACACGATGGACATTCCTTGTTCCCGGTATTGTGCGAGCAGCTGCGAATCTGTCATTCAACGCTTTGGTTTCTTTGACCCACTCGGTTTTGGGAAAATACTCCACGCACGTGCCGGTGGCATGGTTTTTTACAAACTGATAAAACTGGTCCGGGATCTCAATCAGAGTTCCTTGCAGACTTCCCTTTTTAGCTAACGTTTTCAACGTCCCACCAATGCCATCACATGGTCCCTTTCCGTGAGCGGTTGCGAAGAAATGCCACTCGGCGTCTACTCCAAAGTCAACGGAATGCTCTGCCAAATTTAGGAAATTCTTACAATTTTTGTATTGCGAGGCAGCCCCATCTGAAAAATAAAATATCTTCTTGGGGCGCTGGCCTAATTCTGCTTCCAGGCGCTCAATGCGTTTTCCTTGAAACAGGTGGGCAGCCACAGTATCATGCGTCAGGCAGTCGGAAATGGCAGAGTAAGAAAAATGTTTGAGGTCCCCTGCGTTGTTTCGCCAATAAGCCACAAACGGATGGATTGTCACCTGCAGTTTGTTCCAGTGATGGGACTGTACCTCATCCTGTGTAACCATAGCGTAGTTTTCGGAAAAAAATATCCAATAACAATTACCTCTGCAGGAGCTAGTGTTTCCTTTAGGCCTTTCAGATAATTGCCTTGGGCACGGGCGACAAAATCATGCTTTACAAGTATTTCCAGCTGCTCGCAAAATGATGGCACAAAATCTTCAGAAGTTTGCGTAACCACCTCTATCAGTATTGGTCCACTTTCGGTACTCAATGTTATCGATTTCTCGGTTATCATGAATCATATCATGGCCATGAATATTCACGTAAGTTGCAATATTGCATGTATTTAGGCAATACAAACTTCCCAAGGTCATGTTAGTTCATGTGAGGTCATGTCAACCTGAAAATCTGGAAAATAGTTCAGGTTGCCACCGATGACTTGCGCAACAAATTTGACGATAATCGGACGAAGGTAACCAGAGTTATCATCGATAATATGGTAAATAGCCTCGGGGCATGCATGCATTTGGTCCTATGACAATACTAAAAGGCCGATATCTCAAACAGTTTTCAAGTCTCCGCCTTTCTTTTTTGCAGGTTCTTAGATAATATCACGACCATTAATATAGCACCGTTTCGTCGAATTAGGGACAGGCAAACATATATTAAAATATATTTGTATACTTTGATCTGGTTAGGTCAAAGGTCACGGGGAGGTCACGTGGAACTTTTGCCATATTTCTGAATGGCCCAGGGCTTCTGCGCACTGTGACACCAATTTCATTCCGCTAAGTTAAATAACACATGAGATATTTGCAATTTATTGATGTCAAGTCGGTAAAAAATCGTGACCTAGGATGACCTCTAGATCTGACCCCAGAAGTCACTCTGGGCTAAAAGTTGGCGTGATGTGTTCTTTTACTTGGTACTGCAGGTGTACCAATTTTCATCAAAATCGGAGGGGGTCGGGGAATTTCTTGTGCGATTTGACGTGGAATGACCCTTATATCACTTGGCATCATGGAAATCACAATTAAACTGTCAGAAATCCCTTGGCCGTAGCCGCAGTCACAGCCCAAATCTTCATAAATATTATGTGCCAGGTTGGCTGGCTGCTTTGGAGAGCCATGGATAAGCAAGAGCCTTAGACAGTGGACAGTAGCCTTAGCTAAGCTAAGCCTTAGACAGTGGCCTTAGCTAAGCAGAGCCTTAGATAATGGACACCTCTATCATGCGGTCACCGAATCCAACCGTGCCGACTGTGACACCGTCCTCCCCGTCCCACCTCCATCCACCGCCCCCACAAACGACCCCGTTTTTCTCCGGACGGCACAGGTAACGACGCCGGTACGACCCCAGGTAATCCGCCGACGGCGGAACTTTTACTATCGGCCGATAAATTCACGCTGCCGACGCCGTCGTTATAATCAATGTCGCGGCCATAAAGCGGCATTAGCGGCGGTCGCTGGCGACCGGCCAGCGGCGGCACGTCGTGGCGACGATGTATGGCAAAAGTGGCGGACACTCAGGCCCGATATACCGCTGTCAGCTGCCGTCAGCGGCACGCGGCACGGGCCGCAACAGCTGATGCAGAGGCACTTCCGCACGGCAGATCGCACCACCTGGTGCCACGACGCCCGGCTGCCATATGGGGCGGCCAGATGCACCAGCCGATAGCGAGGCCGCGCTCGCCTCGTAAAACGCCGCCTCATAACGAATGGTGGATTAAATGCGGACAGGACGCTACCGCTTGTCCTGGAGAACGCGGCGGCCGTTGCCAGCCGTTCCAAAGCCACGCCAACCTGGAGACACTAGGCCGAGGTCAGAGCGCATATTTCTGGACGCCGAGGGATCACTCCACAAATTTCGCTCCAGTTATCTACGATCCTGCACTCTGATAACATCGTCGCCGACAGCGCAGCGTTCTGATTGAGTGGGACGACGGTCACGCCCAAGGTCGTTCAGCAGTCAATGTCTGAGCCAGCGTCGGAAGCTGTCGCGACGTCACGACGCGGCGTCCCTGCTGCTCCGGCATCCACTGACACCACTGTGCTCACACTGTGCTCACACTGTGCCTACACTGTGCTCACACTGTGCTCACACTGTGCTCACACTGTGCTCACACTGTGCTCACACTGTGCTCACACTGTGCTCACACTGTGCTCACACTGTGCTCACACTGTGCTCACACTGTGCTCACACTGTGCTCACACTGTGCTCACACTGTGCTCACACTGTGCTCACACTGTGCTCACACTGTGCTCACACTGTGCTCACACTGTGCTCACACTGTGCTCACACTGTGCTCACACTGTGCTCACACTGTGCTCACACTGTGCTCACACTGTGCTCACACTGTGCTCACACTGTGCTCACACTGTGCTCACACTGTGCCTACACTGTGCCACGTCCGATGGTCGCCGAGTTGTGTTGCGTCCAGTGAGTGTGGCACGGTGTTGCACTGATACTATTGTGATAACAGCTCCTTGCACCCGGTCAGTGGTGCTTCTTATCGGATGTGTGATCATGCTTATTTTTGTCACCAGACACGCATTCAGTAAGGCATATTATGTGCTTAATTCAGTGTGTTGCATCGCAACACGAAACGATATACTCCATGTTTGAATGCAGGAGTGGGCTCACATACTTTTAGCATTACCGATACACCGCCACTCGAGGTATCCCACGGAAATGGCAGTCACTGCCGAACCTTGCAGGGCACAGGCGTTTTTTGAAGCAAGAACGCTGCCAGATATTTGTTGAGAGAACCAGCCTATACAGTGGTGGAGATTCATGTGTTTGACGCTTCCAGTACGATACCATTAGTGATCACAATTCAGCGCCACTCTATGGTGTCACATGCGAATGATCCGAGTGAATTGGGTGGATGGACTCGCTTCAAGACCACGCCAAGAGTTCTCCGGGCGGGTCTCCGTCGAGGTCAATGTCACCATGACCCGCGGTTTTGCCGACGAGTGGGTCCGCCCGTGTGTCTGATCTGTCCGCAAAGACATGCTACTTTTCCTCACTGTTGTTTTGCCTTTGACAGGGTTGTTTGCTGAATAGAATGTTTTCTCCATAACAACAACCAGCAATAGCAATTGCCATTGGTACGGCAGGAAAGCCAACTAGCAACGGTTAAAAAGGTATGCAACCGGCATATTCGCAAGCCATTTTGTGACCGGGGAAACACGATGAGGGGCTAGCTGCTTGTGCCTGTGTTAAACATGAACATAAGAACATGGGAAGAGCAGAGGCTGAGATGTCGAGCACCTGAACTAAATATGTTGACAATAAAATAAAGCCAAGAATGCTGGGATTCAAAACCAAGGTTCCGAAATCCGAGTTTTTGCGATAAGCGAGGAGAGGATGAGGAACAGAGGACAGGCACGGTGCTATCCACCTCGCTTGAAAATTGTTTCACCACCACTGTGGTTGGATCCCACCTGAAAACCTAAGATGGTGACGCCATTGGTTCCATGCACTGACTGGATGGCAAGTGCTTTGACTACATTAGCAGCCGCAGGGAAAGTGAACGCAAGGGTTTGAAAGGTGCGTCCATTTCCTGCTGCTGACGTGCTACCTTAGCTTAATAATTGTGTGCGTTTTCCTTTGTATTTTCAGCACAGAACTGGGGCGATCACGCCTCCAAGACTCTGTCAAATATCTTGCTTCGCTATTCGAGCCTTATATCCTTCCAAGCCCGGCATTCTCGAATGTGTGTAGAATATAATAAGCACTTCAAGTAGCTTACAAGTGCTACCACATGTTGCTGTGTAGCACTTGTGTTAAACATAAGCTGATCGGATGTTGTTGCTGCCCGTAGTAACATTGGCGGAAGCGGTACTGGCCCGGAGTCCAGGGCCCATG
Organism: Imbricaverruca yamaguchii; assembly: GCA_034440575.1. Classification (NCBI taxonomy): domain Eukaryota; kingdom Metazoa; phylum Arthropoda; class Thecostraca; family Neoverrucidae; genus Imbricaverruca; species Imbricaverruca yamaguchii. Next base: position 619,276 of record JAOTOL010001587.1, read on the forward strand.
ATCCGTATTCCTGTTCCGGCGATGTTCTCGGCTCGCCTCGGCGGTGAAGGCCCGAGCGTCTACACACGACACAGACCACAGCATGGTCACGCCGGCTTACAAATGTCTGACGGCTACACTGGCTAAGGTGCGTACCGCTCAAACTGTTGTCGACCAGAATAGTCTGTCGGATCTGATCTGACCTGAGCGGACGGTGCCGAATGGGAGATGTGACCAGCGTGATCTGATCTGATCTGATCTGAGCGGACGATGCCGAACGGGAGCTATGTCCAGAGTGATCTGTTGGATCTGAACTGTGTCGAATGACAGCCGTGGCTCACCTGCTCATATTGCTCCAGCTCCTGGTGGTAGATCTGCCGGATCTTATCTGATCTGAGCGAGCTGTGTCGGAGAACAGCCGTGGCTCACCTGTTCGTATTTCTCCAGCTCCTGGTGGTAGATCTGTTTGATCTGATCTGATCTGATCCGAGCGAGCTGTGTCGGAAGACAGCCGGGGCTCACCTGTTCGTATTTCTCCAGCTCCTGGTGGTAGATCTGCCGGATCTGCGATAGCTTGGCGCGGTAGTCGGAGTGCTCGATGGTGCCCTCCTGGGAAGCGCCGCCGGCGGTCGCCGCGCTGGCGTTGGTCGCCGCCTGCGCGCCGCCGCCCTTCTCGGGGCCGGCCACACCCTCGGCGATGAGCATGTTGTCGAGCCGCATCAGCTGCGGGTCGGGCGGCTCCTCCTCCTGGGTGTTGCGCAGGTTTATCACTGCAACAGGGACCACGGCCGCGTCAGAGCCTGTCGTCGCACAGGGGTGAACGTCAGGACCTGCTACCACACCGGGACGGAACGTCAGAACCCGCTATCACACCGAGACGGCACGTCAGGACCTGCTATCACACCGAGACGGCACGTTAGGACCTGCTATCACACCGAGACGGCACGTCAGGACCTGTTATCACACCGAGACGGCACGTCAGGACCTGCTATCACACCGAGACGGCACATCAGGGCCTGCTATCACACCGAGACGGCACGTCAGGACCTGCTATCACACCGAGACGGAATGTCAGGACCTGCTATCGCAGGAAGTTGGACTCCAGGACCTGTCATCACACGGAGCTGAACATGAGCAGAACAGCCGAACACAGGCTGCACACCACTTCTCCAGCCGAGACAGCGGCAGCTGCATGCCGTTGTCTCAGCTCCGGTACATGATAGTGTACGACGCTGTGTGGTCACAAAACGTCGACCGCCACACTAGCTATGTTTAGCATTCCGAAGCCAGAAGTGCTTACCGTTGGCATGTGTGGTCTAACAAAACTAGCACAAATTCACCGAACAACATTCATTCATCAAGCAGTCCACACAGACCGGCACGATAACTGCCATGCCGTTCAAACATAGCATCGCATGTGAAGCATATAGCAAACGATAACACACAAACACACAATTCACCAGTCCTTGTCAAGATGATTTACGAACATCTGCAGCCTCCTTCAACGGGTGGCATTCGTCACAATAAGACACAGAGTGGCTTGAAGAACGACCACTATAAACTCCAATGAGTTTCGCCATTCAAAACTGCCACCGCACGATGAAGCTTTGTAGCACAAATGGTATCATAGTAAAAGCTGTCGTGCCCGCGTGGTACTACATTATGATACACTGCGCTCAATTGCACGATGCGGCGAGGGATCTCGTCGCTACAGCGGTAACGCCGATGGAACAATTCAATGAAGCTGGCCTGCAATGACGCTGCATGCGCCGTTCGATGAAAGGCGAGATCATACCTTCATATGACAGCGACAGCTTACATGTGTGGCTGTCCTGGCTGATCATCAACCACAACAAATGCCTAATAGTGGATGTGTAACCAAATCGCAGACTTCAGTCTGCATTGGAGGCGCTTTGCTGGATTGCCTATATGGGGTGGTGGAACGAACGGCAAGGTACTGTACTAAGTGAGCCCTCCAATGGGGTGGAATTTTGAAGTAAAGAAAAGTAAAACAAAAGACACAAAATATTGTGTCAACTGCATATAATGCTTTCAAGTAGGGTCTCACGAAACGATTTTTTTCACTGGAGGCGGGGGCTCACTGGCGATCGTGAATCGCTGTCCGAGCCAGTCAGATTCCGCCCCCCCCCCAGCAATACTAAAGGAATGAGGGAAAGTCATTGAACAGGTGGTGAGGCGATCACTGGAAGATGGGGATGGGGCTGGGGACATTCACAGATGTGTTAGAGGAGGTTCTGCTCTTAGGGGAAAGAAGGGGATGTAAGTTTTGTGCCATGAGTTGAAAGGAAATCAGCGGGAGAGAAGAAACTTGTTCACAAGACTTAACCATCGGTGCACGTCGGTGGGTTTACTTTGGAGACGATATTGCCTGCGCAGCCATGCATCCAGATCGATCACGCTAATGCGAGTAGGGAGCGGAGTGGGGAGGGGGAGGGGCAGCAACAGGAGCGGAGCTGGGGCGACGTGTGGCCCACTTGAGTCGGTGTCGTCGGCCTCGGTCGCACCCCTGGGAATGATTACCAGCGTGTCGGCAGAGCCGGGCGTGCCGGCTGACTGGAGTTGCCGCGCCGCGGCGCACCGACAATGGACGGCTCGGGCGCGGCGAGCCGTCCAACACGGCCGGCCGCCTCCAGCTCGGTCGTGCCCACAGAGGCGGGGCTCCTGGTGCGGAGCAGACCCCACCCCGGGCCTGACGAGACTCTGCTCTCCAGGCCTGAGCAGCCACACGAGGAGGCTGCAGGCCCTCGCCATGGACGCGAGAAGTCGGAGGCAGCTCCGCTCCGGACATGAATTCTCGAGTCTCTCCAGACCGGAGGAAGACACCAGCGATCGCGACACCGCTCGACAACCAGACCCACCACGGAGAAACAGCCTCCAGCTTCGTCTCTGGAACGGCCGGCAGCACCTGCCACCGCAGCACCAACATCACCGCCGGACATCCCAGCCAACACCAAAGCTGGAGACGTAGTGGCAGCATCCGTCATCACACCACCATGGTTACGTAATGACAGCATCCGTCATCGCACCATCCTGATCACGTAATGACAGTATCCGCCAACATTCATCGTTCCAGACGCAGTGCCTGCATCCGTCACCATACCACAAAGGTGACTTGATGACCAGACGATATTATACCACGCTGATGACTCGGTGACAAGACGGCTCCAATTGACGGACCACCACCGAGAGGTCATTAATTAGCCGGCGACGCCGAAAACATCAAAATACGCGGTGCCGGGGTGGTAACTGGAAAGTGTGGCGAAACGAACTAGCAGGGCGACGCAACGGCGCGCACCAGGTGGTGATTTGTCCCACGCCAATTAAAAACGCATTACTGATCGACAGGGTGATAGGACAGGACGTGCCCTGCCCCGGCGAGCTCGGACCACAGCACCTCCTGAGACAGCACGGGCCCCGCCCACCAGACCAGACGACGGCGTCACCTGCGACAGCATGGGCCCCGCCCATAGGACCGGCCGCCCACCAAACGGCATCACCTGCGACAGCACGGCCCCGCTCACTGGACACGCCCACCAGACGAGACCACGGCGTCACCTGTGACAGCACAGTCACGCTCACCGGACCTACCCGCAGGACCAGCCCACTGAGCCGGACCACGTCATCACCTGCGACAGCATGGGCCCCGCCCATACGACCAGCCGCCCACTAGACGAGACCACGACATCACCTGCGACAACATGGGCCCCGCCCACTTGACCTGCCCACAGGACCCGCCCACTAGGCCGGATCAGGTAATCACCTGCGACAACATGGTCCCGCCCACTGGACACGCCCACCAGACGAGACCACGGCATCACCTGTGGCAGCACGGCCTCACCCAATAAGCCGGACCACGTCATCCCATGGGACTACACAGAGCCCACCTACAGGGCCGGCCGGGTGGTAACGATCACAGAATCGCAAGGTTGTTCAGACGCCGCCGGCAACAGGCGCAAGCCGTCCCAACGGCCAAGCGTGGCCGACTCCCAAGAAGGAACCACACTGGAAGGCAACGACAGGGCGCTTCATGCTACTGCAAGACGTGAATCAAAGACGATCTTGCTCTCCAAAAGCGGAGACAGATGCCAGTTTTTACATGCTCCTCGCTTTCTTTTTCGTAATATCCATGAAGGAAAACCGAGGAGAAATTGCGACGCTGACAGCGGAACAAAGTCAACGCATACGAGGAAAACTAATTGCTCAATCGGGTGGCATCGATGAACCGTTCGCCGTTATACCTCCAACATACCTGAAGCGCACGGTTGGGTGATGTCGTGCTAGACGCCGTAGCCACGAATCGATGGCGATAACACTGATGACCCGGCACGTAACGCTGGTGACACACGCGCCCGACACCGGCGACAGGGCCACTCATACACCGGCAACAGGGCCACTCATACACCGGCGACAGGGCTGTTGGTACACCGGCGACAGGGCCACTCATACCCCGGCAACAGGGCCACTCATACACCGGCAACAGGGCCACTCATACACCGGCGACAGGGCTGTACATACTCCGGCGACAGGGCTGCTGGTACACCGGCGACAGGGCCGCTCATACACCGGCGATATGGCCACTCATACACCGACGACAGGGCCGCTCATACCCCGGCGACAGGGCCACTCATACACCGGCAACAGGGCCACTCATACACCGGCGACAGGGCTGCTGGTACACCGGCGACAGGGCCGCTCATACACCGGCGATATGGCCACTCATACACCGGCGACAGGGCCGCTCATACCCCGGCGACAGGGCCACTCATACACCGGCGACAGGGTTGCTCATTTACCGGCGACAGGGTCACTCATACACCGGCGACAGGGCCACCAATGCACTGGCGACAGGGCTGTACATACCCCGGCGACAGGGCTGTACATACCCCGGCGACAGGGCCACTCATATACTGGCGACAGGGCCACCCATACACCGGCGACAGGGCTGTTCATACACCGGCGACAGGGCCACTCATACCCCGGCGATAGGGCCACTCATAAACCGGCACGTGGCTGCTCATACACTGGCGACAGGGCTGTACATACCCCGGCGACAGGGCCACTCATACACCGGCGACAGGGCTGCTCATACACCGGCGACAGGGCCACTCATACACCGGCGACAGGGCTGCTCATACACCGGCGACAGGGCTGTTCATACACCGGCGACAGGGCCACTCATACACCGGCGACAGGGCCACTCATAAACCGGCACATGGCTGCTCATACACTGGCGACAGGGCTGTACATACCCCGGCGACAGGGCCACTCATACACCGGCGACAGGGCCACCAATACACTGGCGACAGGGCTGTTCATACCCCGGCGACAGGGCCACTTATACACCGGCGACAGGGGCCATGCTCATACACCGGCGACAGGGCTGCCATACACCGCGACAGGGCCACTCATACACCGGCGACAGGGCCACTCATACACCGGCGACAGGGCCCCATCTGGGACAGGGCTGCTCATACACTGGCGACAGGGGCTGTACATACCCCGGCGACAGGGCCACTCATACACCGGCGACAGGGCCACTCAATACACCGGCGACAGGGCTGTTCATACACACATACCCCCGCGACAGGGCCACTCATACACCGGCGACAGGGCTGCTCATACACCGTTGACAGGGCCACTCATACACCGGCGACAGGGCTGCTCATACACCGGCGACAGGGCTGTTCATACACCGGCGACAGGGCCACTCATACCCCGGCGACAGGGCCACTCATAAACCGGCACATGGCTGCTCATACACTGGCGACAGGGCTGTACATACCCCGGCGACAGGGCCACTCATACACCGGCGACAGGGCCACTCATACACCGGCGACAGGGCCACCAATACACTGGCGACAGAGCTGTACATACCCCGGCGACAGGGCCACTTATACACCGTCGACAGGGCCACTCATACACCGGCGACAGGGCTGCTCATACACCGTCGACAGGGCCACTCATACACCGGCGACAGGGCCACTCATACACTTGACAGGGCCGCCCATACACCGCAGCGGCGATGTCAATTTCGCCGACCGCTGCTGGGGAGACCATCAGCAGCCCTGTCCAGACAATTCCCTGTCCGATGCCCACTGTGATGAGAGTACAGCCCCCATGTCCGCGCATGTGCACAGGCATATTCCAGGGCTAAGCAAAGTGCTATCACGCACGTTGCGTGTTGTAAGGAAATGATGCCAGCTATATTCGATGAAACTGATAACACTGACGCAGTACTAAAATATTAATCAGTTCAATGACTACGTTGGCTTTGAGTCTGACGTTGTTTGCAGTTGGTTCGAGGCATTGCGTTAGACAGGAGGGAGATGGACAACAGTAAGGGAATATAAAATACAAACTGACCATACTAATCATGGAGCTTCAGTATACCCAAATGAAGTGAACTTGAAATAAAACAAGGCCTGCTGCCCTCAATAATTCGGCATATGCCACCAGGATGGGCGCGGCTAGTATAATCTGCGTTAAATACGCTGCTGATCGGAACCAAGAGCCAATGTATGATACCACGAAACACGCGCAGACGAAACAAAACTTGTCCGCGCGATTGGGTCGTACATAGGCCGAGTTAGCACCGCACCAAGCCCACGTCACGCTGCGTTGCGTTGGTCATGTGCAGATGTTAAACGTGACCAATTATGCAGGCGCCTTGGTTGAGGAAGGTTGATGACGAACATTCGATCATCGTAAAAGCACGAAATTATGTGGCGTTTCGCCGAAAACGTTCTGTCAATTCTGCCCTCAGTGTGGGCGAAACCGGTAAGGCTGATTTAACTGCGACACCGAGGCTGTCAAAATGGATCAACGACATGCTCCTGGGTAAGCAGATACGTCAGTGAACCATCCGACTGCATAAAACAATGGACCGGTAATCTTCTCAGACTTCAAATCAGGTGGAGGACGGCACGCAATATCGTATAGTATAGTATAGTATATATATATATATATATATATATATATATATATATATATATATATATATATATATATATATATATATATATATATATATATATATATATATACCTAACCTAACACCCTACACTTTGGACACCGACGGTAACTTTCACAACGATAAATACCGGAGAAGAAAATTAATTCTAAACGAGACATACCTCGGGTGGGGTTAGGTAACTCGTTACCGGAGCAGGCCTGTGTTTCATTAAACGTTTGAGTGATAGGACATGGCTGATCGGGTTGTCGAGTGACACCGAGACTATCGGATGTCGGACTGGCGGCGACAGCCGAATATGCAGGTCGTCATCTGTCATCTGCCATTTGTCATGGACCGTCGAAGCGCGCCGAACAGTCCACAATTTATACTGCCACGGACACGTTACTTGTGGTATAACCCGAAATAATGATACACTGTACAAAGAGATGATTTAAAAGAAGTCTGAGTTACTCGCCTACTGTCTATATCCCATCGACATCTCAGGTCAACAAGCCTGAGGTCAATATTTCCAGAATCGTGGTGTGGACAAGAATAACGGGAAATGTGCAAAGAAGGGATATTACGTCTTTATTACGCCACTTCCTCAATAATAAACGTACGTGTATGCCGAGACAGACATTAACCCGCGCACGTCCGGGGGGGGGGGGGCAGATATATGTCCCCCAGTTTTTCCTCATTTGCTGCCAAACTAATAGGGCTAGCAACGCCAAACCTCGCATAGCTGTTCATTGGTCTTTTCCGCATATCCTCATACATTTTTAATACTGGGTCATCTCAGGTCAGGTCATCAGATCAGGCGAAGTGATACGACTACACACGGAGTTCTAGGTGGCATAACTTCCACAATAATTCGGCGATTGATTTCAAACTTATAACATGTCATGATCTCATCAGTGACCATAATATATATATATATATATATCGGGTTTTGTTCGTAGCATTGACCTTAGGTCAGGTCGCTGCCATGGCTTCCCCATTATAGGGCTATGGTAAAACATACAAATGTTTCCTGGTTGCATATTTGCGCTCGGAATGATCTCACAACGGTTGTGGCATATAGATGGAAGCTATGCTCAATGTTACCGCTGACATTTTTGCTCAGTGACCTCGCCAAGGTCTCTGAGGTCACCTGGGATCACTACACATTTATGCGCATTACATCGCACTGCATTGAGCTAGAAGGCTGAAATTACCGTCATTGTGCTTGTATCGTCAAGACGTGTCGATTGATGCCTTACATGACCTCCCTAGGCATTGACCTGAGGTCATGACTTCATGACCTTGACCTGAGTTTCAGTTGACCTGCCCTTAAATTACACCGCCAATTTTCGGTAGCGCATTTCAAGGACTGTGGAATAGCGTTCACCATTTGTTTTTATCTGTTACAGGTCCTGATATATGTGTCAATATCTGAGTCCCACCGGATCTGGTCGAATTTGACATATGATGACCCAGTGACCTGAATGTTGACCTGAGCGAAACAAATTACCAAAACACTTTCGATAGAGCCCGTCACCAGATATCCAACACCGTTTTCCGTTTGTCGCTATCTAGCATAGTTCCAGAGATCTTAGGGGGCAGACATCTGCCCCCCCGGACGTGCGAAGTTGGCGCGGACCGCCGGACGTGCGAGTGTTAACACCGTCTGCACATCTGCGCTGTCTTCCACCTGGCCTATGAGTAACATGTGTGTGTGCGTGTGTGTTTTTCTTTGGGACTGGTAGCAGGTGGGTCTGTACCATTCCAGCCATGCAGATCATATGCCTGCAATGCTATGTGAAGGTTACGTGAGTGATGAACAGGACGATACAGTAAGGGCAGACTGGGGCCCAGTCTGCCCTTATTGTAACCCAGTCGACCCACTTCACGGCAGTCTCGTTCATGCCATTTAGTTATCCGCGCGTGCGGGCGCGCCAGCCGCATCGGCTATGTGGCTCGTGCTGCCTTGCCAGGTGGACAAGGCAATCGGTATATGACTCGTGCAGCCTTGCCAGGTGGACAACGCGATGCCGATTGGTGTCAGGTGAAGCAAAGCAACGCAGCTGGTGTGGCGACGAACATGTCACGACCAGGACACCTTCTTGAGCATAGATCGTACGAATACGTCACGAACAAGACGCATTCGTGAGCATAGGCTATGCCACAAAAGGCTTCCGAGATCAAGGAGAAAAGCTGCCCAGAATTTTCAGCATAAAACCATCGTATGCGCTGGTCGGCGGGATATTCCGCGGACGCGGCAGCACACTACTGTCCTGTGGCGGTGTGGCAGAGCACGCACCGATCTGCGGCAGCCGGTGGACCAGCGTACTCGGTCACGTCGTGCCCGGTGGCAGCATCGGCCCGCTGCGGCTCCAAGTCCCCGAGAGTTATTCGGCCAAGTTCACGCAGCCAGCCCCAACTTGGCCAAATTACGGAGTTATCTCGGTGGAAATGGCTAGCTGACGGCCGCAATAAAATAGCGCCACTTGCGGCGAGTCGGCACATAGCTTACATCGACTGTCGGCTGTCCCCATGCAGGGGAGGGGGCATGTGCTCACAGCCACTCAAGAACGGATCCAAGCCGTGGCGCGCGAACTGCATCCAACCCAGGCCGTGACACAGCCTGCGTCAGATCTGAACCGTCACACAGGCTACAGTGGATCCATACCGAGACACAAACTCAGTGTTAAAATATTGATTTATCGTTAGGTGCAAGATGTCGAAACGAGTCCAGCAGGATGTCAAAATCACCCTAGAAGTAATGTCGTTTAAAATGCTTAACTCCTTAAAGCCAAGTTTTAAGACATTTCGGTGCATATAACAACCCGTTTTGCGTGTTTCAAGTAGCATCCAATTTTGGGATACGGATATCGACGATTACGATGCAAATACCTGTGTCATAAACTGGCATTGTGCAATATACCATATTATTAGTTAATCCCTGGTACTGTAATTGTAATATGAGATGTTCGTTTTCACGATCCCGGATCCTTTATAGCGAGCATAAGCACGATACTTATATACTGGACATTGTTCAAAACGAGGCATGAAGACATCATAAGCACGCACAAGGAAGTATGATGTCGATGCTACTTTTGGAAGTATGTCGATTTAGTGTTCAGTAAGTGGTATATTCCACCATACTCCACAAATAATTTATCACTGCAAAGACTATATTAAATCCAGACGGAGATACAGACTATATTTGATCCAGACCGTGCCACAGACTACATCAGATCCAGACCGTGCCACAGACTACATCAGATCTGGACCGTGCCACAGACTACATCAGATCTGGACCGTGCCACAGACTACATCAGATCTGGCCCGTGCCACAGACTACATCAGATCCAGACCGTGCCACAGACTATATCAGATCTGGACCGTGCCACAGACTACATCAGATCTGGCCCGTGCCACAGACTACATCAGATCCAGACCGTGCCACAGACTACATCAGATCTGGACCGTGCCACAGACTACATCAGATCTGGCCCGTGCCACAGACTACATCAGATCCAGACCGTGCCACAGACTACATCAGATCTGGACCGTGCCACAGACTACATCAGATCTGGACCGTGCCACAGACTACATCAGATCTGGCCCGTGCCACAGACTACATCAGATCCAGACCGTGCCACAGACTACATCAGATCTGGACCGTGCCACATACTACATCAGATCTGGACCGTGCCACAGACTACATCAGATCTGGCCCGTGCCACAGACTACATCAGATCCAGACCGTGCCACAGACTACATCAGATCTGGACCGTGCCACAGACTACATCAGATCTGGACCGTGCCACAGACTACATCAGATCTGGACCGTGCCACAGACTACATCAGATCTGGACCGTGCCACAGACTACATCAGATCTGGACCGTGCCACAGACTACATCAGATCTGGACCGTGCCACAGACTACATCAGATCTGGACCGTGCCACAGACTACATCAGATCTGGACCGTGCCACAGACTACATCAGATCTGGACCGTGGCACAGGCTGCATCAGATCTGGACCGTGCCACAGACTACATCAGATCTGGACCGTGCCACAGACTACATCAGATCTGGACCGTGCCACAGACTACATCAGATCTGGACCGTGCCACAGACTACATCAGATCTGGACCGTGGCACAGGCTGCATCAGATTTGGATCGTGATGCACAGACTACATCAGACCTGGACAGTGACGCACAGACTATATCAGATCTGGATCGTAATGCACAGACTACATCAGACCTGAACCGTGATGCAGAGACTATATCAGACCTGGACCGCGATGCACAGACTGTTTCAGGAGCAGGCTGACCAGATACATTTCGCGAGACATTTCGCAGGACATACACAGACAATGCGCACGGGACACAGCGACGTTGGTTCCGTCAGCTTCTGCACCAGAGCGCTGCTGTTTCACCGATGGTCGATAACAGAGCGCTGCTGTTTCCCACAGATTCTACCACGGGGCGTCGCTGCGATTACACAGGCCGAGCAGGAACCATGCAGGCCGCGGCAGCGTGAACGCCAAATAATTCGCCATTTATGAGCATTGATAGCGCTTCAGAACCGGTTTCGTGACGATGCCCGTCGCCGACGCTGGAAATCCCGGGCATATAAAACATAATTGTCGGGAGAGTGGGTCAACGGCACCGAAATATGTATACCCACGCATGGGTGCCCAAAGTGGTAGGTAACGACACGAAATGTGTGGCGAATACCGTTCACATCCTACAGTCGGGTGATCACGGCTACAATGGTGATCCATCGCGACTCTGAAAGGCGGATACCGACATACCGTGGCAGGACGAGTGAGGGGGGGGGGACAGGCCAATGCACTGACGTCACCGGCGACTGGGGACCGTCACACATTCGGTGACGTCATCTGCGAGGCACATCTGTAGCCTGGGTAGACACGCCGGGCGGGGCGTGTGCCTTTTTTGTTGGCTCCGCCCGCCAGCCAGAGCTCTATTCAGCCGCCACTCACGGCACTTTTTCCGAGACGTGGATTAAACGAGAATTCAGTGGACACAATTAATGCGGGAGATAATCCGGCGTCGGAGACGGTGATACATGACGAGGACTGTGGTCACGTCACGTCTCGTCACGTCACGTCACGTCACGGCACGTCCTGGACGCGACTCTGCCAAACCGGCCAGAGTTGCCAATGGAGGGAGTTGAGACTGCAGGATTGCCCGGACCTGGCGCCATCATCGACCCGGACCTCACCGCGGTACCGCCCTAGACCTGACGACAAGGTACCCTGGTACCGCCCTAGACCTGACGAAAAGGTACCCTGGTACAGCCCCAGACCTGACAAGATTACCTGGAACCGCCATGGACCCGACCACGAGGGGCCCGGGTACCACTCAGACCGGACCGTGTGGCTCCCTGGTACCACCCCAGACCTGACCACGAAGTTCTCTAGCACTAACCCAGACCTGATCACGAGGTTCTCTCGTATTGCCCCTAACCGGACCACAGGGTTCCCTGGCACCGTCCCTGACCAGACCACAATGTTCCCCCGGTACTGTCCCGGACCTGACCACGGGGGAGGTTCTCCGTCACATGGCCACGCCGTGTGATGCAACTGAGACAGTCATATCACCACGGAGCCATCACAAAGAACACGGTAAAATCACGCGGGCGGTCGAAGAGCCACGCCAATCGTAATCAATCAAAAATATAGTTGCAAGGTTACATAGGCCACCGAGAGCAACCAGGCTCCCACGCAGGTCACCATCATAGCACCACAGGGACCAGAAGAAAACATCGGAGGTCGAGCAAAACCCACATCAAAGACAATCCTGAACCCACCGACACGTCATCGAGTCGGCACTGACTCGGCCCAGACGCGTCAGCGAGTCGGCGCCGACTCGGCCCTGAGACATCATCGAGTCGGCACTGACTCGGCCCAGACACGTCAGCGAGTCGGCACTGACTCAGCCCAGACACGTCAGCGAGTCGGCGCCGACTCGGCCCTGAGACATCATCGAGTCGGCACTGACTCGGCCCAGACACGTCAGCGAGTCGGCACTGACTCGGCCCAGACGCGTCAGCGAGTCGGCGCCGACTCGGCCCCGCCGCTGGTGAGACAGCGATGGCCACGGCGGCCCGGCCGACACCCGACGACTGGCTCCACGGAGACCTGGACGGACGCCGGCCCAATTATGGCGCCAACGCCGTGTCGGACGGCGCCGGTGTAGGTCACGACGGGGCGCCCTCTGACGGACGCCGATTTATGGACGGCCGGCTCCGTCATTACGCCAGTCTTTCATTACCCCGCATTCATATTCAAATGTCGCACGCTTCTTTGTGAGCGCGGTTTTGGAGGCTGCAGTGCAGCGGCCGAGAAGGGTGCGCCGCGGGCGGCTGTCCTCTGCGACAGATTGATGCGAGGTGGACAGGCGCCGTCCTACCTCCGCGCCGCCGGCCCCGTCGTCCGACGGCAACGTCCTCCTGCCGGCCTCGCAGTAGTCCGTGCACCACTATCGGAGTCGACGGCACCACCCCTCCATCCTTCCCCACCGGAGAATCGAGCGGCGTCCAGCGTCGGCTCGCCACGCGCACGGAAGCGGAGATATCTGGGATGATTCGGTCGTATTATAACTGCTGCCCGGATACGGCCGGCGAGTATTTATTTCCCAGCGGACTCAAACGCATACGAGATGGCACAAACAAACTCACTCTCGCCTGTCGCATTATTATCCAACAGTGTCGGTCGTTGAAAGAGTTTTCATGTTTTTCTTCATCGTGTTTATAACGGCTACTAAGCTCAGTTGAAGTGATCTCGATAAAGGAGATGGGAAAGCAGTGACAATTCAACCGTGAGCCGGTCACTTCGCCAGAGGACAGTGAGCGACAACAGCAAGACGGCCACTTCGCCAGATGATAGTGAGAAGTGACAACCGCGAACAGGTCACTTCGCCAGAGGGCAACGAGGAGCGACAACCGCGAGACGGTCACTTCGCCAGATGGCAGTGAGGAGTGAACCGCGAGACCGTCACTTCGCCAGAGGACAGTGAGGAGTGACAACTGCGAGCCGCCCGCTTCGCCAAAGGGCAGTAAGAAACGACAGCGTTGGTGGCGACACAATGAAAGTCGCTGACGTCTTTATTTCCAGAGTAACCGAGAGTGCCACGTATGTACAGACGTTACTGTCAGCACCATTCCTCGTTCAAGTTCGCCACGGCAACGACCGTAGCTGATGGCGTCAGTTGGACCAGTCAGCGTCGTACCAAGTCGTGACACAACATGCACTGTCGCCATCCGCCACGCCTGCTGACGTCACTGGCCGTCACGTGACCGACCCAGGGCACGGAGGCTGCGGCCGGCAGGCCGGCACAGTATCGGACACACCGGCTTTATGGTGCATCTGGAATTGGCCTGCCAGCTCTGAATGATTTAGCTGGCGGCAGCTGACACACTGGGTCGATGGGCTGCTGTGCGGGCCGGCACCGCGCCGCAGCCAGCCGAAATTCGGCCGATATCGCCCCGCCCAGCCGCTCCTTGGCCGGGCTCATCCCGGACACTGGCCGGGACACTGTCTGCTACATCGCGCCCCGTACAGCCGCATGACCGGGCTTATCTCGGAACACCCACCGGTCACTGGTCGGGACACTGTCTGCTGCATTGCGCCCCGTACAGCCGCCCCATGACCGGGCTTATCTCGGAACACCCACCGGTCACTGGTCGGAACAATGTCAGCTACATTGCGCCCCGTACAGCCGACAGATGACCGGGATCATCTCGGAACACCCACCGGTCACTGGCCGGAACACTGTCTGCTACATCGCGCCCCGTACAGCCGCCCCATGACCGGACTTATCTCGGAACACCCACCGGTCACTGGCCGGAACACTGTCTGCTACATCGCGCCCCGTACAGCCGCCCCATGACCGGACTTATCTCGGAACACCCACCGGTCACTGGTCGGAACACTGTCTGCTACATCTCGCCCGCCTCCGTCGTCTCCTGCCGACACCAATCGATTTATAATTTGCCACCTATTCCTCTTCAACTATGAATGTCGGATGTTGTCATTTCCTTTCACTGAAGCCACTTTCAGGCATGATTATTGAGCCCCCATAAGGATATATTCCAAAAACAGTCAACTACAATAGTTAGTTAGTTATTTGGGTTTTAGGGCGCATCAACTGCAGTGGTTATACAGCGCCCATGTCAACTACAATAGCAAATCTGATTGCATGCGCTTGGAGAATTTATACGCTGCGCGATCGGCAAAAGGTACACTTTCGGACATCCAATTGGGAAGAAAAATGTTAGTAGCAGCCCCAGTGTTCAAGCGGCGTGAAGAAGAACTATAATAATAACAAGCGATAATACGATATCAATTGGCCTATGCTGATTTTGGCAAGAACACCTCACAGGAAACACATAAGCATCAGAAACTAGACAACGAGCTAATTCCTCAACAAGCGAGTGTCATCGGCAAGGGCAAACATCCAATCGGAAATGGCAATCGCCTCATTGGCATGGGTAATCGTCACACAGTAAGGGTAATCATCCCAATTTGCAAGGGTAATCATCCCACCGGAAAGGGTAATCGTCCCACCACAAAGGGTAATCGTCCTGTAGGCAAGGGTAATCTGGGAATGGAAGGACCTCGCCCTGGGAGAACCGCCTTGGTGATCACGGTGTCCCCTGAACCAGGCAAGCATAAATCCCATCGTCAAGGGTAATCGTCCCGTCGGTAGGGCAATCGACCCATCGGAAAGGGCAATCGTCTCATCGGCAAAGGTAATCGTCCCACCGGCCAGAGTAATCGTCCCATCGGCAAGGGCAATCGTTCCACCGGCAAGAGCAATCATTCCATCGGCAAGAGCAATTGTCCCTTCGGCATTGTCCCAATCGCACCATAGGCAAGAGCATTGGCGTCGTGCTGTCACCGTACAACGCTCACTCCTCCACCGTACACGCATCATTCTAGAAATTAAAGCAAAGGCAAAAGAAAAGCCACACCAATCACAGGGAGATCATTCAAAATTGGCCTCCGAAGTCGAGCGTTTAGCGTCGGCCACTGGGCTGCGT
This sequence comes from Imbricaverruca yamaguchii, assembly GCA_034440575.1. NCBI lineage: Eukaryota > Metazoa > Arthropoda > Thecostraca > Neoverrucidae > Imbricaverruca > Imbricaverruca yamaguchii. The sequence goes on from JAOTOL010001587.1 coordinate 635,286, forward strand.
CCCTGACCCCTTACCCATCATCGTATCGTGGAACGCCACGCTCCCCAGGCTGTACCTCTACTCGGTGCGACCGCCAGCTTCTCGGTACCCATGCTTACCCCAACGTGTTCTATAAACCTGTCCCGGTCGACAATCAACAGGCCAATTTATTGCAAATGAACCCGGTGCGGCCACGCCGAGCCGAAGCCGAAGTCGCTGTGCAGCCGGCCGCCGGAGGACAGCGGTGTACGGTGTACCGTGTACGGTGTACGGTCGGGCGGTGGTGCGCCGGCCACGCCGAGCCGAAGCCGAAGTCACTGTGCGGCCGGCCGCCGGAGGACAGCGGTGTACGGTGTACGGTGTACGGTGTACGGTGTACGGTCGGGCGGGGTGCGGTCGGGCGATGGTGCGCCGGCCACGCCGAGCCGAAGCCGAAGTCGCTGTGCAGCCGGCCGCCGGAGGACAGCGTGTCGGACGGTGTACGGTGTACGGTGTACGGTCGGGCGGTGGTGCGCCGGCCACGCCGAGCCGAAGCCGAAGTCACTGTGCAGCCGGCCGCCGGAGGACAGCGGTGTACGGTGTACCGTGTACGGTGTACGGTCGGGCGGTGGTGCGCCGGCCACGCCGAGCCGAAGCCGAAGTCACTGTGCAGCCGGCCGCCGGAGGACAGCGGTGTACGGTGTACGGTGTACGGTGTACGGTGTACGGTGTACGGTCGGGCGATGGTGCGCCGGCCACGCCGAGCCGAAGCCGGAGTCACTGTGCAGCCGGCCGCCGGAGGACAGCGGTGTACGGTGTACGGTCGGGCGATGGTGCGCCGGCCACGCCGAGCCGAAGCCGGAGTCGCTGTGCAGCCGGCCGCCGGAGGACAGCGGTGTACGGTGTACGGTCGGGCGGTGGTGCGCCGGCCACGCCGAGCCGAAGCCGGAGTCACTGTGCAGCCGGCCGCCGGAGGACAGGTCGGTGTACGGTGTACGGTGTACGGTGTACGGTGTACGGTGTACGGTCGGGCGGTGGTGCGCCGGCCACGCCGAGCCGAAGCCGAGTCACTGTGCAGCCGGCCGCCGGAGGAAGCGGTGTACGGTGTACGGTGTACGGTGTACGGTCGGGCGGTGGTGCGCCGGCCACGCCGAGCCGAAGCCGGAGTCACTGTGCAGCCGGCCGCCGGAGGACAGCGGTGTACGGTGTACGGTGTACGGTGTACGGTGTACGGTGTACGGTCGGGCGGTGGTGCGCCGGCCACGCCGAGCCGAAGCCGGAGTCACTGTGCAGCCGGCCGCCGGAGGACAGCGGTGTACGGTGTACGGTGTACGGTGTACGGTGTACGGTCGGGCGGTGGTGCGCCGGCCACGCCGAGCCGAAGCCGGAGTCACTGTGCAGCCGGCCGCCGGAGGACAGCGGTGTACGGTGTACGGTCGGGCGGTGGTGCGCCGCTCTCCGTGGCCTCGCCGGCAGTACACACGAGGAGCGGGTAACCGCTCGAGCCGTTGTGGTCACTTGTTGAACGGACATCAGTCGGCCGTTTCCCTGGCATCTCTCATTGCGGCCACAGGCATCGCGGGGCTTACATTGCATGCGTCAGCTTCGACAAGTCATGGGCAAGTACGGCCGACACAGCGTACACTCGAAACGCAGCCAAGCACGCGGGTAGCCACCCATTATTGCATGCATTGAAACGGACATCACTTGCCTTAGATTCGGAATTTCAGTCGTAAAGAACAACGGAAGCTTCAAACCTTGCCGTTGACAGACTGTGCTGTGCCCATGAGGTACATGTCGACGGTCAGGCTCCATTACCACTGACGTCGCCTACGGCCGATGGCAGGTGTGAGCCGTAGGCGCGCGCCGTCCTACTAACGCGCCCCACCTCATGGTCGACATTCCTGCGTCTGACGCGTCGGCTCGGAGCTTTTGAATAAAATGCATTATTGGTAGCACAATTGGACTTGTTAGGCCCACATGCTTTTCAGGAGACCGCCATACGATACAAGTCATTTTTTTACCACAAAGGAAGAACGCCATAGTTATGTATATTCAGGCTAAAACTCCGCTCTGGTCTGCTGGAGGCATAGGGGATAAGCCAAATCATGGGACACCGTGACCTCCCCTACAGCAACTTCAAATATACCCACCGCCGTTCAAGGGGATGCGTTTTCTGTCTTATTCAATCCAATTTGGAAGGAAAATTATCTGAGATCATCACGCTCAAGAAACAAAGACAACAGAATCACGACCTGCAGAAATAAGGCAAACCAGGTCTTTTGTATTTGTATGCATGTGGTATTGCTTTGGGGCGTGCACCCGTTCACCAATCACCCACCACCCTCTCCCCGATATAAACACCGTGCAGGTGTTACATCGGCCCAAAACCCCCACGGGATTGTCCTATCTCTTGCCACATTTATCGTGATGTCCTTGAAAGGCGCGGGCACAGTTGTAATGTGACACGTAATGGTGGGTAGATGGGGTGAACGAAACCACCACGTAAAAAGGCGCACCACCATTCGATAAATTACCATGAAACAAAGGCACCAAGGTATTCGCATGTTTTATGTGATTTCCATGATGAATGAGGCGCCAAGTACCAGATAACCGCACATATATTTTTTTTTAAACTGCCACAGGAGTGACGTATTTCCCGTTTCGGTCCTGGGATAACTATCCCATTGCGTTCTGCTCATGCTCGGCAGGCGTGCAGTTGTCAGCTGGACGACCGGACTTCCCAGCATCTTAGGCCAAACTCAGCCAATTGAAACGAAGTTGCTTTAACGTGTATCGTATTACACATCGACATATCGACTGCCGATATGACACGATAACGACACGAGGACATGCCGACGACGTGATGATGACATGATGACACATTGCCGACATGCTGATGACAGGGTGATATACCGACATGCTGTGTCGATGACATGATGACACGCTGACGACATAATGATGACATGATGACACGCTGATGACATGGTATACCGACGACATGATGATACAACGACAACATGATGACACGCTGACATGATGACATGATGACACGCTGACGACATGGCATGATGATATACCTTGATTGATTATTTGGGCTTAAGAGCGCGCCGACTGCGAGATCATTTAGCGCCCAGCATGATGATATACCGACGGCATAATGATGCCATGACACGCTGACGACAAGATGATATACCGACGACATGATGACGACATGCTGACACGCTGATGACATGACATGATGATATATCGACGACATGGTGATACACCGACGACATGAGGACACGCTGACGACATGATGGCATGATTATATACCGACGAAATGATGATTACAAGATGACATGCTGACACGCTGGCGACATGATGATATACCGATGACGTGATGATACAACGACATGAGGACACGCTAACGACATGATTATATACCGACGAAATGATGATGACATGATGGCATGATGACACGCTGACATCATGGCATACAACCGATAAAATGATGAAATGATGATACGCTCACGACATGATATACCAACGACATGCTGATAATATGACACGCTAACGACATGATGACATTATGATATACCGACATGATGACATACCGACAACATGATGACATTATGATATACCGACAACATGATGACACACTGACGACATGATGATACACTGACATGATAATGACATGACACACTGACGACATGATATTCCGACGACATGATAACAAGATGATCTGCTGGCGACATGGTGGCATGATGACACGCTGATGACATGATGACATGATATACCGACGACATGATAACATAATGACAGACACGCTGTTGACATGATGGCAAGATTATATGCTGACGGCATTCTGATGGCACGATGATATGCTGACGACATGATGACATGATGACACAATGATGACATGATGATACACCGACGACAGGGTGACAAGACGATATGCCGACGACATGATAATGACATGACGCACTAGTGACATGCTGATATGTCGATGACATGATGACGATTCGATGCCGACATATTGCGACGACATGGTGCTATGCGAGGTGAGAAGATGAACTTGGAGGGTGAGTGGAGAACTGAAGAGCCGTGGCTGACTGACGCCGGTCTAGGTTCATGGCACCTGACACCGGTTCATGCCCGTGCTACGTGGCATGTGCCCAGGTTTATGGCACTTTGCATATGACCGAGCCGAGTGTTGACAGGGTGTATATTAGACCGGTTCACATTTCAACTTTTTTCGAAGATAGCTTCATCTCGCAAATTTTCCCATTGTTTGGTTCATTTTAAGTCCATTGGTGTTGGTTTTAGCAGGATCGATCAATATCTTAGGGTGCCGCATCGACCCCAAAGTTTGCGTGTTCGGACTTCCAACTTGCCGCTTTTTCCCGCAAGTCTAGCGGTTTTCTACTCTGGTATCTCATCGTCAGGCAACATTCTGCAGACTTACCTACCAGCGCATCCAGTAGCTTTCTACCTCGACATGTCTCCAGTGCATCGTTATTTGCAGCCCAAAGAGCGCGTTTTCTAGCGAGGAACTGGATATGGGTCAGTGACGGTATAGTTGCCCGTCACCCTGATCTTGCTTCCACCAGATTTTTGCCAAGTCGCATACGCCCTGCGAAATGACGCTCCCAAGTCGGTAAATGCATAACTCACACTCAAATCAGGTGTTCACTGTACCCTGGCAGTGAATTGAGTGATTTCCGGCATAATAACACTCGATAAGAGCCTTAACAAATTTTAACCCAGATAATAAAATAGTCGCAGCCACTCGAATCATCTCGATACAACTGCAAAATCAGCCGTCGCGTTTCCGCGCATTCATTTATTTATGGTGACTGGTAGGATCGCCAATGACTGAACACTGGATATGACTGTGACTGAATACTGAACACTAAACAGGTTCACATTTCAACCTGTTTCGAAGATAACTTCATCTCGCAATTTTTCCCATTATTTGGTTCATTTGAGGTACATTGGTGTTGGTTTTAGCAGGATCGATCAATATCTTAGGGTGCCTCGTCGATCCTAAAGTTTGCATGTTCGGACTTCCAAATCGATCTTTTTTTTGGTCGCAAATCCAGCGGTTTTCCACTTTGGTATCTCATCATCAGGCAACATTCTGCAGACTTACCAACTTGCGACGTCACTGTCACCATGTGGTGCAAATTATGAGGTATGAAGAAGTCCGTTCTTAGTATGGCCAAAGAAGTCTTCAGAGTTGGCCGTACTTAGGCACTTTTTGACCATTTTTGTAAGGCTTGAGGTGATGGAGAGTGCTGAATGGGTGGGAATGAACAGATGAGATCGCCATGATGTCACATCATCCTGAAAATGATGACTCCAAAATTAGCTCCAAAAATCATCCCTCAAAAAGATTTTCCTGACCCACGAAGGAAATTATCACAAGATGCTTTGAAAAATATGCCATATGTTGAAGAACCTGGGCCAGTATTTCAAAATACCATCCCAGGTTCGTCAACTCTTTCCTATCCTGCTTTTGTCAACCTGCGACGTTTTTATGGTGATGGACGCTCACTGAAAATCCGGTTATGAAACACTTGAAACATAAAAGCCTCAAAAGTGCTCTGTCAATGCCAAGCCAAAGGAACGGCTGTTGCTGGATGGAACTTCACACAACAGGGACTGATGCTCGTTTTCCATTAATAACTAACCTACTCGATTTTTGACAGGTGAATTTCTAGCCACTCATGAGCTTGAAAGATTTGTTCATAACATTTGGGTATGTCCATAAAATTACCTTACACCGCATTGGCTTTCACCGCTCCCCTTCCTTTCCCACCTTCCAAATGCTACCTATGCATTCTTAACACTGGATCATATGGGTGACGTTGTTCATTGTGAGGTCCCCCTCCCCAGCATAATGTAATTAACAGACAATTCCTTTGGTGTTAGAGACACCAAAGGAATTGTTTGTTATGGAGCCCAATCAGCGCAAGAAGTGTGAAGAAACTGGTCAGCGCAGAGCCTCCTCCAGGCGCTGAAAAAGAGAAATCCAAGAGACTCAGAAAGGACACTGAGAAGTTCTTGGTGGGCCAACCAAGACCATCAATCACAGGGTCTCAGTTAACCACAGTAAGGCAAGTGCTACAGTTCTTGTTTCACGTGAAAGAGAGTGAAGGTGTGAGGGCAAAAGTGAAGCATGCAGGATCACAGTGGAGAATGTGCTCCCTTTTTTTAAGTGGCCCGTATCAGGCCCATGCGGCCATACAACTGCCAGCAGAGGCTCGAGTTACTTTTCACGGAGTGGCGGAAACTCGAGAAGAATACAAGGCGATCAAACCCACAGGCCAAGAGAAGGCTTTTTGTAGAGAAGTTGGACCAACTCTGGGACATTGGAGCTCCTGATGCTCTGGAGGATATCAGGAGGAATCGCGTACTGACCGCTCAGACCAGAGCTGAAGATGAAGCCTTCTATGGAGACCAGAAGGGTCCTAGGCCGTTTCGGATGATTGGGCAAGACAAGATCTATGCTGGTAAGGCACATTTGCGGGCAGTGAGGAAAGAGGCAGTGAGGCAGTGAGGCCGCCCGGGGTCACTATTGAAGGTATGTCTGAGACTGACTGTCTGAAACCGCTGTATAACTGTTGAGATGTAATCGTTTGAGATGGGAGTTAGTATGTTGAAGGTCGATCTGTGTACAAATTGAAGATCGTGTGTGAACGTTAACAAGAGATTGAGATGGTGTCAGGCTGGGTTTGTATGAAGACTTGGATGCATACGTGTTTGAATCAGAGATCCGAGATGGGGACTCAGAGTTATTGAAATTATAACCTGGTTCACAAAATCGCGAACGTCGAGGTCCATAGTCTATTCACGTGCCTAATAGTTTACGTCAGACAAAGTGGGGAAAGGTCTGAAAAAGCTCTGGGGGAGCAAAACTTCATTACAGATGTGCACGAGACTGCGGGCGACGCCGCGTCTCCGTGGTCGGCGGCTTGAGGAGGACGTGCCCGTAGTATGCCTGGATGCGAGCACGCGACTGTCGGATCTCGTTGACGAGACCTCATGGCTCCTTTTTTAGTTGATCGGTCCGTCCACGCACGCCTGGCTGAAGCGGCCGCCACAGCAGTGGTGCGAGGACGACGACTACGTGAAATTCGAGAACTTTGTCCGTGAGGTCAAAGTCACAAATGATCTAGCCGAGCGGGGGATCAGCATGCTGAAGGAGTTCGCTGGAATGGTCGGCGACGAGTCCCAGTTCCAGTGGCTCTTGCAAGCTGTTGAGAGCCACAGAGCGAGATTACCGAAGTAGCAAAGCTGCCATGAACGTGAAAAGCAATAGGTTTCGTCTCTGCATGACAGCAACACTGGGGCTTGACCCACCGCTCGATGTGATTTGTTATCTCGATGTGATTTGTTAACACGATGTGATAAGTTATTTGTTATCTACTTTCATGTTCGTTTAAATTCGCCTGCAATTGTTTCGCCTATTATCGAGCCCTCATTGATGCTCAAGGTGTTCAGTGTTCAGTCACAGTCATATCCAGTGTTCAGTCATTGGCGATCCTACCAGTCACCATAAATAAATGAAAGCGCGGAAACGCGACGGCTGATTTTGCAGTTGTATCGAGATGGTTCGAGTGGCTGCGACTATTTTATTATCTGGGTTAAAATTTGTTAAGGCTCTTATCGAGTGTTATTATACCGGAAATCACTCAATTCACTGCTAGGGTACAGTGAACACCTGATTTGAGTGTGAGTTATGCATTTACCGACTTGGGAGCGTCATTTCGCAGGGCGTATGCGACTTGGCAAAAATCTGGTGGAAGCAAGATCAGGGTGACGGGCAACTATACCGTCACTGACCCATATCCAGTTCCTCGCTAGAAAACGCGCTCTTTGGGCTGCAAATAACGATGCACTGGAGACATGTCGAGGTAGAAAGCTACTGGATGCGCTGGTAGGTAAGTCTGCAGAATGTTGCCTGACGATGAGATACCAGAGTAGAAAACCGCTAGACTTGCGGGCAAAAACGGCAAGTTGGAAGTCCGAACACGCAAACTTTGGGGTCGATGCGGCACCCTAAGATATTGATCGATCCTGCTAAAACCAACACCAATGGACTTAAAATGAACCAAACAATGGGAAAATTTGCGAGATGAAGCTATCTTCGAAAAAAGTTGAAATGTGAACCCGTCTAGTGTATATCTACTGACCAGCGACCTTAGAAGGGTGGGGGCAAAATTATTATTTCCAAGTAGCATGTGCCTGTGCAGCACAAACAAAAATGTTGATGCCCAGCTTCTCCTAAGCTGAGCTAGATGCGATTATGGAGTTGATTGGAATGAGCTCGGTGGATTCAAGCCAGATTTGATCGAGTGCGCTCCTGATGGCTAAGGACGAAAACGGAGAGGAGCGGTTCAACCCAAATGCATGTACAGCTCGACTTCGACCACTGACCAATTGTCCGTTTCCCCGAGTGCTCTACTGGCTGCAGTGGCCCGACCACCCGCCGTCGGCAGTCGGCGGCACGCCGCAGGAGCGCGCCCGCCACACCATTCGTCATCGAGGTGATTGACAGCTGTCGTTACTGCGGTGACCCCGCCCCCGCCAGCCATCGCAACCAATCAGGTGCCGAGCCCGCCGCCATGTTGGAACTGGCACGTGCGCTGGGGAGAGCGTGTCACGGATGTGCCGAGAAGTGGCCGGTGGTCAGTGGCCGGCTCAGGGACTGTGCCAGTCACTCGCGCTCCCGTATCAAATCCAGCGCTCTGCACATACTAGTTTCCGATTTTTGGCCGTGGCTCAGTCAGACGTCCTACTGTCACAGTCAGCCCCTTCACCCACCACCACATCTGGGCCGTGGCTCAGTCGGACGTCCTACTGTCACAGTCAGCCCCTTCACCCACCACCACATCTGGGCCGTGGCTCAGTCGGACGTCCTACTGTCACAGTCAGCCCCTTCACCCACCACCACATCTGGGCCGTGGCTCAGTCGGACGTCATACTGTCACAGTCAGCCCCATCACCCACCACCACATCTGGGCCGTGGCTCAGTCAGACGTGCTACTGTCACAGTCAGCCCCTTCACCCACCACCACATCTGGGCCGTGGCTCAGTCGGACGTCCTACTGTCACAGTCAGCCCCTTCACCCACCACCACATCTGGGCCGTGGCTCAGTCAGACGTCCTACTGTCACAGTCCATCACCACACCCTGACCATGACACAGTCAGACATGCTACTGTCATAGTCCGCATCTTCACCCACCACCAGACCCTGGCCATGGCACAGTCAGACGTGCTACTGTCACAGTCAGCATCTTCACCCACCATCACGCCCGGACCCGGACCCCGACTCAGTCGGACATCTGAGCTGTCCATAAATTGACGGCCCTGCACGTAAAGGCGATCATGAAGCATTCAGAAAGCGAAAAAGAGGATTTGTTCCAATTCATTTAACTCACAGCATAAGGAAACCAGTGGAACACTGCGATAAATCACAACAGGATTCCTGGACAGTCATCGATCAGTCACAAAAGGATATCTCGACAGCCACCGATCAATTCAAGGATTTCCATCGGCCAATGATCAGCTATGCACGCAATGCAGCAAAGCTTAAGCGAACGAGGAGTTGTTTCAACCGGGCCCATAACGCCAGCCGGATCTGCGAGAAGTAGCTTCACAGATTAACGACAAGCGTACTTTTAAAATGCAGAAAAAATGGGCACTGTATGACCAAAGCAGTCGATGCGCCCCTAAGCCCAAATAACCAACCAAAATGCAGAAAAAGGGCACATGTTCGCATTGAACCTCAACAAAAAATGTAAGAATCTGCAAAGCCCTTACATGAATTCATGTATCTGGATATTTTTGCCGGTTCGTTCTGGAAACGAAAGCGATGACATCGACAGCATTGGCGAACGCCTGGCCGGGTTGTTACACAGCCTTAGAAGCAGTTACGTATGCAGAGCACGCTCCATGGACGGTCAAGCCGCTCCCATTCAGCAGGTCAGGCGTGTGACGCCTCCTCCACCCGCACGATCGAGTCGACAGCGCGCGGTGCCGCCCGGGCACGCCCGCGCCTCGTACCAACAGTAATGCTGGAACTTTGTCAACGGTGGGCGGACCACGGGCCGCACCAGCCGGACGGCGCCCACGCTCGGCGCTGGTGGCGTCCGCATCACCTGCGCTTCATCAAGTGAGAGACGGAGCGACGCCCACCAGCCGGCCGGCGGTCCTGCGGACAGTTCTGTACGGCCGGCCGCCCTGCAGCAGGCCAACCTTCCGGCTGGCGGCGAGCCTGTTCCATGGAGTGGCGAGGCAGACAGCAGCTATACCCTGGTGAGGGGTTCAGTGGCAAGACCGCAGTGGAAGGGGTCACTGGGGAAACCGTAGTGGAAGGGGTCAGTGGCGAGACAACAGTGAACGGGTCAGTGGGGAGACTATAGTGGAAGGGGTCAGTGACAAAACCATAGTGAGGTGTTCAGTGGCGAGATCGCAGTGGAAGGGGTCAATGGCGAGATCGCAGTGGAAGGGGTCAATGGCGAGATCGCAGTGGAAGGGGTTAGCGGCGAGACCTCGAGAAGACATTAGTGGCGTGATTGAAGAAAGCTTCAAGTTGAGGCTGAAAGACCCGAATGTCAAGCTACACAATGCCACGCTTCAAAGTAGCTGCATACATCAAGCTCGGAAACCGCTGAAATATCAGAGATCACATGTCAATTTCATTCTTTGGACGTCAGCTTTGTCATTAATGACAAACTTTTAATTTCGAATTCATCGTGTTCTGAATATAAAGTGGCGTGAATGGCGCCGACGGAAAAATGTCCACGTCTGACTTGTCAGACAACTTGTGCAGCTCCGTCAGCTGCGCCGACACATCAGTCACCCCAGACAGGAACGTGACCGGGGCATCGCCTGCCCGTCGGGTGTGGGAACAGCCACGTGACCAGGACGCCTGTGCGTCAGGGGATCGGGGCTGTCACGCGATCAGGATATCTGCATGCCGGCGTATCTAGATGGTACGCGTCTGTGGTGTTTTTTCCATGGAAACGCCGACTAGAGCGTTGCCATGGAGCGCTGACTAGAGCGTTGATGCACGGCCGTACCGCTCCCATTCATCATGTCAGGCGTGTGACGTCTCCATCCAGCTGCACGGATGGCCGTGCATGGCCGTGCATGGCCGTACATGGATGGTCTTTGGCTGGAAGATGTGCTGCAGTAAGCTGATTAAATCCCAGCGAAATTCTGTAATATCGGTAAACATACCCACCACACTTAAAACCAGCACTGAAACAAAGTTCTCACTCTCAAGAGTGACAACGAAAATTGCCATATCAGGATCCTCAAAAACAGATTGGCACGTCAACGGTAATTCTGGAAATAAGCTAGCTCGCCTGGCACCCCATTCAAAGGCACTGCCGACGGCACCGCTTATGTTAGTGACGGCTTCCGTCTGTTCGCAGGGGCTGCCGGTTCGCCTGCTGTAGGAGAGCACCCTCACCCCGCGGGCTGGCGGAACGCAGCTGCTGCATACAGGCCGACCGTCACCGACTGTGAACTGGCCGACTGGGGGGTGTCGGAGGTGGCTGTCCCTGACGGGATCGTCCAGACCACCCAGGTCGCCCGGACGCTCGGCCCCTTCGGGACCGCCGACCGGGGAGACGCGTAACGGGGACGGGGCATAGTCAGAGAATATACGGCGGCATTTTTTCCTAATGGTTGGGTGAGGGGTGGACGTAGTTGTGTTCGTTTGGTGAGGGGCACACAACGAACACGAACATGTGGAGAGGAATTTCTCCTCAAAAAGTAAAGTGCACTCTTCTAGATGTAGGGAGGAATATATATTTTTATCCAGACAGACCTAGTGTACCGAACATATGTTCAAGACACTATACCTTTTGCGGATCATAGCTGTAGTTTTGCCTGACCGATGTCCCCTAAAGCTCAGCCCAACAATAATGGATTATCGTGCAACACAAGTGTATTACTCTGCGAGGAAGGGAAAGAGCAGGGAGGGAAAAACAGCACTAAAGAAGCCACTGCTCCTGTGAAAGAAGGAACCGATGACGCTAGTTACCGCAAAGTTCCGGAGCTCTGCATGTGGACGGGACGCAGACGGACGCGGTCGGACGCGGGCAGAAGCGGACGGACGTGGGCGGACGTGGACGGACGCGGGCGGACGCTGGCGGACGCGGACGGACGCGGTCGGACGCGGGCGGACGCGGGCAGAAGCGGACGGACGTGGACGGACGCGGGCGGACGCGGACGGACGTGAGCGGACGCGGTCGGACGTGGGCGGACGTGGACGGACGCGGGCGGACGCTGGCGGACGCGGACGGACGCGGTCGGACGCGGGCGGACGTGGGCGGACGCGGGCGGACGCGGACGGACGCGGGCGGACGCGGGCAGAAGCGGACGGACGTGGACGGACGCGGGCGGACGCGGACGGACGTGAGCGGACGCGGTCGGACGTGGGCGGACGCGGGAGGACGCGGACGGATGTGGGCGGGCGCACGGACTGGCCCTGCCGCCGCCCTTATCTCAATCATCAGCCATTTGCATGCGGAGTAACGAGACGGCGCGACACCGGCCGCGGCTGCAACAGACTGGCGCCAATCCGCCACCGACCCACAAAGCCGTGGGCTGCAGCTGTCAGCCGGGTCACTTCAGCAGGTCACTACAGCCGGGCTACAACAATCTGGCCATTACAGCCGGGTCATTACAGCCGGGTCATTACAGCCGGGCCATTACAGCCGGGCCACTACAGCCGGGCCATTACAGCTGGGCCACTACAGCCGGGCCACTACATCCGGGCATTTACAGCCGGGCCACTATAGCCGGGACACTACAGCCGAGCCATTACAGCCAGGTCACTACAGTGGGGTTACTACAGCCGAGCCGCTACAGTCGGGTCACTATGGCCGGGTCACTTCAGCCGAGCCACTATAGTCGGGTCACTACAGCCAGACCATTACAGTCGGGCCACCACAGACGGCCCATACGGTCGGGCCACTAGTGTGGTCACTACAGTCGGGTTACTACGGCTGGACCACTAGAGCCGGGTCACTACAGTCGGGCCGCTACAGCTGTGTTAACATAGTCGGATCACCACAATCCGGTCACTACAGTCGAATCACTACAGCCGGGTCATCACAGTCGGGCCGCTACAGTCGAATCACTACAGCCCGGTCATTACAGTCGGGTCACTACAGCCGGGTCAGCACAGTCCGGTCATTACAGTCGGGTCACTACAGCCGGGTCAGCACAGTCGGGTCACTATGCCGGGTCACTACGGCCGGGCCACGAGACGGCGCGACAGGCTGCGGCTGCAACAGACTGGCCCCAATCCGCCACCGGCCCGCACCGCCGTGGGCTGCAGCTGTCAGCCGGGTCACTAACTACTGTCGAGTCACTACAACCGGGTCACTATAGCCGAGCAATCACAGTCGGATCACTACAGTCAGGCCACTACAGCCAGGGTCACTACAGCCGGGCCGTTACGGCGGGGCCATTACAATCGGGTCACTACAGTCGGATCATTGCAGCCTGGCCACTATACAACCGGGTCGCTACATCCAGGCCACTATAGTATGGAGGGCACGCACACCGCCCTATGACGTGGGCTGACCTCAGCCAGCAACCAAACCGCCCGGGAAAGGCACGCACACCGCACGATGGCATGGGCTGACATTGTGCTGTTGGTTGGTTATTGGTTTTACGACACATCGACCGTTAAGTCATGTAGCGTCGCCAATCTCTCACGCCGACTGGCAGCGGGCGAAGAGTAGTGATATGCGAGACTCGAATCCACAATCTTTCGATTGTGAGACGGGTAGCTTACCCCTAGACTACTCATCCCCTGGGCTGACATTGCGAGTTAATCAGCAAGCCAGATCAAGTATAGCCACAGTGCAGTATATCATTCGATGCATCATGTAAAACAATCAAAATTGGTCAAAATATACTATTTATTATTTGGGGCAACGCCTACCAACACACGGAGCTAGCGGAGCAACCATCTAACTTCGCTTTTCCCTCCTTACGAAATTTCCTGGTGAATTATTGCTTTAAAATCGCTGAATTGTCTAACACAGCAGCCAGAATACCCAACCCAGTGCAGTTCAAAACATGCGTTTGGATTCCAACCTTCACGGTATCTTCTCCAACAGCCTCTTGGTGCGAAGGTCAGGCATTGGCAGAAATAAATTCGGAGTCAAAGCTAGTGAACAAAGCATATACATAAAACTTCAGAATACAAAATGTGGTGGTATCTGGACATTATGATGCAGCTCAAAGTCAATTCGACTGGGTTCACTAGGTTTCGTGGAAGGGCGAATTAGTCATAAAGTCATAAAAGTTTATGGCTTAATAAGAGCCACAGTGGTCCATCTGGGTCAGGCCGACAAATTAAAAACACAAGATAAAAATAAAATTGAACTATCCAATCAATGTTATATCCTGAGTTCTAATGAAGCCATTTAGCTTACTCATAAAATAAACCAAAACCTTCTTCGATCACACCTGATAAAGGACGCGAGTCCATGTCTGTTCATGGGCGAATCCAGCAATTGTCATGGGGACACTTTGTCTCTGGCGGGGCGCTTCTAGCTGAAAATATATAGAAGGGTGCATTCGAGCACACTGAAGCCTGGAACCCATAGCTGCAAAAATAAACAGGGGAGGGGGTGCACTCGAGCCTTCCCGGAAGGGAGCCATTTCCCAGCCGGGTGGTGGAGGCGAACTTCCCCAGTGCCCACTGTATCCGGCCCTGTCTGCTAGAGTTGCAGCTTCAGATAAAATACATCACTGGACACATCTCTGCTCAGTTGACAACATTGGACACATCTATGCTCAGCTGACGACAAATGATACATCTCTACTCAGCTGACAACTATAGATGCATATTGGGTCTTAAGTATTTGCTTTCCTCAGCTTCTTTACAGCTATCTATAGTTGAAAATGTAACGATCATTCAAAGTTTCGATCATACTGAAACAAAGCGCAACCAAGAGGAATGCATGACCCCATTCGCAATACAAGGAATGCATTTTTTTCTGTTGCAAAATTCCGGTTCTGGAACGAAATGTTCAAACATGGCATTTGACGAGCCTGGTTCCCCTATACAAATTCTTTGATCCCCTGGTATAAAATGGTGTGCGCTATTGGCGACAAAGGTAACGAGATCAGAGGCGCCGACCGGCATGAGAGGTGGAGCGAACTAGCCATGCGACCGAATTGACCAATTGAGTGATTAAAAAAAACTCCATCATTGGCATTTTCTCGAAATGCACACCGAACGTACCAACAATACATCCATGACATGCGCATGCTTCCCTCGGTCTTTCACATAATTTGTGCGGCATAATTTCTTGCTTCTCGCAGTGCGTGAGGGCGGGGGGGGGGGGGCAATTTGACTGCTCTTTACCACGACCTTTTGTTCTAAGCAAGATATAGTAGAGCAATGAATAGGACGATGTGGCGTTGAACGTTCGGAATTACTTTCAATCTGTTCTGTACTTCTTTTGGTGGTCTCTTTTGGTGGACCAGGCCAGGGTTTTCTCTACTGCTTTTGGATGTCCTTTCAGGCCAGGCCGAACAGACCAATGTTGGGGTGCAGTCAATCGGCTTCCACTACAAGTTGCGAACTCTAGTGAAATAAATGCGATTTCTTGCCTCACTGTCGATGCTATAACTGAAGACTTAGTGTAACGCATGACATGAGCAAAAGTTTAGGTCGCCGATCAGGTAAAGGTCGAGTGGCTAGATATAAATTATGCCCAGGGAAAAGGTAATGAACGTCGCAAAAGCAAAGCAAAATTACGTTCCTCTTCTAATAATTCCGAGAGAGAAAAACATGCGGCATCAGGAATAAATATCCAACAGTGTATCTTACGCCGAACAAGATTGAAATCAACCTTGGCAGACATAATTACATGAGAATGAAACTCATGAAAAAGGTACCAAAGTTTGGCCATTTATACTTCACACTAGTCTGTATTAAGTATTCAATGGTATTCAATTCAATGTATTAAGTATTCAATTAAATACTTACATGTGTCCTTAGGATATTTCAAATCATGTCACAGTGACTTGAAGCTTGAAGTATTCGAGGAACTAGTTTGTCTTCGCGAAAACCTCATCATGTTGTAATATATATTCATTAGTCATGAAGACATACCTGCACGGAAGTCACTTTTCCTGCGCTAGGCCACTTTTTGGGTTTTGGTATTTCTTTAGCCATGCCTATATACTTCAGTTATGAATGTAGGCAACTTGTACGGTTTGCTTATGACACTTGTTTCAATGCACATATAAACGCCATCGGGATAAGGTCCTGACCTGACTTTTACCTGCCCTAGCTCCAAAATCGCAATGGACCGGACATCTATTTTTGACCCAATGTGCGCTCATCAATTTGCAGACGGCGAGCCCAATTGTGAGGCGATATCCTTTGTATCCTTGGATTCTTTTACAACTCCTTCAACGGAAAATGGGCGCAGAGCCATCTGATATAAATCTCAGGGGATCAAATAGACACGCTGCGAGGGTCTAATATGCGCTTTCAAGCGTGAACAATCTACTAGCGTTTTGCAAGCAATTGTTCAGACAGGGTTGAAGTCACTGGTTGAGGCAGCTCTTAGGAGTTTACGAGTTCGCAATACACAATGGGGCTGATATATTTAGCAGGGGCGGTCCGTGGCACCCAAATGAGGTGAGGCAGAAAATAATCGCCGGATTTCGACCAGTATTTTAGTATTCTATATAATAAGTACTCATTATTTTATGGTAAAACGACGATCAACAACTTAATTTGGCGCTGCAAAGTGCCAAACCTATCACCATCGTTCCGAAGTCAGTGGATTTCAATCCTATCCCTCTTGTTCAAATGCTTCCGAAATTGCCGGGAAGTTTTCAGTCTAAATTATTTGTGGACAGGGCCAACATTGACAGGGCACTTGCCCCTAAAAAATATACAAAAATAACACAACTGGTCTAGGCGTATATGAATGAAAATGGAAAGCAATCCTGAAAACCAGCTGCACGTTCCGTATGGGTGATAAGGGCGTGCTATTCCAACCAGTATAGGTACATCCGCCGGTAGCCTAAATATAATGTGGGCCCCTTTTCCTCGCCGGATGGGCTCCACCTTCACATGGGGGCACATGCCCCCAGTACCGCTCCCCTTGTTTACGTCCCTGCATCGAGTGGGAAGGAATTATGCTGCAACAGTTATCTCTTACTTGCTCCCACCCCTCCCTCCCGGCCGTGATCTACAGTTTGGCTGCCTCATCATACTGCTACTACCCGTGGCACCGTGTGATTCCCGCGGCGCTTGACATGAATGCAGTCAGCGTGCGTCCGAACGAAAAATCCTAGTGTTAAGGAAAATACGGCTCATATCCGTGGACAAGATTCTTCAAGCTTTCAAATAAACCAGATTTTCCCCCATTCGGTGGCATTTAAGATCGGAAATGTCATGTGGAAAACACGGAAGCTTCCTGGAGCGCCTGCGGGACTGAGCAATTGGCCAGCCGATGTGACGTCATCGATTGCCAAACGATATTGGAGGGCCCCGCCCTACCCTGCGCTTGTTATGAAACGAAAACTCACTATATGGCGAAATGTGCGAGAGGCTAGCCTCTGCAGACCGGTGATAGAGCTGTTTGGAAGCTAGGATGTAGATGTTGTAAATGTAAATGAACCTCAATTTTCACCATAATTATGAGTCACCAATGCATATTTGTTTCCAGCTTTTCACGTTCCCTATTCTCCAGTGGATGAAAGCATCATTTTATGAAAATAACATACAAAAATACTTCCCAACTCTAATCAGGTGAGGCAGTGTCTTAGTGCCTTGCATGGGCCGGCCGCCCCCGATATTTAGTGTACTTACACTACACGCGAAATGTTCGACTTGTTTCGAGCAAGAGGCCCAGCGCTCTCTTTACCCTGGGGTCGCTGAAAATGGGCGAAGTTGTCTCTTCTGGAGGAATATTCTGGTATGTTGAATATCCAGTTGACTGCTTCCTTGACCACCGAAGTGGAACGTCCTGCCACTTCGAAGAGGCCCCCTGAGGACCTGGAACGCTCAGTCAAGCCATTCTAGTATTACGTACTTTGATGTGGAACCATATGGGCCAACTACTCCAATATGCTTTTATTTAATGAACACTGTAGGTTCCTCCCGGCCAAAATAAAAACAAAACTTCACCCTTGCTTGATCGAGCCACCCTTCTTCCACGGCACCGCAGCCAGAGCGCTGGCGAACGGAAACCGGTTTTGTGATGGCCCCTGGAGCCGGCGCCGCCGTTCTGCACACTTCCCTGGCGGCATCCGGCCTGCCTCCCCTGTCCTGGAATGCTGCTACATTAAACGTTGGGCCGCCGGCGGGCGGGCGGCCGACGCGGGCGCGCAGCCGGCGCGAGAAGGGACCGCTGGGCTGTCGCACGGCCGTTCCACTCCAGCTGGCTGGCACAATGTGCCCAGACACAGCACACTTGCCGTGCCGTGCCGCCAGCGCGACGCCGCCTCGCAGCTCGGGCCAGGACACCTAGCGTGCTCTCTCTCTCTCTCTCTCTCTCTCTCTCTCTCTCTCTCTCTCTCTCTCTCTCTCTCTCTCTCTCTCTCTCTCTCTCTCTCTCTCTCTCTCTCTCTCTCTCTCTCTCTCTCTCTCTCTCTCTCTCTCTCTTCTCTCTCTTTTTTTCTCTCTCTTCTCTCTTCTCTCTCTCTCTCTCTCTCTCTCTCTTCTCTTTTTCTTCTCTCTTCTCTCTCTCTCTCTCTCTCTTCTCTCTCTCTCTCTCTCTCTCTTTCTCTCTCACACACACACACATGCCGCACTGTACGCTGACTGACATTATGGCTGACATATGGCCCGCCACTGGCCGAGTGACGGGCAGTTATGCCGCGCTGACACCGGTCCTGTCCCCCGCACCAGACGTGTGGGATTGATTCTGAAGTTGGCAATCAAATACTCGACTTTGAGCGCGTCCGTCCTATTAACTGCATTCCACAAGCCCAAGGCTCGCGCCGCGCCGTAAACCTAACATTGATTGCTCCCATAAGTTGGTAAGGCAGCCATTGAATGTAGCAACTGTGGGTTTGCGGGTGATCGCACACCTTGACATCTAATAAAATTGCACGCTTTTGACATTTTGACCATCGAAAACGAGTCTGAAATCGGAAATGTGTCCACAAATTCTAGGATCCTACTGTTTCTATTGGATATTCGCAACGTCGCAGGATCTTTTTAACCCTTTTAAACCTCTACGGTGAGTACGACTTTGCTCCATGCCCAATGGTGCTGAGTTCTCAAATTATTGGAGAGGAGGGGGCACAATACATGGGGAAACTGGTGGACTAAATTGATTGGGGAGCACACTCCATAGGATCCCATGTTAAAAGTTGAAATTATAGGGAGGGGGCACACAGTTAACGTTGAGGGATCAAACGCCCCTCAAAGGCATATAAAACAACACGTATGCTTATGCCATATTTCTTCCATTCCATTAAGAGGATGTCTAATATTTTAACATAAACCAAGCCATCATGAACACCGCATTATATTACAGGGCTGGACCATGTTAATTAAAATTTCACGCAAACCCAATGCAATATGTGATTCTGACACAGGCAGAACAGTCAATTACTATGTTATATTGTGTTACAACGATGAGTTATTCGGTCTTTCAGGCAACAAATCAAAAACACCGATCATACATCATCAATCAGTCAAGTTTTTCGGTACTTCCGGAGATGTCCTTGCGACCGTAATCCTCCAGGTGTTCCGTGAGCGGCGGCTGAGAGATGTGGTTTTGTGACCGATGTAGCACATGTGGGTTGCAAGTCCCCGGTAATACATCTACTGAAGTAGAAAAAAAGGCACATGCTTACTGAGACGAAACGCCACGAAACCACCTGTGTGCATGCTGCACAAATCTACCGATCACCAAGCGATAATTCCGGAAAAGAACGATTTCCTCTCACATTCCACGGCGCAATCACTAACGGCGCGAGTGCGGACCCATGTCGGGTTGGGCACAGCCGCAGACGACGGCGTTTACCGGGACGAGGCCATCGGCGCCCGTGGGCAGAAATGGAACTGCAAGTACGAACGGCACTCAACCAGCTTCACGCCAGTGATTGGACCTGGTGCACTTATATACGCTTAATCGCTGATTTGTTGATATTGAAGCCCGGGATGCAGCGCCTGCTTGAGCGTGCCAATCATGATAATCATCGAGGGATGGGAAGGCTCGAGCTGCCGACCGCACGGGACATTCCACCGCCGCCCGTGAGAACCCGGTGCTTGTACAGCGCGCCGACGGAACGCCAGCTGCCAGCGAGTGAGACGGCCAGAGAGCCAGAGACCAGAGAGTCTCGTCCGCCCGGCATTGTTGTGCCGGACACAGTGGCCGCGCGGTGTGTACCGCGTCAGCCGTACCGACACGGCCGCCGCCGACTCCGGCGGGTGTCGCCTACACAGCGGCAGCCATTTGTCCCCCATCACTGCGCCCATCCGTCTCCGTGCAAATCCAGCCGACCGGCCGTCCATCGGCCAGCGCACGTATCGGTCAGTGGAGCCGCACACACGCTAGGCGTCGGCCGCGCACAGCGTCGGCACTGCACTCAGGGCAGAAGAGGATGCTGGACAACAACATTCGCTGTCGTCCGCCAGTAGATCGCTACCTGGAATAAGTGGCTGGCAAAAACACGGATTTGGCTGATATGGGAGGGGTAGGCCTTAGGCCTGAGGAACTGATATTTTGTCTGAGGAACAAAAACAAGAGCCCATGTAAATTGGTGTTCACACGCTCATCAGCGAATTTAGCCACTGATTAGCGAGAGGAAGAGAAAGACCAAAGCCATTCATTTCAGTCTCATTGATGTGGTGTCCTTAAATCTCGACATTCTTCCGACCTCAAAGGGAAACCAATGGAAAATGTCACCCCTGGGTGTGTTCAGATCAACGTTTCTTTTCGCGTGGCAAACCATGGCTTTGATGTCAGGGTAACTGAAACTTTCTTTCATACACAAAGGGTAGACAGGAGTAATGCGTATACCCTGACGTTTGAATCACGACAGCCTTTGAAATAATGGGTGCTTGGCGGTGTGCTACGGGATGCATCCGGCAGGATTTCGTGGGGTACCTGGCGGTGTGCTACAGGAGGCACCCGACGGGCAATGTCCCCCCCCCCCACGACCACGGCTTTGCCAGTGCCACCAGTTCAGCCCTTACACCGGTCCGGCAGTGCAGTGGCGCGTACTGGACGGTCTGCCGCCTGGCCGATTACACGTGCCATTGAGCTGGCGACGTCAAACACTGGCGGCGCCGCACTCCCGCGGCCGCAGGCTAATGGCCGGTCACCGGCGGGGTAATAGTCGGTCACCGGCGTGGTAATGGCCGGTCACCGTCGTGGTAATGGCCGGACTCCGGCGGGGTAATAGCCGGTCACCGGCGGGGTAATGGGCGGTCACCGGCGGGGTAATTGCCGGTCACCGTCGGGGTAATGGCCGGACAGCGGTGGGGTAATAGCCGGTCACCGGCGGGGTAATGGGCGGTCACCGGCTGGGTAATGGCTGTTCACCGACGGGGCAATGGCCATTACCAGCACGGCAGCAGGGTTGGTCACCACTATAATAATGGTGCCAGTCACCATCGCGACAACTGGCACTGTCCATGGGGTAACGATCAGCACCATAAGGGTAATGGGGTCAGCCGCCCACCAGCGGGATAATTTTCATAACCAGTAGGTTTATGGTCATCACCAACAGGATTGGCTGTTTGGTTATTTTGGTGTAGGGGCGCATCGACTGCGTTGGCCATGCAACGGCCATCACCAACAGCGTAATGGGGCCGGTGACCAGCGATGTAATATGGTTAGTCAGAGACCGAGAGACCGAGAGAGCAAGAGAGCAAGAGAGCAAGAGCGAGACCGGGAGAGCAAGAGCGGGACCGAGAGAGCAAGAGCGGGACCGAGAGAGCAAGAGCGAGACCGGGAGAGCAAGAGCGAGAGGGAGAGCAAGAGCGAGACCGGGAGAGCAAGAGCGAGACCGGGAGAGCAAGAGCGAGACCGGGAGAGCAAGAGCGAGACCGAGAGAGCAAGAGCGAGACCGAGAGAGCAAGAGCGAGACCGAGAGAGCAAGAGCGGGACCGAGAGAGCAAGAGCGGAGACCGAGAGAGCAAGAGCGGGACCGAGAGAGCAAGAGCGGGACCGAGAGAGCAAGAGCGGGACCGAGAGCAAGAGCAAGAGCGGGACCGAGAGCAAGAGCAAGAGCAAGAGACAAGAGAGAGCAAGAGCGGGACCGGAGAGAGCAAGAGCGGGACCGAGAGCAAGAGCAAGAGCAAGGAGCGCAAGAGCAAGAGCAAGAGCAAGAGCAAGAGCAAAAGAGCAAGAGCAAGAGCAAGAGCAAGAGCGAGAGCGAAGAGAGCGAAGAGCGAGAGCGAGAGAGCAGAGAGCGAGAGAGCGAGAGCGAGAGAGCGAGAGAGCGAGAGAGCGAGAGAGCGAGAGAGAGCGAGAGAGCGAGCAAGAGAGCGAGAGAGCGAGAGCAAGAGCGAGAGAGCGAGAGAGAGAGAGCGAGAGAGCGAGAGAGAGAGAGCGAGAGAGAGAGAGAGAGAGAGAGAGAGAGCGAGAGAGAGAGAGAGAGAGAGAGAGAGAGAGAGAGAGAGAGCGAGAGAGAGAGAGAGAGAGAGAGAGAGAGAGAGAGAGAGAGAGAGAGAGAGAGAGAGAGAGAGAGAGAGAGAGAGAGAGAGAGAGAGAGAGAGAGAGAGAGAGAGAGAGAGAGAGAGAGAGAGAGAGAGAGAGAGAGAGAGAGAGAGAGAGAGAGAGAGAGAGAGAGAGAGAGAGAGAGAGAGAGAGAGAGAGAGAGAGAGAGAGAGAGAGAGAGAGAGAGTGCTGTGCGAGACATAGGGGAGAAAGAGCATTTGACTGCGGAATTCCAGCGCTCCGATCGGTGTTTTTTTTTGCGGTCATTGCTTGAATTATGAGAACAGCCATGGCCATTATTGCCTGCTGCCACAAAAAATTGCCAAACAAAAAGACGCTCCGGGTCGCCGTGGCCAGGTATGGCCAATACCTGATCCGGGAGGGAGGTGAGCTATTCCACCGACCAAGGCCATAGAGCTGCGGAGCCCGGCCATGTGGGCTTGGCATACATTCTCGGCGCAGCACCACGTGTGTGGCGTCGGGTTAGGGAGGGGTGAGACTCGCAGGTGAGACCGATCCTTTATTGTCCTGCTATCACGTAACAGCCCCTCACCGACGACCGACCGGTGCCGGGGCCGAAGCCAGGGTCGGAGGAGGTTGGACCCGGGGCAGCATCAGGTACAGAGCTGAGACAGAACACAGCAAAATAACTGGAACAGAGCCTAGAGCGAGATTCGTGGTTGGACTCGGGAAATGACCTGGATCATGTTCCGTGATTGAAGCCAGGACGAGATTCGAGGCTGAAGCTGGGACTGCGGCGAGGGTCTGAGCCGGGACGAAGGACGGAGCGGGGACCGCAGCGAGGGTCAGGAACAGAGTGGGAACCGCAGTGAGGGTCGAAGCCGGGGCCAGGGACCGAGCGGGGCCATAGAGGGAAGGAGCCGGGCCCAGGGACAGAGCGGGGACAGCAGCGAGGATCAGAGACAGAGCGGGGCCGCAGAGACCCGGGGCCGGGGCCAAGAACGGAGCGGGGACCGCAACGAGGGTCAAGGACAAAGCGGGAACCGCAGTGAGGGTCTGAGCCAGTGCCAGGGACCGAGCCAGAGCCGGGACCAGGGACGGAGCGGGCACCGCAACGAGGATCAGTGACAGAGCGGGGACCGCAGCGAGGGTTCGAGCCGAGGCCAGGGACAGAGCGGAGCCGCGGCCAGGGACGGAACGGTGACCACTTCTGCTAAAGCAACTATGGCCGCATGTCCACAGAAATAACCTCGTTCCGCTCAGTTCTGCGACAGGTTCAACGATCACCTCTCAGACCACGTCGGTGTGGCCCCTCCCTCAGTGTGTGGTTGCATGCAGTGGGAATTCTGCTCATCAACACTAAACTCGACGTGCACTAACAGAATTACATCACGTATAATTGGTCCTTCAGGCGGGTTTCCGCAGCTTCACAAGAGACTGGGTTACTTTTGCTGTGGCCGGTGCTGCCTGAACTCATTCACCTGGCCAATTTATTCTGAATTATACAACCAGCTAAGTAATTGATTACAATGGTAACTCCTTACCCAACTACGTACTAGAAGCCATTCCCAGAGTTCCGCATAGCCGTAGAAAGGCACATAACTTGCACTGGTTATTTTCCACGATTATGCATAAATGGAAATGCACTTTTGGTCGAAACGTCCTTAAACACAAATGACAGACAACCAATACTTGGTAATCTCTGGCATGCAAACAACTTGAAAGCAACGTTCGACTATTCTTCAAACAATATTTTCCTTAGAAGTCGTGCTACCTAGCTAAATATAAGTCGCAGTGCCGGTGCACTTCACCCCAGCCTTCCCACAATCGTGCAGCCTTCCCTCACAATGCATGGGCAGCCTCCCTCAGTGGTATCTCGCGCCCCTCCCCTGCCCTGCCCCCTCCTCCACTTGGCCTATCGTCGGCGTCGACAGCTGGCGTGACGTCACCAGCAGTCCTGGTCTCACACCTCGGGGCGGAGGGAGAGCACGGCCGACGGAGCATCTCCAGTTTACGAGCCATTCCACAGTTTTTACGGTCTGGTAATGATTCGAATGGGACGTAAACCCAAGAAAACAGAAAATATCACGGCAGAATGAGCGATCGGCAGCATTGGCGACACTTTGTGGCGAATCTGAGCGGCGGGGACGGGCGATCAGACGTGTCAAGTGGCGTGAGACGCAGCAGGCGGACGACCGTGAGAAAACGGGCAGACAGACAGACGAACTGACAGACGAACTGACGGACGAACCGGATGGACGAACCAGACGGACGAACCGGACGGACGAACCGGACGGACGAACCGGACGGACGAACCGGACAGACGAACCGGACAGACGAACCGGACGGACGAACCGGACGGACGAACCGGACGGACGAACCGGACGGACGAACCGGACGGACGAACCGGACGGACGAACCGGACGGACGAACCGGACGGACGAACCGGACGGACGAACCGGACGGACGAACCGGACGGACGAACCGGACGGACGAACCGGACGGACGAACCGGACGGACGAACCGGACGGACGAACCGGACGGACGAACCGGACGGACGAACCGGACGGACGAACCGGACGGACGAACCGGACGGACGAACCGGACGGACGAACCGGACGGACGAACCGGACGGACGAACCGGACGGACGAACCGGACGGACGAACCGGACGGACGAACCGGACGGACGAACCGGACGGACGAACCGGACGGACGAACCGGACGGACGAACCGGACGGACGAACCGGACGGACGAACCGGACGGACGAACCGGACGGACGAACCGGACGGACGAACCGGACGGACGAACCGGACGGACGAACCGGACGGACGAACCGGACGGACGAACCGGACGGACGAACCGGACGGACGAACCGGACGGACGAACCGGACGGACGAACCGGACGGACGAACCGGACGGACGAACCGGACGGACGAACCGGACGGACGAACCGGACGGACGAACCGGACGGACCGACGGACGAACCGGACGGACGAACCGGACGAGACGAACCGGACGGACGAACCGGACGGACGAACCGGACGGACGAACCGGACGGACGAACCGGACGGACGAACCGGACGGACGAACCGGACGGACGAACCGGACGGACGAACCGGACGGACGAACCGGACGGACGAACCGGACGGACGAACCGGACGGACGAACCGGACGGACGGACGGACGGACGGACGAACCGGACGGACGAACGGACGGACGGACGGACGGACGGACGGACGGACGGACGAGACGGACGGAACGGACGGACGGACGGACGGACGGACGGACGGACGAACGGACGGACGACGGACGGACGGACGGACGGACGGACGGACGGACGGACGGACGGACGGACGGACGGACGGACGGACGGACGGACGGACGGACGGACGGACGGACGGACGGACGGACGGACGGACGGACGGACGGACGGACGGACGGACGGACGGACGGACGGACGGACGGACGGACGGACGGACGGACGGACGGACGGACGGACGGACGGACGGACGGACGGACGGATGGACGGATGGACGGGTAGAGGGCAGACGGATAGGGGGCAGACGGATAGGGGGCAGACGGACAGAGAGCAGACGGACAGAGGGTAGACGGACAGAGGGCAGACGGACAGAGGGCAGACGGACAGAGGGCAGAAGGCAGTGACACTGTCTGTAGTGTCAGACAGTTTGACACATGTACAGTGACAGACAGAGAGACAGACGGAGCGGTAAGGGCGGAGGATCGCGGTTGCCTGCCCAGGCCAAGACGGAGCGCTATTGGAGCCAGATGGGACCAGACCGACTAATGGTGAGAGCGGAAGGTCCACAGATGATCCAGACTGAGCCACACGAAACATTTCAGTTACAAAAAGCTCTTGATGGCGATTTGAGGTATATAAATTGATACCCCTGAGGCACCACTGTCGAGGTGCTTCACACACCGCGATGATGAAAAAGAGGAGACCGACGATAGTAAAATAAAAGCAAAATCGTTGAAATCGAGGCAATCAATTGGAGGATGAAGGGAGCGCTTCTGATTTTTTTTTAGTTGGTGGTAGAGGCTAGTACCAGGTAGAATGCAAGTATGGGTTTTGTTCCTTGAAAAAGACCAGATGCTTTCTCATCGCTTACTCAGCACCTAAGTGTTCTATCGTCACCATTTCCTCACACTGATTGGCTGCAGGGGCCAGAAAGCTAACACCTAAAGAGATCCGAATCAGCGATCGCACAGCGCGAGAGCGTTAGCCAGTGGACAATAGCGTTATTATTCTCATCCGGCCCTTCGATCTGACTTCTCACCCCCACCACAACCCGATCAGTCCCAACAAGGGAAATACCATCCATTCCCACCGAACCGGCCGAGTTCTTCTGACTTTCCCACTGAACCGACTGAGTTCCTCCGGCTTCCCACCGAACCGGCCTGGGTCATCTCGCTTCCCCAACAAACCAACCCAGTTGTTTTCTCTCTCTCCCTCCCATAGAACCGCCCCGGTTCCTCTCACTTCCCCACCGAACCGGCCCGCCTCTTCTCGCTTTTCGTCCCTGGTCGTCCGTTGCAGTCCAGACGAGCGCTTCAATCGGTACACTAATTATGTAAATTAACTTGATCCCCAGGTGATCATTTTTCAGTTGGTGCGGGGACACACATAAGGCCCCGGGCAGGGAGCGATGGATGGAAGAGGGCGGAGGGGAGCTGTCTCGCGGGTCGGATTCCATTAGAACTCACGAACGTAGCACGTACTCGGAAATGAACTGGCTCGGTTTCACTAGTCGCGTGGGGTCATTAGCACACCACCGCAGTGGTGTGCTTCCGGCACCAGTGCACCAGTGCACTGGTGCCGGAAAGCGACACCACTGGTGCCGGGAAGCGTCACCACTGGTGTAGAGCCGACCACGGACACCACACGGCTGCCGTGGTCCAGTCTGGAGAGCCGAGGTCCAGAACGGGTGGTGTCAAGTCCCGACCTGCTCTGGCACACCACTGGTGATCATGCACCACTCAAGTGTACAGTCACCAGTGGCGACTGGGCCCCAGGTGGCGCCCTGTCCCCACCATTCGACGCCCAGACAGTGGCACCACAGCGCTCCCGCCAGTGTGCGTCCGATCGTGTTCAAGAGGATCCCACTATTTTCCGACACGATGTTGGCTTTGATCTCTATCTTGACCCTGATTAACTTACACGTTTTGGACCGGGTATTGTTAGAAGTCCAAATTGTTGATCGAGCCGTTAGCTGGCGTCGCAAGGCTTTATCTTAATTAAGATCAAAATGGCGAGGGACGAAAATCTTTCGGAGCACATCGCGCCTGGTTTAGAAATGGCTAACGCTCACGGTACGTCAAAGGTAATGCAAGTACTGCAAGGTGAAGCATGATAAATCAAACAATATCAAGTAGCTGAGCTAAAAGTACTCGTGATTTTTTTTTTTAAAGTCGGCGACAGCCAGATTCAGTGGAGGGGATGTACATCAGGTCATACGGGGTCAGTATACTCCCTGATCCAACATTTCAGGTCAACCACACCCCAAGACTCTCGGCTCAAAGGGTTCAATGGGTTCAAAGGGTAATTGGCGCCAATTACCGCGTGGTGGAGCCGCTCCATTGCAATGTAGAGGAATGCACACACGCGAAGAAAGTCGGCACCGCGGCGAGAAACACGGACACAATTCATGTTTCAATCTGACGAACGGTCAATAGATAACTTGGTAGGTTAGTTTTTCAGTGAGCACGCTATTTTCCTCCAAGGCTAGTAAACAAATGGGTGGTGTTTTCGACCTCCAATCTGCGCTGCTTACTCACGTGAAGTTAATGAAGGCAAAACCGGATCCAGTTCGAGTATTCTGAACATCGGGTATCATCGGATGCTTTGTTCCACCATAACCATCGTTGCAGACACACAAGCGGGCTATGCTGTCTAGCTGCATAAACTGCTGTCACGGCAAGCCCAGACGATCATTTGCACTATCGGAATGCGATTCAAGCGGTCAAAGAAGCCCGTCGACACAGGAGTGTATGCTTCCACAGGCAGCTGCCACATGAAGAAGAAACAAGGACGTGAAATGCACAAATATTTTCAAGCCAACTTGACAACAAAATGCCGTGTCTGTTCAAAATTGATCAATAGATCCGAATACAGCTCCTTTATATTCCTTCACCAGCTCCTTAACACGCGCCCTGAAGGGCCTCTGAAACTTACGCGCACTTTAGGGGGGGCGGATTCCGCCCCCTAATAACTCGGCTCCCATTAAGGCTAGAGCAACGAAATTCGCAGGGTGGATGGGCACAATAGTTAACTCTATAGTCTGCAAATTTCGTGACCTTAGGTCAATATCTTCAAGGTCAAATGAGGTCAAAATAGCAAAAATTGTATGGTTTTGCGTGGCTTGGCTTGTCATTGTTATGGATCTCTGTGATTGTCTTCAAATGCTCCAAAATTGTCATTAACGATGTTTTGGACATTACTAATGATGCAACACATATGCCAGATCCGCCATTTGACCTCAGGTCACCTATATAGGAGCACTGTATCAGGTTATTACCTGCTCTAGTTACCGGAACCGGGCTGCCCACCTGACTGCTCCGTTGGGGGGCTCTCACAATCGGATTCGCAAAGAAAGGAGTGAAATACATGAATAAAGTATAGAAACGCTAAGGCACACAGTGACAAACAGTAGATTTCCGGATGTGTAGGGAGTAACATGCAAAATGACATCAATCGTATGACAGTCATTTCCATTTATGACAACATTCTAGTTGACCAAGTTTGGTTCCATTAGCCTGTCGTGATGACCTCAGCGACCTAACATGACTTTTAAATTATATAGCATAACAATATGCATCAAACAAGTCGCTTAGTGTTGTCAAGAACACTTACCGTTTTAATATACAGGAAGCGCGTCAGCGCCGATTTTTGTGATCTGGCGCTGCGATTAAAAAAAAAAACTTTAACGGACCATAACAAAAATATTTTGGGCCGATATTCATTTTTCTTGCTTTAAACAATGCTCTGGTCATTTCTAAGAAGGTACGGAAAAAATGGCGTATATCGGTCGGTACAATATGGAGTTGTGTACGAAAAATCGGAGGGGTGGGCGGATTTCGCCCCCCCTCCAGGGCGCGTGTTAAATCCAATCTCCTGAATGAGGCTCAATTTGTCTTCCACTAACTTGATTTGCCACACCAAATCCTACACTGCCGACACACGGGCTCCCACATCGTGCCGGTCTCAGCCAGTGGTGCGCGGCGGTATTCGCACGGCTCCACCCGCGTCCACCGCCGCAGGCGGTGGCGGGCCCGGCCGGCTCTGCCACGACACACCTGCATACCGACGCGCCGGCTGTCGGTGCAGATAACCGGACCGCGGCCACCAGTGACGTCATACCTGCGCCAGCTGTTGTCGCGCGCCGTCGCCGCTGCACTCACTCACCTGGGGGCCGGAGAGCACTAGGTAACACGCGACGCCCGCCACACGCGGCGCGGCCGTACCGCGAACGTGCCGCCTGGTCCGCCGAACCGGCCCCGTTCACACCATCACGGACGCGCCGGCCGTGGCGCGCGCTACGTCACTGGCCCCGCGCACCGGCCACATTCGCGCGCGCTGACGGTCTCACCGCGCGGCCATTCCGTGCAAGTACTTACAATTACTGTGGAGTTTGTTTTACGACATTGCCGGTTTCGTTAGCGCCCGACACGCAACACTGTGGGCACACAAGGCAGCACACGACGGAAGTCCGTCCGGCAGACCGCTCAGCTTCTCGCCCGTTCCCACCGAGTACGGTAGGAACACAGCAGCTGTCTGCCCACCCGTTCGACCATGACACGAATTGGATTATCCGCATCAACTTCGAATTAAATTTGATTTGGACCGGATACGACAGAACGTTGAGACGACATTTCGCTTTGGACTGCTCTTGGAATTGATCTCGAAGCTATGCTGCTACTCTGTTTGCCACAACAAGTACATTTTTAACGGAGTTGATTTGAATTACCGTTCTGGTTACGAACGGATTCGGATTATATATTGATTGACTTTCACGGATCCAGTTTGAATTGGATCCAGAAATTTTCATCTATGTTATGCTCTGCCACCCACGCTCGGAAGCCATAATTCATCCTGCGACGCCTCACAACAGGTCAACAAACTAACTCATCCGTTTCCTTCAGAAACAGACCAAGCTTTCAGCTCTCACAACGCCATGTTCACGTCGACAATGAGCAACGATGCTACGGACACAGGACAGGCCTCCGTCCAGGGAATGGCGAAGCAGTATGGCAGAGTCTCCACACTGCGACGCTTGGTATCCAAGCTGACGGAGCTGAATCACTGGGTACAGGCTCAGGTCAGATGGGTGCCGAGTCGGATGGAGCGGGTCACAGGGAGGGGGGGGTGAACTACGTCGGACAGCGCGGGCCAGAGGGGCTCCTGGACCGCCACACCCGCCAGGACCGGGACCTGTACGTCCCCAGATCGCGTACGGAGATGGGCAAGCGCAGTTTCTGCTTTCGATGCTCTGCTCTGTATGATGAGCTGACACACGAGCTCAAGCGACTGTCAGTTCCTCTGTTCAGTCGCCGACTTAGGCGGCATTTGTACGTGGGACTAACTGACTGCTCTGATCGCACTTACCGACTTCTAATCGTACTTGCTGATTTTGATCGCACTTGCTGACTTATCATCGTGCTTGCCGACTCTTTCCGTGCCGCTTGTATGAACAATTGCTATATGTTTTCATGTGCGCCTATGACGGTCCCTTATATGTTGATTTATATTTGAAAACACGACAGAAGGCTGTAGTAGCCACGAGTCTATTGTGGATGGCCTGACCATACGTCTTTGTCCCTATCTTTGTACTATGTCGGACAGAGCGGATCAGATATGGTACCATATCGGACAGAGCAAGTCGGACGGGGCATTATATCGGACATAGCGGGACAGAGTGGGCACTGGGTCGGACGGAGCGGGTCAGGGCGAAAACAGCGCGACGGCGAGACACACACCACCTCGGTTCAGTGGCGGCGACAGCCAGGCGCGGCTTAGCGTCACACATCACGTCGCTCGCACTATCCATCGACGTGGCATCGAGGCGCCAGACATGTTTATGGTCATGATGGGCGTATGCTATGGACCATCGAGGGTGTGCTATGGACGAGTCGAGGGTGTGCTATGAACGAGCTGCTGGTGTGTTATGAACGAGTCGCTGGGTCGGCTGGTCATA
The DNA here is from genome assembly GCA_034440575.1 of Imbricaverruca yamaguchii. NCBI lineage: Eukaryota > Metazoa > Arthropoda > Thecostraca > Neoverrucidae > Imbricaverruca > Imbricaverruca yamaguchii. Next base: position 667,090 of record JAOTOL010001587.1, read on the forward strand.
TGACTCGACTTCACAGTCGTCGCTCCTACCAGCCAGACTCGGTCGACTGCCGTCGACAGCAGTCCATTGTAGCCGTCAGTGCATAGCCAGTCCTGGCCTGTTATCGCCGTCAGTGCATAGCCAGTCCTGGCCTGTTATCGCCGTCAGTACATAGTCAGTACCAGCCTGTTATCGCCGTCAGTACATAGTCAGTACCAGCCTGTTATCGACGTCAGTGCATAGCCAGTCTCGGTCGGTTATCGCCGTCAGTATGTGGTCAGTACCAGCCTGTTGTCGCCGTCAGTACATATCCGGCCCTGGCCTGTTTTACCGTCATTACACAGTCAGTCTAGACCAGTTATCAGCGTCCACCAATTAACACCGGGTCCACCGGACCCCAGCAGCTGATGCCACGACCGCCACCGCGGGGCTCGCCACTGACCAGACCAGGGCGCTGCGCTGGCGGCATAACAGGGTCCATCAGACTCCAGTGACTGAGGCCGTGACCTCCGTCTCTAGAGCCGCCACTGACCAGACAAGGGCGCTGCGCCGGCGACATAACAGGGCCCACCGGACCCCAGCAGCTGAGGCCGTGACCGCCGCCTCTGGGCCCGCCACTGACCAGACCAGGGCGCTGTGCCGGCGGCAAACAGGGTCCGCCAGACCCCAGCGGCTGAGGCCGTGACCTCCGTAGACCCCACTCAGAACCGGCGACATAACAGGGCCCACCGGACCCCAGCAGCTGAGGCCGTGACCGCCGCCTCTGGGCCCGCCACTGACCAGACCAGGGCGCTGTGCCGGCGGCAAAACAGGGTCCGCCAGGCCCCAGCGGCCTTTTCATGATGTGCTCGTATTAACGCGCCACCAACATAACATACGACGGACTCGGCGCTCGGTTAGTTACTGTGAGTTATGTGGACGCGGCACGCAACCCGCCGGCCTGTAAAGGACCAGCCGCTCCAGCGGCCAGGAGTGGCGAGTGTCCAGCAGACGGCAGCCAGGAGTGTCCGTGAGACTGGATCCAGAGTACCCAGCAGACGGCAGCCAGGAGTGTCCACGATGCCGGATCCAGAGAGCTCAGAAGACGGGAACTAGGAGCGCCATGACACTGAATGTAAAGTTTTCAGGAGACGGGAGCCAGAAGTGGCCACAAGACTGACACAGGGTTCTCAGGAGACGGAAGCCAGGAGCGTCCAGTAATCGGGAGCCGGCAGTGCCCATGAAACACAACTGGTAGGTCAGGGTGCCCAGGTCTAATCTAAAATCCTGGGGCCACATCACTGGCTCAGTTCACCCGGCAATCGAGGGGTCGGATTTCCAGGTCACATCACCACGGTGTCCCGGGTCAGACTAGCCCAAAATGACGGATTCACGGTGGTGCCAGAACGAAACGGGTGAGTCATACAACCACCAGCTGCTGCATCTCCCCGATGTAGTAGACGAAGTTCTGGATCTCCCGGTTCAACGTACGTCGAGCTTCGTCGCTGGGTCGGAATGTTGAAGCTATGTGTTTAGCCGTTGCATGCGATGAACAATATGGTAGGGTTAGGTCGCCACTAATCGAGACCAGGTTAACGAGAGGTCAGAAGAGGCACGTCGGGCAGATAGAGATCAGGTTAAACGGGTCCGGCAGGCGGAGGTCAGATCAGACAGGTCCGATAGGCAGATATCAGGTTGGACAGACCGAGCAGGCAGAGGTCAAGGTCGACGTTCGGAGCAGGTCACCACGCCATCGAGACTGGTGCCAGGCGCCACACCAGAGCCCCAACAGTCCATATCGCACTCGGAAGCTGTCCACATTACACTCGGAACCGGTCCACATCACGCCGGGCCTGTCCACACCATATCACGTACCAGCCCATACCACACCCCAATCCGGCGGGGTGTGGCTTCGGTTATAGCGCCAGGGTGTCTAGTGCGAGTGACCAGTTCAGCACCCGGCCGCGGCGCCAGTCTGACACCACAGTCCCGTCTGGACCCCACCTGAGCCGGGAGAGTGGCGGCCGCGTCCACAGTGGACGGGCGGCGGCCGCGCCGTCCACTGTGGACGGGCGGCGGCCGCGCCGTCCCGACAGTCGTCACCGGCCGCCGGCACGCCGCCGGCGCCGCGGCGTGTCGGCCGGCAATAACCGGCGCACTGACGAACGGCCGCGGCGAGTTCTTGAGAAAGCGGGCAGCACTAGCCGGAACCGGGCGGGGTCAGCACCGGTCGACGGTCGTGGCGCACCCTCCTCCGCCGCCGGCTCACGTGCTCGTCGACACTGTGTCCGACGCCATTGGCAAATGGCATGCGGCCGCCTATTTGCGGCCGGACGGGCGTGTGATGGCGCCTCGGCGCCGCCGGCCGCCTTAAGGACACGGAAGCCGCACAGAGGCGGTACAGAACCGGTACAGACGAGACATGAAAGCGGTACAGAGGCGGTACAGAACCGGTACGGAGGAGACACGGAAGCGGTACACAGGCGGTACAGAACCGGTACAGAGGAGACACGGAAGCGGTACAGAGCCGGTACAGACGAGACACGGAAACGGTACCAGACCGGTACAGACGAGACCCGGAAGCGGCACAGAGGCGGTACAGACAAGACACGGAAGCGGCACAGAGGCGGTACAGAACCGGTACAGACGAGACACGGAAGTGGTACGGAAGTGGTGGAGAGGTGGCGCAGAGGCGGCGTAGAGACGGTACGGGAGGAGTACAGAGGTAGTACACAGGAGATTCAGATAAAAGAGAGTACAGAGGCGATACAAAATACATACATGAGACGTAAAGGATACATAGGCGATCCAATCAGTAAAGAGGTGTTACAGAGAAGGCTGGTTGGTTGACTATTGGTATCACGACACATCGATCGTTGAGTCATGTAGCGTCGTCGCAAATCTCCCACGCCGATTGGCCGCGGGCGAAGAGTAGCGAGAGGTGAGACTCGAACCCATAATCTTTCGATTGTGAGACGGGAAATTTACCCTTAGACTACTCGCCACCTACAGAGAAAGCACAGATTCGGCACAAACACGGGACAGAGGGGACACAGAAGTGGGTAGGGGCGGTACTGGGCCAGCATAGGTGTGGTCGTATCAGTACCGGACATACGCCGCGGTACCGCGCAGTGCAGACATTCAACAGCAGCTAGTGGCACGTACGGACAGCTATGTGCCCCTCCCCCTCTCCACACACACCGAGGACAACAGCTCCTCGTCTCCAGGGAGACGGCAGCCGGGACATTATCCCACGCTCCGGTGACGTCGCCAAATGACGTCATATCTGTCGACGGCCAGATCAGTGGAGATGTACAACCTGTTGACAGGAAAATGAGGTGGCAGACGTGATTTGCTGCTGACATGTATTGTCGTTTGGCGGCGCACGACCTCTGGCCGGGATGGCTGGCCACCGAGACTATCTGACAGGAGCAGGGGCCAGGGGCAACTGGATGGTCGGCTGGCCACCGAGACTATCCGACAGCAGTAGGGGCCGGGGGCAAATGGATGGTCGGCTGGACACCGAGACTATCCGACAGCAGCAGGGGCCGGGGGCAACTGGATGGTCGGCTGGACACCGAGACTATCCGACAGCAGCAGGGGCCGGGGGCAACTGGATGGTCGGCTGGACACAGAGACTATCCGACAGCAGCAGGGGCCGGGGACGACTGGATGGTCGGCTGGCGGCGGAGACTATCCGACAGCAGCAGGGGCCGGGGGCAACTGGATGGTCGGCTGGACACAGAGACTATCCGACAGCAGCAGGGGCCGGGGGCAACTGGATGGTCGGCTGGACACAGAGACTATCCGACAGCAGCAGGGGCCGGGGACGACTGGATGGTCGGCTGGCGGCGGAGACTATCCGACAGGGCCTGGGGCCGGGGTCGACTGGCGGCGGAGACTATCCGACAGGGACCGGGGACGGGGCCCGAGCTGGGGGAGCGAGCCAGCCCATCATTGCTCAAGCCATCTATTCCATTATGGCATTTCGGGAACCGACCCGAACATACGAATGGCATCTGACAGAGAGAAGGGCACGTCAAGCCTGCTTATTGCAATATATAAATCTGCTACCGGAAATAGTGTCATGACAATGAGATTTTCCTTGCGAATTGTGGGCCGTGCCAGCACACGATACAACAAATCCTCGCCAGTAAACCGCTCCAAAAGGCTTCTAAAAATCAGCCTGGTGTAGTCGCACGGCGACCAGCGTGAGCTACCCAAGTACAATTTTGCGAGAAAACAGCAGTAAACCACAGGAATGTTCCTACTCTCACATCATACGCATGCCAGGACTGGCGTGGTGTGTTCGGCTGGACAACAGCCCGGCAGCCAAGGCAGCCAAGGGAGCCACGGCGGCCACACCGGCCGACCCCGGCCGGCAGGAGGAAGTGGCGGCGGCCGCGTCGGTTCACTGACCGTTACACACGGACCAGGAGGCATCAGGCACCAGCTGCCAGCCAGCCGGCACACACACACAGACCGACAGGCACGGCGACGGACGGGTGGGCAGATGGAGCGGCAGCCAGGGCCATGGGCGAGCCACCAGCCGCCCGCTGCGAGTCAACGGGCACACAGACAGACGGACGTGGGAACGGACAATCTGAGGCCTTGATTGGACCAGCTGGAGCTCCAAGTGGCTCAGCGTGCAGTCCTGGTGTCATTGTAGAGCCTCCTACAGAAGTGCAAAATACCGCCAACCTGCTACCTACCAATGAAAGAACGGCGAAGTCTGTAGCATTCCGAAATACAAAGGTGTCCAATTAGGAAACTAAATACGTAAAATAACACAAATCGCCCGTTTGTGGCACTTCGTTTTCATGCGCATCAGCAGGCGTATTTTCATATCTCTACATGTCCTTTGTGTGATAGCATTAAAAAACGGATGGGAGGGCAATATATCTTTAACAATTTTTACCATGTGCTATCGAGTTGAGTTATTGCTGAGGACACATCCCTCTGCACCTGTCCCCCACCTGCCCGCGACAATATGTAGTATGCGTCTGCCCACAGGCAAAGGGGCCGAACCCATTCATGCACTTGCAAAACCACGAACGCATGAAAGCATGGAAGTTCGTGCTTTTTGAGTATTGGGAGCTTTAAACGTGTTTGTAGACTGGGATTATAACCAGTTGAGGATTTTCAGCATTGGGGAGTCATGACCGTTTTTGGCCTTGTGAATATTTCAGTTTTGGAGCCCACCTGAGTCGGTTAGTCCTTTGAATGGTTCCACCACCCCAGCCCCTGCCTTCATAACCACGCGCGCCACAACTAGTCACATCAACACCTCCAGAGCCCTGTCGCATCTGTCGCAAAAATCAACGGAAGTCGGCAACTCGCATTGCCCAACTGAGGTCGGCAAACTCAGCAATTTTTCACGAGGAAGTTCGCACTAAAAACGTAACACTGTATTGCTTTTCGTAGATTTGTATGTATCGAGCCAAGTTCAACAATAATACTCGGTTTGCCACTACGATATAATACTCGGAATATAGTTTGACTCAACGTTCAACAAATTATTGCACTCATATTTCGTACATTTTATGCACGAGTATATCGTGCATCAACCTAACCTAACTGACTTCATCATGACATCACTCAAGAGCTGTCGCCTACTGGGTTAAGAGAAACGCCGTGTGTTCGTACCTCTGATTTTCTGAAGACCGCACGGCATCAGTTGCCAACCGGAACTGCATCTTTGCAGCATCTTCACCACACGAGACTAACCAACAGTACCAGTCCCTCACTTCCGCCCCCACCACACTAATCTAGCTGCACCAGTCGCCATACAGCGTCAGTCTCCATACAGTACAGTGCCAGCCACCACACAGTGTCAGTCTCCATACAGCACCAATATTCACACAACACCAGTCACTCCATAGCGCCGGTCTCTACACAGCTCCACTCACCACATATCACCAGTCACCACACATCACCAGCCACCCACATCACCAGCCACCCACGTCACCAGCCAGCACGCAACACCACCCGCCACACATCACCAGTCACCACACATCACCGGCCGCCACACATCACCAGCCACCACGCAACACCAGCCGCCACACATCACAAGTCACCAAGCGATACCCGTCTCCCTGACGCCGGATACCGTCAGTCGAGCGGGCGCAGATACGACGTGCGATAGTCGCTTTACGACTCAATAAAATAAAAAAGGTGATAGGCCCAATGTCACGGCTGCCATCAGAACGGCATTAAAACCCCAGCCGCGGTCGGCCGAGCCGCACAAAAAGAGCCGGTGAGGGGCGATGTGATGTGGACCGGGCCGAACGTGTGTCCTGCGTGCACACGGACCGCTCCGGACCGGTGTCGGGTCAATAGCAGCTGTCGCTGCAGGCCCAACACAATCAATGACGGCACAACACACGTGGCGGCCGGCCGGCCGCCCCGCCGACGATCCATTAATTCGCCAACACTTGCCAGGCGAGAGTCGCTTGATGGCGTAGTTATGCCGCTCAGTGACGCCGTGAAGGGTGTACGAGCGGCGGTGTCGGTCCGTCGCCGGGACGGGCGGCAGCGGCGCCGCGCCGCACCGTCTCCGCGTGCGGCCGCCATCATCCATCTGTCGCACATCGCGCCGCGCCGAACCTCGTCGCCGCCGCCGCCACAGCGCCCACCGCGTTTTTCTGTCCGGTCGCGTTTCCGGAATCTTTGTTCTGTGCGGCGGCGGGCGACTCGAGCGGCGGCGGCGGCGGCGGCGGCGGCGGTCGACGGGAGCCGGCACAGCCGGCGGCGTCCTCCCCTCGCTTCCCCTCCCCCTTCCCTCGCCTCACTCCCCACATACGCGAGCCCGGCAAACGTTTCAGCCATCGATCTTTCAATCTCCGGTCGGCGTAGTCGGCCTGGCGGCGTGACGTCACCCCGGCGCGGGCGGCCATTACAGCTGAGCGAGCAGTGACGTCACGGACGAGCGGGCAGTCAGACGGGCCGCCGCCGCCGCCCGGCTAATGCATGCAAATTGTATGCCGCATGGCTGAGCGGTCAGTTTTCGTGTCGCGCCGGACGGTCGCCAACGGCGTACAGCGAGCAGCAGCGAGCGCTACAGTGGCGCCGACTATGACACCGCTGAGAAAAGGGTTTATATGGGATGGGAGTAAGGATAGAACAGGCCGGTCAGTGTCAGTAAGGATCAGCGTTGGAAAAGTGGCCTTTTTTTGGAACTTTTGCCATCCAAAGAATTATACACTCCGGAAAAAATACACTCCTTGCATTGCTGGATGAAGACATGCTTAACTAGCAAAACAGCTATATGTCATGATACAATAGTGATAACTTGGGTGGAAAGGAAGATTCAGTCATACTGGGTCCCCTACCACATAAAGGTTCCAGTATAATTGAGGATAATACACATTTGTTATTTCAGGTAATCTGTAGGCACATTCCAAGAGGAGGCAGGAGTGGAGCCGAAAATGAGATGCCAGCCAGATTGGAAGAATACATCAGCTTGCTAGCATGCACAAATACAACAGATGTCAACAGATGGCAAAATATGGATCACTGCAGTCTGAATATGATTTTACTGCCACTGAACATTCCATATTTCATAACATTCCATCTTCCATATCATTCCATAACATTCCATTTGTGCATGTATGATTTCTGGTGAAGTGCAGGTGAATTAATAAACAGCCACGAATGGATTCATGTGTATGTTCTCCATTTGTGTTTTAAAAAAAGCTCAAAGCAGAGTCCAGATGTGCCCAGAAGAATGTATGGATGAACCCAAGAACTAGAGTGGCATCCACACAACTGGTAAGCCACAAAGTGTAGCACTTCCCCAAATCCCCAAAATACTGGTGGATATGAGCCATGCTTTGCTACAGGATACGAATTTTCATGAGCGTTATTACTTTTCCACACATGTTTTACGCACATTTTACCTCCATGAAGCATACAAAGGTATTAGGTTTGGCTAAGTTATGCTAGAGTAGTTTTTTTTTGTAAGTTGGCCATTTATCAAATTCCTTTGGGGATCATTCAGGATTATAAAAGTTTTGAATTAAAAAACCACTCAGGCTAGCATAGGTTGTTTGATTAGAATAGGCCTTTTAGTATCAACTTTTTAAAGGAAATAATTGCTAAGAAATTGCCATTAAATATGCTTTCTTGCATCCAGTTAGGCTGCAGCTTTTTGTCTTCATTTTTAGGATTACATTTCATGGTATATTTTCCAGCAAACTCTGAGCCACTTTTTTGGTGTCATTTTGCTACCCAACTGCACTTGCCAAAAAAATTGTGTGGTCACATCACGTAAGTACCTACATTATGAACATATTCATAATCATTGCATGAAAAATAAATTTCAAGAAATCAAACCACCTTAAACTGCAAATTTCTCCATTCAGAAAGTCAGAGACCAGAAATGTTAAAAGCATAATGGTATTCAATGGAGAATGGGGACAAGATGCAGCTAACAATTCCCTGAACAATTCATGAATGCACAAATAATGCTTCAATGCATGCATATCTATAATATCTGCAGTCAATGTGCACTGAAGAGGCCCAGCCCCCATTTTGAAAGAAAAATATTCACGTTTCAAAATGTGATAGATGGAAACAGGATTTTCCAGACAAAAGCAAAGCAGTCAGTTTTGTTCATTACTACGCTTGTCGGCAATCATCGCAGTAATTAATATTATCATGTCCTGGTCCTTGTATTATCTGAAGATATCCCATCACACAACACAAGCTTACAGCTTTGGTTTATCCAAATCAAAAACTCGAATGACCGCGAAGATATTTTATATAGGTAAGTAGGTAGGTACCTACAGTCAGGCAATACCAACCCTCATACTTCGAGCCAAAGACGCAGTCAATCCCATCCGGAGAGCAGCGAAGGGCTTTAAAGAAAATCCTTCGTTGAATACAAAAATCACTACCCTCCGCTCACCAAATAAAGGAATTCACCTGTACCAGCCCGACAGCGTACAAAGGTCCGTTCTTGGATTCAATGTATTCACCGCTCTCCATTTCCCACTCCGCCCGGAGCTATTTAAACCATTGCCACGAAAAGCCATGGATAATGCATTTATTTTTGCTTCCTTGGAGAATGATATGTCCTGCATCAAATGGGATGGATAAAACCGTTCATATTTATATTATTATGCAGTCAGGAGCGATATACATAAAAGATATCGGAAGGATTTTCCCCATGAAAATTGCCTGAATGGTACCAAAACGTTCCTAAAACCTGCTAACACTCTGCTCCAAAATGAAGACCCATAGAACCAGAAATTTGACCATCTTTCGATTTCATGACTTATATTGTTTCCGAATTTCATGAACAAGCGGGAATAGTTATATTCATGCCACTCCGACCGCGAGGTTTCCCCACTCCGGACAAATTCAGATTTGCGTGTGTTGACCTAATCCTGTACACTCTGACAAGCCTCATTCTGATCCAATGATTAATTTCTTGCCATAATCCTGATTATTATTAATTGAGAAAAGAAGTTCCCTGTAATTCTCTTGGCAGTTTTCTCTAAAAAATTTTTTTTTTGTATTTCATAGGAATCTGTTGCGAAATGAGAGGCTAATTTCCGTTCGTCCGTGACGATAGTCTGTTTTACAGCGGCAATTTGCCCGCCCGTCTAGTCGCTTTTCATCCTTCCAAGTCATTCCTTGCTTCAACGAAACATTCCAGACATGAACTAAAAAGTGCATCGAAATACATTTAAGAATTGACTTCAATAATTTGTTAAAAACTTTCTTACTTGAAAAAAGAAAGTTGCATGTTCGAGATAATAAAAGATCTTCGACGGATTGTTTTAGTACAACTTTCCTTAAACCTTTATATATTCCGAAACCCATATCCCGAAGTAACATTTTAGACCCTCCGAACATTTTAGACCTTTTAGCCGGTGCACGAAAGTCCTGCTTGCGAGGCATGTTTATTAGTATTAGTATTAGTTGTGCGGTGTTCGTATGTCAGGAGTGACAGGTATTGATATATAAACTTGGTTGACATCGATTAAGTATACTTTTGTGATCATTTTCTCTACCATTGCTCAGGAAGTTGCTTTATCAGTCATTCACGTAACGTGGATGACGCCAGACGACGATGTGTGGTGGACCTCATCTGGTTGTCTGTGAGACACTAGGATAGGAACCTAACAAATGACTTGAAGGCGTTTTATTCTTGAAGAAGAAGTATCATCGGGTTATTTTACGACGCATTCAACCGCAAGGCTGTATAGCGTCGCCAACCAATCACACCGATTGGTCGTGGGTGGACTCTGCAACTGCCGCCGGTCGCGATATTCGAGTCCCACGCTCCACCATCTAAGCTACCGAGGCCCCCGGGTTTTTATTCTTCATTCCTGGAAACATCACTGCATTTTTCAAAATGTATACACTTCGTTATTTATAAAATGTATATTCTCTATTACTTGGTGCTTCAATATACACCCCATAATTTGGCAAGCTGGGAAATCATACAACCCGTAACATAGTGCTTGTCAAGATTATACACTCCATACTTTGGCAAGCCAAAAAATTATACACTCCGAATCCAAGACCGAGAAGTGAAAATCCAACACTGGTAAGGATAGAAGCGTCAGTGCCAACAAATCCACATGGTTGGCGGGGCATATATATTTCGCTTTGGCCAATCTTTTCCATGCGGCATTAATTGGTTGGTTGGTTACTTGGGCTTACGGGCGCATCGACTGCGTTGGTCATACAGCGCCCATTCTTTGTGACTGTAGTTCAGGCAGGAAACCGAACGGAACCCATGAGTAGGACTCACATGCCTATGCGGCATTAATAGACGCAACGTCAAACGTTAAATATATTGACAAGTACACCCATACCTACTAACCCATTGGTGATGAAGCCCATGATGGCGCGTAGTTTTGGAACATGTTCGGAAGACCGTACGAAGCTCGGAAGCGTTCACACACCGCTGTGAACGCTGTGAACACTATTCAATTTCATCTTTCACATCATGTCGATAGGGATGAATATACACACAATTCAATAACTTCTTTGCGCCCTTTCCCAGCTCATTATCCATGTCCACCACGTTGAGGTCCAAATCGTGCACTGGACTATGGGTCCCACTTTTGGTCTTACACCAGGGCAGATAAGACTTGGTGCTCCCAGAACGTGTGCGGCTGGGGACCCGGACCAAACATCGGTGGGGTCCAGGTCCAAAGACCACTGTGCTCTGGAACCGGAAAACGTTGTGGCCCGGATCAAGGATCATTGTGCTGCCACACACGTTTCCTAGATCTAGGTTTCCCGAAGGTCTAGAGAATTTTGCCAGAAGTTTTAGGGACGCAACGTGGATTTAATTGTGTCGGGTACTTACAGGCCAATCTAGAATGTTTGAACGAAGACAAACCAATACTATTATTATCGTGGAAGTGAGTAAAATAAAAGCAGTAAGAATAGAAGAAAGTAAAAAAGAAAACAAACCTTTTACCGTAAATAAATATTGGACGCTGCATTCTGTTTCAGTAAACAGAAATGCCTCGTAAGATCTGCAGGGTACCACCTGGTGGTTTTATTTTAATGAGGTATATGTGACGAAGGACAAAATAGTATACGTGTAAGTAGAACTTGTCTGATTATAGTAAGACCTAGATAACACACGCTAAGATCCGTCAAAGAATGGGAAACCGATGATGCATTCCGAGGATGGCTGCAGCCGGTAGCTGGTGATGATCTTTGTGACAGTTGCTTTGTACAGTTTGTAACGTGACGCTGGCTGCAATGAAGGGTATCACGGAACATTACAAAACAGAACTAAAAAAATGTTGTGCTCGCCAAATCTCGAAAGCGGATGGTATAATATTCTTCATCAAAAGCTCCAAGCAACAAATTAAAGCCATACAACTGCATAGGACGATGTGTTTTGACATCACAAATAAAATCCTAGCATTAGCAGTTCATGCATCAGCAGTTCGTAGATCAGAGGCTTACCCCAAAGCGTGATCATCGAAGAATCGACCCGTGTTTCCCAGACAAAGTCGCCTGATAATCATGGCGCGATGCTTCAGCCAAAAACAAACAAAACAGAAACAGGTAATGACTCTTCAACGTCCGATACAGATGAAATCGACAACTGCAGAAGCAATCCCAACTGCGCCTCTTCAGGGGCTCTAGAGAGGACACACTTCCTCTGAAGCACCTTGTAGGAATCGCGGTATGTGTGGGAAGGAGTGCCATCGTCGGTCGAAACCACTCCGTATCGACGTTGCTCAAAAAGTCCGTCATGTCGCAGTGATGTGCTGGTCTGCCATTATTCGCACCTTGCGACTAGTAAAGCTGGTGCCTATCGCCTGCGCCAGCTCGACTGCATGGTACGAGAGACAAGCAAATGGTTCCGTTCCAGCGCCAAACGCGAGGCGGAGCATTCGAAACCATGGTCAGCTCTTACTGATGGCCGATCTGCGGATGTACGAACACCAACCAGCAGAACCAGAGCCACCTGTAGTTTACGTTCATGCCCCCCCCCTCCCAGCTCGCAGCTCTAAATCGCAGTAATAGAATCAAAACAGAATCGTAGCTCCAGAGTGCGAAATGGGACCTATGTGTCATTCACAGGGCAATGTAGGCATTCATGCGCGGTCTTCTGTAACGAACCGTGATGCCAACTGCTCTCCATTCAGTGACGTCACAAAACACAGCAATCTTCAATCCACTAAGGCACGCTATCCCGGTCAAAGTCTGGACGGCTAAACTTAATAGTCACCAATAGGCACAACCTTGCCGAGCTAAACATGCCGCGCCAGAAACAACTACTGCAGCGAGAGCGAAGTGTCGCGATTTCTTCGTGGCACTAATAACGAAATATTAGAAAGGTTTACAGATCAGAAATGACAATAAATATTTGATGGCGGATCGGACAAGTTTTTGTCCGGAAACTGCACTCGTAGCCTGCGATCACCGACATTTAACTACTATAGCGATGCACGTTCAGGGAAATTCGGGTGAACTAGAAGATGTGGAGGCTCATTAGGATGACTTTTATCGTGAAACCTGGGAGTGAATGGAGTCTGCCACCTTTGCCAATTACATGGAGAAGTTCTGGTGAGAAGTAGGAGAAAAGGAGATGACTGACGACGAAGCGATGCACCCGAACATCTACAGACTTGCGACGGCTCCACTTCGCCACACCAGTACCCGATGTTAAATTTGAACGCATATTCTCACAAATGAACTGCAACAAATCCAAATTGCGTGATCGGGTGTAGGTTGGTACGACAGAAGCCATTCTGCAGGCACGAGCAATCGTCGCGTGAGTGGGTAACACTGTCACAGACCCTGGCATAACATGATCAGCGACTGAACTTTCCCCGTGTATCTGCCACAGAAACGTTCGGTATAAAACGATGCCATTGATGTGGAACATTTGAATGGCGGCGCAATGACCACTATGATCGGGCGAGCATCCCAGTCTAGTATGCTCGCCTTGTTCAGGCCCAGTGTCGTTTACGATGGCGAATGGCCCGAGGGCTCCTGGCAAGCAAAACGTGGAAGCGTTCCCGGAATGTTGATTTGTAAAGCGTTATGTATTTCTTTTTCGCTATTTCAATACGTAAATGTTCCACGGGGGAGGGACAGTGAGGCTTAGAGGCGTGCCCAATCATAATGGCCATTTGCGCCATCATTCAAATGTTCCACATCAGTGGCGTCGTTTTATACTGAACGTTTCTGCAGTAGATACACAGGGCAAATTCGGTCACTGATCATGCTATGCCAGGGTCTGCAAGGGACAATGCCTTCCACGGGGTCACAGTGAGACGTGATAGTGACAGTTGGCGCGATAGGCCACCTACGAAGACCAGTCAAAGGCGCACGGTGAGACGCAATGGTGAGATTCCGCCCGGTAAGGTCTGCCAAGGCGTCAAGGGGTGCAGCCGCCAGAGCGGCAGCTACAAGTCGGAGCCGTTCATCAGTTCACAAATCAGACAGACATGTCCTGACAGTGACATGTCTACCTGCCACTGGTCTTGCACGTCGGCTCCACCGCCGACAGCAACCGCTTAAGCCTACCAAGTGACAGTGGTATTACGACCAGTTCACGACGGACCGCCTCACCACTTGATCCGTACATTGTTCGTGGTTAGACACGCTTCAGGACCACACCTGACACGTCAGATAATGTTGGACAAAGCCAATTAGTATGTGTTTGTGCGCTATCGCTACAGAGATCACGACCGACCGGGGCACAACAGCCAAGAACCGGTCTGGCCCGTGTTGTAAATTAGTCCGTGATTAGAGCGTTTGCCCTACCTTGTGTTGAAATGGATGCGAGGGTGTATTGCAGCGAAAGCGTCCAAACAAGTGCCGACTCCCAGGCTGCTAAACTACCCGTGTATAGCCAACAGTCAACAATGCAGTAACAACCGCAGTAAATATAACAACTACAGTCGGCGCAGCAGCTTAGGGGTGGCGGCGCCTATTGAGTATTTGATGCATGATTGTGTACTCGCCATCGCCGGGGGTGTGTGCACCACAACAGACGGAGGAGTGTGCACTACAACAGATGTAGGTGTGTGCATTACAACAGACAAATGTGTGTGCACTACAACAGTGCACTACACGGGGGTGTGTGCGTTACAAGAGGCGGAGGTGTGTGCACCCCCACATACGGAGGTGTGTGCACTACAACGGACATAGGTGTGTGCACTACAACGGACATAGGTGTGTGCACTACAACACACGGTGGTGTGTGCACTATCAACAGACGGAGGTGTGTGCACTACCACAGACGGAGGTGTGTGCATTGTGTGACCACCACAGACGGAGTGTGTACCCCACAGACGGGTGTGTGCACCACAACAGACGGAGGTGTGTGCACTACAACAGACGGAGGTGTGTGCACTACAACAGACGGAGGTGTGTGCACTACAACAGACGGAGGTGTGTGCACCACCACAGACGGAGGTGTGTGCACTACAACAGACGGAGGTGTGTGCACTAGAACAGACAGGTGTGTGTACCACCACAGACAGAGGTGTGTGCACCGCCTCAGACGGAGGTGTGTGTACCACCACAGACGGAGGTGTGTGTACCACCACAGACGGAGGTGTGCGTACCGCCATACAGAGAGGTGTGTGCACCACCACAGACGGAGGTGTGTGCACCACCACAGACGGAGGTGTGTGTACCACCACAGACGGAGGTGTGTGCACCACCACAGACGGAGGTGTGTGTACCACCACAGACGGAGTTGTGTGCACCACCACAGACGGAGTTGTGTGTACCACCACAGACGGAGGTGTGTGTACGTACCACCACAGACGGAGGTGTGCGTGCCGCCATACAGAGGTGTGAACAGACGGAGGTGTTGTACACCCAAGGGGGGAGGTGTGTGTACCACCACAGACGGAGGTGTGTGCACCACCACAGACGGAGGTGTGTACCGCCTCAGGGGGTGTGTGTACCACCACAGACGGAGGTGTGTGTACCACCACAGACGGAGGTGTGTGTACCACCACAGACGGAGGTGTGTGTACCACCACAGACGGAGGTGTGTGTACCGCCACAGACGGAGTTGTGTGTACCACCACAGACGGAGGTGTGTGCACCACCACAGACGGAGGTGTGTGCACTACAACAGACGGAGTTGTGTGCACCAAAACGGGTTTCACCACAGACGGAGGTGTGTGCACCACCACAGACGGAGGTGTGTGCACCACCACAGACGGAGTTGTGTGCACCACCTCAGACGGAGGTGTGTGCACTACCACAGACGGAGTTGTGTGTACCACCACAGACGGAGTTGTGTGTACCACCACAGACGGAGGTGTGTGTGCACCACCACAGACGGAGGTGTGTGCACCACCACAGACGGAGGTGTGTGTACCACCACAGACGGAGGTGTGTGTACCACCACAGACGGAGGTGTGTGTACCACCACAGACGGAGGGGTTCCACACACAGACGGAGGTGTGTGTACCGCCACAGACGGGATTGTGTGTACCACCACAGACGGAGGTGTGTGTACCACCACAGACGGAGGTGTGTGTACCGCCACAGACGGAGGTGTGTGTCCACAGAGGGTGTGTGTACCACCACAGACGGAGGTGTGTGTACCACCACAGACGGAGGTGTGTGCACCACCACAGACGGAGGTGTGTGTACCACCACAGACGGAGGTGTGTGTACCGCCACAGACGGAGGTGTGTGTACCACCACAGACGGAGGTTGTGTGTACCACCACAGACGGAGGTGTGTGTACCACCACAGACGGAGGTGTGTGCACCACCACAGACGGAGTTGTGTGTACCACCACAGACGGAGTTGTGTGTACCACCACAGACGGAGGTGTGTGCACCACCACAGACGGAGGTGTGTGCACTACAACAGACGGAGGTGTGTGCACTACAACAGACGGAGTTGTGTGTACCACCACATACGGAGTTGTGTGACACGACGAGTGTGTGTCCTACGGAGGTGTGTGCACCACCACAGACGGAGGTGTGTGCACTACAACAGACGGAGGTGTGTGCACCACCACAGACGGAGGTGTGTGTACCACCACAGACGGAGGTGTGTGTACCGCCATATAGAGAGGTGTGTGCACCACCACAGACGGAGGTGTGTGTACCACCACAGACGGAGGTGTGCGTGCCGCCATACAGAGAGGTGTGCGCACCACCGCAGAGGGAAGTGTGTGCACACTGGAAGAGACCAGTCCCCGCCGCTGGCCTTGGCTGGCCGTTTGTCTTGGCACGGCTACAGGAGAGCTGGTTTGGCGCCGGACCGAGACAATAATGGGAGTCGGCCATGAGCCGCGTCGACAGCGAGGCGGCTGTGTTGCACCACCACGTCGACGGCGACGATCCGGCTCTCCAAGATCCAGAAATCAGGGGACTGCACGAAGAACAAGCTTCAGGACGTGTCTTCTATGCTCCATCCAGCATTTTATTTTTGGTGGTGGTGGTGGATTGGAGTTTAGGGGCGCGTCGACATTTAGGGTCATTTTGCGCCCATAACTGAATTGTAATCAATCTACGATGCTGCTATCATAGCTTGCCATGCAGCTTCACGGGTGGAGGTATATCACGTTAAGGCGAGCTTGTCGAATGAACATGAAAATATTCCCAGACGCCACGACCCGTTCCCTATAAGCATGCGCAAAGAAGAGTCCGTATTCAACCGTCCGAAAATCTGGCGTCGTAGAGGATCTGACAGTGTACAGCCAACTAAAACATGGTATACGGTAAGCGGATTAGAACAGCGCGGACATAGCGGTCGGTCATCACCGGTCAACATATATATATATATGTGTTGCAAAGGTATGGCCTATTCTCAATCGGCAGATTATTACTTCTTCCCGGCGTTTGGTTCAGTGAGAGGACAGCCACTTTCCTAGTGTCGGTTTTAAAACCCTGAGCTTACTACACTTCGAATTTCAGGTTCGTTGCCATTCTGACTGTATACTTGACAATATTGTAGGGTACATATCTCTTGGAGGGAGCCGTAGATGGACCACACGGTCATTGCTAATGGCGTGTTTGGGGGTTACGTCAGCAGCTTCGTTTCCGGCGAGTCGAACATGGCTAGGGATCCAGCAGAACACTATATTTCTTCCGATGTCATGCAGGGATTTTACTACTTTGGTAATCCTCCGAACAAGTCGGTTATCCTGCTTAAAGGTGTTCAGTGTCAGGAGACTGCTCAGAGAGTCTGTGAAAACCACGTACTTTGTAGACCGGTCTTTCTGTATAAAATAGAGGGCTTGTAGAATGGCATACAGTTCGGCAGTAAAAATCGAGGTTTGCTTCGGTATTTTTTTTACTTTTGGTGATTCTTTGTGCAAATCGAAGTATGCAATGATCAATATGCACATCATTTGTTTCGCGGCTCTGGAAGTTCTCAAAAAGTACGTTTTTGGTTCCCTAGTTGGATACTTTTACGGTACAGAAAGACCTGATAAGCATACGTATGCATGTTTTCCTTCTCTCCTGTACACACAGCATGTGCACGATAGATCATGCAGTTTGCAGCACCCTTGCGGAACAGTTGATAGGACGCCCTTGTACTTGGCTGCTCACCGTTGCACGTGCACAGGGGAGACTATTTGGACATCCGAGGCTGGATGAACTGAGGAGTACTCCGGCGATACCGGTGATACCCCTCGGGTTGCGCCACAGGGCCGAAGGGTCTGCCTAAAGCTAGATCACGCTCGTGAACCAGATGTCGTGGGAGGGGGCTGCCCAGCGTTAATCCGTGGAACGGCGAACATTCCCCATTTACTGCAATTTCCCGGGTAGGAGCGTGCCGAGTAAAGTCTCCCCAGGGCGAGAGCTAACCAATCAAGGGCCTCCTACGCTCGAAGCAGACGCATTATCCGACTGCATCACCTGGATAGCCCATACACTGAATTGCCCTTTACCATGTTAAAACACTTCGATAGTTCGCAGCTAGTGCGGGATAATGATTAGATAAAGTCCCGGCACAGCTAGTGCGGGATAATGATGAAATTATGTGAGTAATTTATACCAAAAAATGGCATTTAATGCTCATACCAAAGACGACCAACATTAAGCCGCCCAATTGGAAAATGCAAGCACAATCATAATCCATTTTGTGCCGCTTCACCAGTGCTTTAAAATGTGGTGTAGTACGCACCTTTCCACATTGGAAACTCACTCGGTAAAATTGCTCGTTGGCAGTCGTTCACGTCGTGTGCGACCTATGATGGGCCTAGAAGACACCAAAGTCAAGCACACGGCCCAAAGGTCAGGGGCGTCAGTGGTCGGCACAGACCACCAGATGTCAGCAGCAGAGAGTTCGTTATCAGAAACGATCCAGGGATAGAAAGGAAGCGCACATCTTGAGACCGCCACTCCATGATTGGATCAGTTTTGTTCTGAAATCCACGGGGATATCATGGGACTACCAGGAACGGGAATGGATCATTCAAACATAAAACTGCCGCCAGGGGCGCTGACATCGACTGTCCTATCGGAAGGTGCAGATGCAAGCGCTGCAGCAGGGGAAAGGCTAAAATGTGCGCGATGGGATTGAGTAGGATACGGCGGCAAGGGCGGATTCAGAAATTATTATCGGTGGAGGGTGCACGTTTCTTCGGAGGGGCGCCTTCGGCGAGAAGAAAGATTCGTTCAGCGGGGGATGCACACGATGAATTTGAACCCTCCTGAAAAGTCCATAAGGGCCTTTGTAGATGGCACCATTTGGCATTTAATTATTTTAGACCCTTTCCCGGCCGGAGGAGCGCAACCTTTTCATGGGGAGGGACAACTCCCCAAAATGCTCCCCGTATCCGCCCAGCGTAACTTTAAAGCAAAAGCATGGCTAATTTTGGTCATATCGCAGAAGATGGGCTGAAACATCAGCTCATCACAAGAAAGTTGATACTGTCTGGGCGTAAAGCTGAGAAGGCAAGTGCATCAAGTAACGAAGTAACGGGGCAAATAGACCAGCAGTTCCATCTTGCAGTTAGGTGAAGCCGTGGAAAATAAAAAACGGTAAAGTGGACGCAAATAAATGGAACAGGGTAAAATAAGATGCCTTCGATTTTTGCTTAAGGGTAGATAATAGCCTTTTTCTCCTTTAGACAATGGCTGATCCAGGACCTCTAGAGTTTAGTGCCTCTAATGTGAATTTCTTGTTGACTGGGGGGGGGGGGGATGCACCAGAAAATGTCTGAACTGTATTGGTGTAGGTAGCATTGTACAATAGGTGGGTCAATACTTAGTCAACAGGTACAATACCTAGTCAACCCTAGCTGGGTTTCTTGACACATCGAGATAGTTTGCAGCGCATATTATTTTTCAATCCAAACAAACCACTTGGGTCTTTGGCTTGTATTCCTCCCATCGGGCCAGTCATAGGCGCACAGAAAGGGTAAGGGGCACGTTTATTCTGATAGCATCGGGAGGGACCCATTCGAGAGAAATAAAACGTGAAGAAAAATCTCCCTTCGGCCGATTTTGTTTCAGACAAAAAAAAATACTGAGACCATTGCCCCGATGGCCATTTATATTTTTGAACGCGAACAAAAATGGTTCAGGACCTGGAGGGATCAGTGGGAACTAATGGGCTCCTGAGACCTGATGGGGCCCCAGTCCAATCGAGGGCTGGTGGTCTTACTGAGATGGTCGGTGACTGAGTGCTTGGAAGTCTTCACGGGGCCAGGTTCCGATGTGAGACCCGTAGTGTGCCGATGTCAGGGCCTCCTGGGTCAGTTAAGGGGTATGTGGCAATACTTGGGTGGGTGCCAAACAGCACACGATGTCTGTAATCCACCTAAACCCACGATAATCAAGCCATGCCTAAGTTGACCTTACCTAAACTACGCCTGAATCTATAAACTTGCAACATGTACCGAGATCCAGGGGAGTTTACTTCTGAAAATTATTATGGGTGCAATACATGAAGGAAATAGGCGGACAAAAATTGATTGTGTGTGGAGGAGGGGAGGGGCAGTGTGGGGAGGCAAAGTTCCCTCAATGATATACAAGTCGACGCCCGTTGACTAGGTTATGCTTTGCATCACTTTTCCACAACTTTTTATCTGAGAAATGTAGGTACATTTCGCCCCATTTGCTGGTAAAACGCTCCATACCAGCATTGGAACAGGCGCGCAAGCACAGGGATTCAGCACGAAGCGATGAAGCCCAGCGGAGTTACCGTGAGCACAAGAGCGCACTCCGAACGGCTCAACATGCCGCATGGGCAGAATACTTTCAGACAGTTGGTACCTGCACACCGTGGAAGGACATTCGCAAGTTTATTATCGCTCCCAGCAAGTCAACGATAGAAGAACCTGGCACAACATTTCAACCGACTGATTGGCATGCACGGCTCAGCCGGCATTTCACCGGCGTCAGTGCCGCGGTAGTTGCTGATCTATGGCACCACCCGGAGAACCCCTCTGGCCAAGACCCCCACGTGTCTGTAGCGGCGTATTCACACCGTATCCTGTGACGATGCCAGAGCTGTCCAAAGCGTTGCAGCGCATGGGTGGCTCACGAGCGTCCGGAACTGATGGCATCACCATCCAGATGCTTAAAATGACGTTTAGCGTGGTGGGTCCGCACCTACTAAACATCAGTAACTCATTAATTACAAGTTGTGAACCGCCACCGTCATGGAAAACGGTGATGGTAATACCCCTGCACACAAGTGGTAACGAAGACGACCCACACAACTACAGGCCAATATCGATATTGCCAGTGGTCGAAAAACTCTGTGAGCGTGTCGTGTGTACACAACTGATAGACTATCTGACTGGTCGTCATTTGCTGTGCCCAGAACAGTACGGCTTCCGGCCCGGCCTGTCTACCGAGATGGTTCTGCTTGACACGATCACCCACGCCACCCTCAAAATCGACCAAGGCGAGATCACTGCACTGGTTGCAGCTGACACCTTAAAGGCGTTCGACAGCGTGGAGCACAATCGCCTCATGGACAAGCTTGGATGGTACGGCGGCAACTCCGCATGGTTTCGAGCGTGGCTTGAGGGCCGCACGCAAACGGTGAAAGATTCTACCCCACTGTCGGTAACACATGGTGTGGTGCAGGGCTCGATCCTGGGCCCGGTCATGTTCCTAATATTCTGCAATGACCTCCCGCAGCATATCCCACACGGCAAGATTGTTATGTATGCCGATGATGTACAGTTCATCGATTCCGGGAAGCGGAACGAAATCACAGCCAACGATTGAATATATCACTGTCAGTCGCCCTAAACTGGTTCATCCAGAATCGACTAAAAGTAAATCCCTCCAAAACTGAGATGATTGTTCTCCAATCTTCTAGACAGTATACGCCTGTGGAATTATCTGTTCGTATGGGGCAGTTTGAAATAGTACCCACGAAGTCTGTGAAGTTACTTGGTGTGAAAATTGACTCACACCTGTCCTGGGATGTGCATGTATCTTCTGTTGTGCGTCGGTGTAACCGCATACTCCTCGGACTCGCTAGACTGCGTCATAAGTTTACTCGCATTACGAGACGGGATCTAATTGAGGCACTCGTGTTCCCCCACATAAGATACTGTGTGTCTGTCTGGGGAAGTTGTAGCAAGGTCCAGAAACGACGCATTCAAAAATGCATAAACTTTGGTGCAAGGATTGTCGCTGGCTTACACTACCGGGATCATGTGTCGCCAACGTTCAAAGAACAAGGATGGCTGAAATTGGACGACTTCATATCTGAGGCAGATGCTCACTCAGTTTTCAAAATTATGAACGAGTTCACAGGCTCAGAACTAATTCGCGGGCAACTTAACTGTCGCTCAACTGTGTCGCAATGCAGCACCAGAGCCACGGCTAACGGTGAGCTCCAGGTACCACGATGCCGCACAGAATTCGCGAGCCGCTCCTTCATACCGAGAGCTTGCCGAATGTGGAACAATCTGTCTCCAGATGTGAGGAATTCAGGCGGCTACAGTGTTTTCAGGCGGAGGCTTTCGGTCATGCTGCGCATGTCCAGGCTCTAATCTTCGTGTATGTTCTAATTGCTAGTGTTTCCGTGTTATGAGTGTATGATCTTGACGATGGTGTGTGCGGCATATTGGTGCAGATGTAACGGAGACTGACAAACCGTGCTCGGGAGGATCCGAAAATACATTACATTACATTACTACTTGTTCTTTTTCACAGTAACAGCCATATGCGTCAATGTGGATAATTTCATATCAAAACTTTTTTTTCAGCGCCTAGGCTGGCCTATTATCTGCATGCATGCACCAAACTGTAAGTCATGGCTAGAAATTGTATGTCGTGAATAAGCCTCGGACTCGTTTGTCGATGATAAGTGAGTTTAGCCAAGGCTAACTGTTAGCTAGAACTGACTGCCGAAATTGACGAAGCAGAAACTGACCTTGATATAGCTTTAAATCTGAAAATGAAAGTCCAAGACTAATCTGCTTATTAAAAACATCAGTTTTAGCAGCTCCTACAAAAATGATTCACAGGGTGCACGAGGACCAGCCATATGCATCAAATGTCGGCTTGCATCAAGTTCGCGTTCGCCAGTCTACCGATTTTGCGTCAGCTTACTTATATTATCAGTGGAGTGAAGCCAGGGCACTAGCAAATCCAGGCGGGAAGCCATTTCCACTCCGTAAATGGTCGAACATCTGGGAAAATTTACATATTCCCAGAATTCGAGAAAAGATGTCTGGAACTTTCGTGAGGAAAAAATGTATATAAATCCCTCCTAAGGCCAATGAAACAAGCAAAATTGAGGTTATGAAAATTCGTACGTATGTGTAAACTATTGTCCTGCCAAGCAGGCTTTGCCACCATCCTCCCTCTGTCTGGATCCATCAGTAGGTCATGAATGGTCGAAAAGGGGGGGGGGGGGTAGATGCCGTATAATGAAATATGTGTACATTTTCGCCAGGCTACTAACATCTGACCCATTATAAGCCTGAGCTTGATGTACGGGAGGGGAAAGGCAGCGTACACTTCTTGGCTCGGTACTACCTGAGCTGAAAGCCATGTTAATCATGTCAGTCACCCAAGAACGTAGCCAGGAATTGTACAGAGGAATTTTGCTAAGGAGCCAATACCACCATCGTCAATTTCAAGGATTTCGGCCGCTTTATTTCGAAAAGGGTCTGCTTTTCTGTACATCTTAAAATCCTCATTGCCGATGCAGTTCATCGGATCGCCCCGCCTTCGTTACGTCCTTACAGCCGCGAATCACAACCGTCCACTGGACATCAAAACCACACAGTACCACTCTGTTATTACCGCCAGGCGACAGGACAGTTGACTACTGGTGCCATCTCACAGTTTGCTCCTGGAATTGCCAATTGCAGCAGCGATGTAACTAGTCTACCCCGAAATCAGAAGGCGTCGCGTAACTCTGAGACTAGCACGATGTGACACAGAATATGACAAACTTTTCCCAGTCAGAACGAACGTTCGGAAAACGCGAATGGTACATAAAGTGGACGCAGCCGTTGACTTAATTGCTGGGAGTCGAGCTTCGTTGTGTTTTGAGAGAGACTCCAGAGTGACTGGAGTTATGAGACAAAAGCAATGCGAGCCGCGATCCGCCACCGATGTTATCGAATCTAAAACGTCCGAGGTCAAACTGCCACCGGAGGCCATAGAGGTCAAGCGAGTAATGTGATCCCAACAATGTAAGTCAAACAGGTGGAACACATGAGTTGGGGGAGACGAGGTCAACAGCCCATCTAGCGTTACGCGACTAATCGCCTCTCATGACGAGTCGAAGCGGTTCGCGCCAAATGACAAGCAGAGACAGTTCGCGCCAAAAGCGCGCCGACCGGCTTGTATGTTTAGTGCCGGCAGTGTTTATTTATAGCGGTGCTCATCTCAGGAGAAGCAGTCGGACGCAGAAACAAAGACAGAGTGACGGCGGCCGGTTATAGGCTGCGCGGCGCTGGGCTTCTAAGTCTAGCACCCTAGGACGGTGCCACGGCGGCAACGGCGTCGGGTTTCTCGTGAGCCAGATATCACGTCCCGCCCGGCTGACTGGTCTACGTCAGAGCGGAGAAGAAGGAGCGGCTGCTGTCCCCGATGCCGCCGGAGGCGTTGTCAAGCATCTTCTTTCTGGCAAGGGGTAACACCAGCTATCATTTCTACACGAGCCTTTCACGAGATCGACAAGGGTTTTTGGCATGGTCGGTTATTGGTTTTACGACACATCGACTGTTGAATCATGTAGCGTCGCCAATCTTTCACGTCGATTGGTCGCAGACGAAAAGCACCGACAGGTGGTTTCGAACCCACCACCTTTCGATTGTGAGACGAGCAACTTGCCCATATGTTACTCGTTCCCGGGGCTTCTGGCATGCCAAATCTTTTCAGTTCAAGTGATGGCGTCAACCAAATGCAGTGAGTTGAGGCAATATTGACGGCCGTCGAGTAGCTCACCACCGCATGACGGTCATTGTGAACTGCGCTGCCTGCCAGACAGACGTTCCTCCGCGTCAGATAATATTCTCCCAGAGTCGGCCCCGTGACTGGCGTACGCCGTTTTGCACTAAATATAATGGATGAAATGCCGCATCACGCAACAATATGTGTCGGATAAATATATCGTAATGCATAATACGCATTAAAGTGACATTCTACGATTTCTTTTCAACTTCAGGTCATTTACTGAGAAACGAGCCTATAATTGTCCTTTTTAGCCTACTCATCATTGGTCAATTACGTAGCTGCAGTCGAGAAAGTGTGGCTTCTTTGCAGGCCTGCAAGTAAGATTTCTTGTGCTGCCAAGCATGTGCACCATTCCTCTTTTCTCCAGTCAATACCAATTTCAGGGTGTCACTTCCACTTGTGGTGCCATGCATGCGCAGCATTCCTGTCTTCTACAGTCGATACCAATTTCAGGGTGTCACTTCCACTCGTGGTGCCATGCATGCGCAGCATTCCTGCCTTCTCCAGTCGATACCAACTTCAGGGTGACACTTCCAAAGCACACCTGGCGTCGTTAGCTTAACTCTGACGAGGCTGAACAGGTTTCGGTTCGTAGTAGAACAGCAAAAGGCTCGAGAAAGAAGTGCGCCATTCCTGGCCATTCACTCCACTCGAATATTCCTGACGACCATAAATGTGGTGGCAGTTTGGGGACGGGAGGCGTTCCCAAAGTGTGGCAGCCGAAGCCATCATTAGATTTGTGCGAAAAATAGTCCAGTACTCCCCCGCTTGTGCTTTCGGCGACACACCACCACCCGGATGTTTCCAGGTGGCGGCTGTGCGGCAACTGACAGGCTCACAAGTACTCACACTACTGAGATAGATTCGTCGTAACATTAAAAAAAACTGGAACAATGAACATATGCCAATGAAATATAAATGGTATCATGCCTTTAGTAATACTACAGCAAAGCGAGTGTTCCCAGAGCATGTTGGAGATAACGGTGCAGTATTTCTGGTATATCAGTATATCAGGCTTGTGACATTTTCGGGAAGCAAAATTACACCTTATAGTTCCGACTGATGAAACTCCAATAAATTTGATACACTGATCCGGAAGATAATCAGGTACCATTTCTGTCTCAAACTACCCTCGCAACTACATCAATGTCTCCATAAATAACCACGCCGTATCTTGCAGGACCATCGCATTCACGAACTGCTCAAGGCTTCTACGAAGACCAAGACAAATGCTTGCTGCCCGCGCATCACGCAAATGTGCTATTCACAAGCTCGCCACGCAAACCGGGCAAGGAATGACACTGCAGCCATGTCATGGGAACACATTTAGATGGGCACCTCACATTAGCTCGATAGCATAATGATGCCTGCGTGATGATCTGTCGCCCTTACCTGTTTTCTCCTTGATCTCCATGAGGACGGAAAAGAGGGCATTTTTCATTCGATGACAGTTGAGTGTGTGCTTCCTTGAAAATTCCGTACTGAAATCAAACAAAAACGAAGTGTGAGTGCAACATACTAAAACAGCATATTACGAGCGCACCTACATATGTTAGGTCTATCCGATGCAGAATCAAAATATTCACACAGAAAAAAAATGGGACGTCACACTATCAGAATTAAACACTACCAATAATCAAGGTCGCAAGATATCACACATGACCAGTAAACGACAATGTGCATCACGAAAGGTGTTTCAAAAACAGAGCGATCTGGTTCAGATATTGGACCCATCAGAAGCTTGAAATTGTGGGGCGCATCAATTAGACACGGAGGAAGTATTTTGACGTAACCCTGGCTCCAATGAAAGAGCTGGTGGGTAGTTCATCGCATTTTCATACTGTTTAGACGTGAAAACTAAAAAGAGTTGTCAGTGACGTTTGCCAGCCACTGACCACAGGGTATGGCGGGACAGGACGGGGCAGGGACCGGGCGGGAAGTAAGGGACGAATGATATGGACGGAGAGGGGACACGGGCTAGAAGGGCACAGAGACTGGGGGTGGCAAGATTTGGAGGAAACATGGAAGGCGACGGGGTATGATCAGGGAGCGTACAGAGGCTGGGAGTTGACAAGGACGGGAGGGGACACAGGCTGGTAGGATACAGGGACAGAAAGGGCATACAACCTGGAAGAGACAGATGGCAGGAGCAAACTTCAAGAGATTATAGACAGCAGTGGTTGGCTCGGGGGCGACTGACAGCAGAGGGGATGGGCCGTTTCGTACGGTTGCAGCATGCCGTCGCAATTCGACTGTAGATGTTCAGAACGAGGAGCTCACACCTGGAGCAGAGCAAGGCCTCCGGACTCGCTCGCTATGCTATAGCTGGGAATATTTCTTCCCGTGCGTTAGCATCGCTGTCGTCAGGGGTGCCGGGTGGCAGCTGGTGGGGGCGGGTGACGGCGGCGTCGGTGGTCAGTGTGGCCGCTCGGCCGCTCGGCCCGAACCGTCCGTCAGTGGCGGGAAACCCGGCACAGCCTCGGAAAATCCCACACCGCCGCCGACCAGCTACAAGACGCACGGCACAATCACATTGGGCCACAGCACAGCCTCAGGAACACGGCACAGCCACAGGGGGACACAACACAGCCGCGATGAAAACGGCACAAACACAGGGGGACACAGCACAGCATCGGGAAACACGGCACGGCCACAGGACAGCACAGCCGGGGGAAGACGGCACAAACACAGGAGTACCTACCCCTGTTTGAATTTCTTAGGCGGACTTTTATCCCTTTGACTTAGATCCGTGTCGACTTTCTCCTTTCGTCCCTCTGACATCCTTCCACTCGGATTTTGTCCTTTTAATATTCATCAGTTTACTTTTTTCTTGGACTGTATGACCTTTAACTGTTGTTCTTGACTATTTGCCCGTGCACCGCAGTGACTGGTCGAATACACACGGCTATCTATTCCGGCACGAGCAGCCTAGTCGCAAAGCTCTGTCTTTGAATAGACATTGTGAGCACTTTACGGCAAAATGCTGATGGAAGACGACATAAGTTCTTGTTTAATGAAAGGGCCACGCTTGATTATCAGTTTAGAAATTAGGACTGGAAACCCTGTAGCACAGTGGAATTATTACGGCTTCGACAGCACTTGGAGTTTAGGGGCGCATCGACTGCATCGGTCATGCATCGTTCGACAGCACTTGACCGTGGACGGAAATTCCGCCGCCAGTCTCCATTTTTAAACAAAAAGAGCATTTTAAGACGAACATGAGAATAAAAGTCATCAACTAAAAGTTACAAGGACACATCTGAATTGAGTGAAGTAGGTACTGACCTCAAAACTCTGTGTCAAGTAACATCATTGCGGTTTTAAAAGCGTAACATTTGGAACGGACCGGATCGGATGACTCAGATGAACTGTTGTACCAGGTGCAAGAGAGTAGCCCCGTTCAGGCTCCACTCAAACTTATAAACATTGAAATGGAATGGTACAATCCATTTCAGTGTTTCAGTGTTCAATGCGTGCACTTGGTGTCCATGTGGAATGGTACAATCGGACACCAAGCACACTCAACCGCAATGCTCTGAATCCATGTCGAAATGACGTCTGCATTTTCACTTTCATCCAGAGTCGTGACACACACCTTGTTTATTTGCTGTCTTGCATCCCCTCGGCGTATGATAGCCCAATCCTTGCATGATTGGCTGACAAACTTTGGGCCATCGTAGCACAGACCGCTCGGGTCAGTTCGCACCTATTGATGTCGGATAAGAGCAAGCAGGAAAATGATGCTTCATAGTTTGACGTTCCCCTCTCGTTACTCATTAAATTAACGGTAGAAAAACTTTGATCGTGCCTTAACATCTCTTCTTCTTCAATGATACTTGGGTTCGAATGCATGGAAAATTCACATTTAGTATATTCAACATACAAATGACGACTAACGTGACAGTTTGGTAATAACGACCTAATATACATAATACATACAATACCGCCCATCCCTTCTGGAGGGCAGGTACTTCCGATGACATATGTCATGTAGCACTACCTTAGCCAGGTAGAGTTACGTACAAAGGCAACGAACTCGCCATCAGTCTTGCATTTCTGGCCTTACGCCCGTCCTACCATAACTGAAGGCAGCACCCTGTAATGCTACCATCACACATCAGGATTTGTGTTTTGTAACCTGGACGTTGGGAGGAAAATTGTGGGCAATCGAATATAGAGAGGACATTTATCTTCTAACCCGTAACACCAAAATCTCAGTTTGCAATTTCCAGTGAAACATTATAACTTTGCCAAGCAGCAGTTCATTGCTAAACAGCACCGTTTGGTATAAAAATGATTAAAAATGAGAGGAAAATTTGATGGAAAGAATAATATTCTGGATGACAAACATCAAGGAACAGCCTATTTCTCCAACCCAGCCCCACACTTCACTCTGTGTCGCTTAAAGTCGTACGGAGTCGTAGTACGGAGGCGCACAGTACACCCAAGCTGAAACAATACCTTGTGTTATCATTGCCGTCTACCAAGATGGTGATATCATTACCCATCACCTTTCCCCCAGCACGAATATAATACTGCGGATTATTCTGTGCCTCTGATTTATTGCCAGTAAGGGCGGGGGAATCGGTTGAGGTAGTTATCGAACGTTGCCAGCACCCTTGCTCCGAGCGTTGGGGGAGTTCTCGCGCGACTGATTGCCAGCCATGATGCTAAATACACACAAGAGCAATTGGTGGCACGTGGTTTATACTGAATTTAAGATGAAGCCGCCTGCGAGGAAATGTCTCGTTACAGCTCAATTCATGTCGCAGGACTTAACACGAGCAAGTCCTGATCATCGACTCCGCTGGAGGAGATATTACTGTTGTTATGTTCATTCTTTTCATGCAATGCCCATAGGCGCAATTTGGCGCTGAATGACCACCGCAGTCGATGCGCCCGTAAGCCCAAATAATCAAACAACCTATAGACGCAATGCTCCGTTAAATAAGTTAATTGTATATGTAAATTCAATTCAATTCAAAATTAATAGGGGGAACTTGACCCCAACGGTGGTGGAGGCCATGCGTGACATAGAATCTCGCTGGCTTTCGGTCACAGCACAAATATGTCCGGGTGCGCGCAGGCGGAAGAATTCCGACATGATAAGCACGGGGCACGCTGGGCAAACGGTATGCGAGACATGCTAAAAAGGCGCCGCATGGCTGAGACCGCTGCATTTGTTTATAAAGTTGAAATACAATGAATACAGCGGTAAAACACCGGACAGGCCATGCTCTAAATAAAACTGATGCGCAAGGACACGAGCGTCAAACGGAACAATAATAATCCGTTCAAAGCAGAACGCAAGAAGCAACAAGCAGTGCTACTTGTTATTGTTCCTGTTTGCTGCTCAGTAAAACAACTGATTGATTGATTGATTGATTGATTATTTGAGTTTAAGGGCGCGCCGACTACTAGGTCATTTAGCGCCCATAGTAAAACAAATGACTTTGTTAAAGTTAAAAGCAGTATCCAAAATTCGGCAACGAGGCAAAAGAAACTGTAGATGGCCCACGGGTTGTGGTCATCACAGGATGGCCTACGTCCGGTCTTCGGGGTACCTCAGAACTTTGGACATGGGTGGAAAGGCACGCGGGCAATGTGGTATGGCGCGGCACCGCGGTTGTCTGTAAAGCGGTACTGAGGTCGCACTATGTGCCTCGAGGCAGATCGGAGGTGTGTCAAGTTGCTGGTTAGGAACACATTCTTACCGACAAAGAGTACTAGCTTTCCCGGGACTTAATGCGAGGTGACCGACCCACATCAGTTGTCACTGACGATTGTACTTCCTGTGTGACTCGTTTTCTGCGAGCCACCTGGCGACCAGGCCGCTTCTGGCCGACACTTGTGACTATCTGTCTTTCCCCTGTCAAAACATCAACTCCCCTCGTATCGCGTTTCACCTGAACGCCAGGGTATGTCGGCGCAGCTTGTCCTCGTCTCACCGTCTGTAAGCAACTCTGCTGAACTGAACCAGTTTCATTTCTCTGGGAATATAGCGATACATTTATCTTTATCTCTTGCCGACGATTCGACAATCAACTGCGTGCCAGTACACCATATCAGTATCCGGTGGAAAGCGATAAGCTTTGTTGCCAAATGTCAAAGCTGGTTGGGGAAAATTCGTTGGAGAAGCTCGGATAGGATAAAGGATTCACCGCGAGCTTCGTAGAATACACACGTTACAGGCCTATCTTGGCATTCAACCACCATACAAGTGGACGCATGTAAAAAACCTAAACACAAAACGGCTAAATTAGGCACCACCCTACATTAGTACGCCTGTGGGAATTAGTCAAACTGGGAATCATAAGCAGATGATGAATTAGACGGCTGGGCCTTCTGCTTTTCTTTTTACATGACATAACTTTTCTACAAAACATCTTCTAATTAAGACCGAAGGCGAAGTACGAGTCGATTTCAGTCTATGTGGTACAATAGTACATTTCAGTGGTCAAATATCAATGTTTTGAAACCGTAGCGACCCTTAAATTGCACCATTTCGAGTTATAAGTTATCCACCTAGCCAGATGTGCTCTCTTAATGTGCATTGCTCCAATTTGATCCAAATATTCCTCACGAAGTGTTCTTAGTCTTTCTTCAGAGAAAGAGGTTTGCGGCAGAATTTCGCTCGCGGGCAACGTTCAACGGAGTTTCACGTTGTAATACAGCAACAGCACTTCAATTTCCGATTTCTCACTCAGTCAGATTTGCCCTTCATTTTGAGATTTACCAACTTCCATCACAACATAACTCAAGTACTTTCAATAGTTGTTCAATGAATGAGGCTTGCGACGGCATTCCCCGCCCGGTCACCTTATAATGCAAATCACGCCGCCGCGGACACCCGCCGTCCATCCCATATCCAGCCAGGGCCGGCTGACCTTTGTGACGTCATGTCACCACGTGATCTGCGGATCCCGCACCCGCAGTGTCAGTTAATGGTTGGCCGCCGTGCTGAGAAGCTTTACGCAGCATATATTAAGAGGGATGGCTGCGAAACACAAGATTCTCGACACAGCGTGGCACCTGTTCTAATCCGACAAATTGGCACAGTGCATTAAGTATGAGGTATGCCCACGATATTTAGCAGATGACCCTAATGTCAGAAAAATAGCCCAGCCAATTTTGATCTCAACCAGATTAGCTGTAGGTGAAATAAAAGGCACGATTTACATAAGTGAGTTTTTCCGTCGGATATGGAGGTACCCGAAACTTAAATGCACTATGTTGAATTGTCTAAACGTTTTTTTAACGTATTTCTGAAATGCCTACACTTCCGATAGGTTTGGACGCAATTAGATGCATGTCTTCACGGGCTGTTAAGAGCGCAGGAGCGCGGTGTGTTGCCTGATCCAGTGCCTGCAGCAGGGCAGCCTATAGATCGCCGGTCGGGCGCCTTCGCCAGAATAGGGGCCCTTATCGCGCCTCGGTTGATTATTTAGGCATTGCGGCGCGTTGGCCATGGTGGACGCAAAGTGTCCAGTAATATTGCGTCTTACACTGGTTATTAAGAGCGAGGTCGAAGCCCGAGCGGGTCTACTTTCGTGTATATGGTAGGGCAGTTTATAAGCGTGGCCCAGCCTGGCACGGCTCGATAACCACGCTTTTGAAACCGCCATAACCTTTTGTTACACCATTTTGTGCACTAATTTGTTTCTTCAGAGTGAGGTGGCTCTTTTTACTTGATTTCCATCACTTAGTATTAATCTGAGCGGCCCGGCCGGTCGGATGGAAACGATTTTAAAACCGTAATACCCTTTCCTGCAGCCTTCCCATGTACTAATTTCCGTATTCGAAGTAAGGTGCGCTCTTTACCATCACTTATTCTTCCAATATTCTTTCCGAAGTAATCATATTCTTTATCCAAAAAGAGGTTCGAGGCAACATTTGCATCAGCGGGCAATATACTTTAAGGTTGCAACACATTACTTCAAGCTATAATTTTCTCACTCAGAATCAGATATCTTCATTGTATTTTCGGACTTTCGTCACAGGATGTCTCTAAAAGCACTGCCTGCAGTCTCGCGCGCGGACCGCTTATGGACATGGCGCACCCGTCGGCGCTCGTCACCCGTCCCGCTGGTGGTGATGGATTGGTGTTTAGGGCGCGCCGATCAGGCCGGTCATCTTGCGCCGACGCCATCCGTCCAGGGAAACGAATTGATCAAGTGCTTAGTTTATTTCCCGTTGTCTCGTAGCCAGTCCCAGGGATGGCGCTTTTCGTTTCTGCTATTAGTGATATAATATGGTCAGTAACATCGCATCCGAAGTCACTTTAGCCCCGCATACATGCCTGAAGGAGCGTGACTGGATAAACACTCGAGGCAATGCAGCCATTACCGATAGACACAGTTATTTGAATGTTAGGCACTTGTAACACCTCCCATCGCTTGTCCATACCATGCGGTGCCGCAGTCTTATGCTGGTGGATGCCCATCGGAAAATGGAATGGGCGTGACGTCCGGCCATGAATTGCGCACATCATTCGATACACCCGAAATGCAGCGGGAGAAAGTAAGACTAAAACCAGCTCTCAGCATTTATCGGTCAGCTCCAGTTGGTTGGTGAAGCACACTACCTCCATCGTCGATTTGTTCGTTATTTCAGCTTTGGAGCGCAGGCGTTGCCACGGGCTTTGTTTTAGATAAGGCTGGGGAGAGATGGTTCTAGGATATTTTTTTGTAATCCTCCAACATAGGCGTAATGCAGGATTTCACAAAAATTCTGAGGAGATGGCGTACTCTCGCCCCCGCTCCCCATATTTTGCACAGCCCATCCTTCGGGATGCAGCGATCGGACGCACCCTAGTTCGCAAATAACCAACGATGCAGCTGATGTGTTATTCATGGGAGCAAGCTCCCAACGAGGGTGAAGGAGGGAGAAAAATTGAGCTGATGAGTTAGCTGATTTCGCCAGAAGGTGGATGAAAGTGATAATCGAAGTGCTCTATCCTCCATGTATCCACCAATGGGGCGACACGAGATCGGTGGCCTTGACTCGTGATTTAAGAGCGAGTCCGTGTCATTCAACGGAAAATGACTACAGCACACTTCTTACCTGTTTTGGACAAATCCTATGTTCCTGCAGGGAAGAGCAAAGACAATAAAGCGTGGCAGCACGGTCCCCGGCCAGGATGGTCAGCTGACACCAGGCCCGGTAAGGTCGGCGACGCAACAACCGTGTTCGTACATTGACGACACGTCAAACTCACGGTCAAGATCTGATGGTCAGCTGGAATTCTCATATCAATGCTGGGATTGTTGTTCACGCAACAAAATCCACTTATGATGCGACCCTACGGCGTAAAACCACCATAGCGAATATCCGACTATATATTGTAGAACGTTTTCGAGAAATCACGTTCCGTGGAAAACTTGGAATCTACTGTGAGGAAGACATTTTTTTCTATTGAAAGGCGGGTTTTTACGTTTCTCTCCAACACGCCCTTGGTTGTTCTACCGACTAGCACCAAAAAGAAGATAAAGATAGCCAAAGATCCCGAACATTGGACAGATTGCAAATTCGGATTGTGAATAACAATAATATGTGAATAAAGTATACGGAATCAGCATCTATTCTGTTCGTACATGGCGGGAATTATACCGGGGAATATAGGACGCAGGTTAGTTGATCATTTGTTCTACGACACGTTACTGGTCGCACAATGAAGCGTCGCCAGTTTCCTCGCCGATGTAGATCGGCCGCGGGCGAAAAGCAGTGAGAGATGAGACTCCGACTCACAATAAGGGCTGGGAGACTAGCACCATAACCCCGAATTAGTATGATAAAATACAGAACCCACCAGTATGTCACTGGTCCAAAAAAACTCTCATGCACCATGCATGTTTGCGAAAAGTCACCTTTTAACAATGTCAGTCATCAATACATTCGTAGGAACACCCGAACATCTCCGAACACCATGTGCGTTTGGCTAAGGCAAATCTATGCATATATCCAAGCGATCTAATATATCTAGGCGATATGTAGCATACTCGCAAGAAAATACCCACAAAAATATGCAGAATGATCCAACATAGTAACTGCCACGTTCAAACATGAACGGGAGGCTTTGATGAACACGCAAGGAAAGTTTCGTCTTGATCCACACCGGATGGTATTCGTCTTACGCTTGAGGTACATGTGCCTCAATGAAAGTTGCGTGCCGGTCCACACCAACAACGGGCGGCATTTGTGTTACATTGCCTGTGTACCTCAACTCAACTCGTCGCAACTCAGTCGTTTGCAGGACGTAAGGACGTCCGGAAAGCAGAGACTTCTTCTCAGTGCTGTTCATACTTAGACATAATCAAATTGTAGTGTGAAGTGAAGCGTTTCAAATGAAGGAATAATGAACAACTTACGACTGCCTCGTTCTTACGCGTCTCATTTTGATACCCAACTCTGAACTCGTTGCTGTGACGAAATGTTAAAGTCATGCATAATCATGTCCCATTTGCGAGATAAATCACCGCCTAATGGGAAATAGGACGAGTTATTACCTATCGCTAACCTCCTGCTGTGTTTACCCTGTTGTGCAATACCAGGGAAGCGCGTGACTGCTGTTCGACTCACTCACCTGGCCTGGGCCTCGTCCAAACTCTGCTCTGTAATCGTCATGATCTGTTGCAGGATCTCGTTGATGTCTTGCTTCCTTGGCTCGCCTTCAGTGTTATTCTGTCCATTTGGATCCACTTGAGGCTGCATTCCATAGCCCATTCCGTATTGCTGACTTTCCATACCTCTCTCACACTCACACAACTCCGCACAGCACTATCACGCTCACAGCCTCGCGGTAGCCACTCTCGCGTCTTTCTTGATGGCGAAACGTAAGTCACAGATGAATATAATAACTCACTCAAATACCAGACGTCAATGGTATGACGACCATAAAATCCACCGTCTAGCGCTCATTTACGGCCCTGGAGCCACAGTCTCCAGCCAATGGCGTTCTTTGTTTAGTCGTCATTCTCGCCAACAGCCCTGAGGAGAGCCTAACGTACGGGCGATGCGCCCGCCACCTATATTTCGCATTGTAAGCATATACAGCAATGCAAAAGTAGTTTCGCTGATCACCGGAGTATTGTGCTTTATTATTTAAAACGATATAATGATCATCCAGCTAAATATTTCATTCGAATAGACCGCATACTTGGCAGAAGGAATATAAATGAATGACCAAATACATACTATGATAAGAAATTAGTAATGAATATAACTCTGATTTATAATTTATGTTGCAAAAATACTATTCATTGTTTTAATACCATGCCACTTAGCGAGTGCGGTATAGTATTTCACAATACTTTGTCCAGAACATGCTTGTAGGCTACTAATAAGAACTGGCAACAGCCGTTTCAGGCGCTTGGTAAAAGCCAGAAAGTTAGTTGTTTGCATCATTGGCGTCGAATGTATAGAAGGAATAAAACATATTTTCAGTAAACAATCATTTAATCAATCAAACTACTGTTGATTAAAATGATAATAAAATGCATTTCCAAAAGCTGCTTCAAAGCCTGAAGCGTGGCATAGAGTTCCAAACCTTCTGCATTATTGTCTTTGGGCGGAGCAATCGTGCAATAAATCAATTGCCTCCTCCTCCCCGGCAAGCCCGCCCCCTGCACCGAGGCGGCCCTCCAGGGTTCACATGACTGCAGCCATGACTGTCTCGGTGTACATATGTAAACCTACGAGTATGTGCACGGATGTTGGTAACCTGATATTGATGCTTGCACATAAATGGATGAAAGTTCATCAGCGAGTATGCTATTGCAAATTACAAAGCATATTTTACCAACATATTAATTGGCATACAAACACAGGAAGCTGGTGTAACTGTCAAAGCTGGTGTGACAACTGCAAACAGAAGTTCTGTAAACTAGCTGATGGGGTATTATTAATTTGAGATACAACTCTTTAGTGCAACGCTAATGGGAGTAATGATTCATTTTGCAAATAGTGAGGGCCCTCAACCCCTAATGGCGACGGAACTAACGAATGCAACACCTGCAATACTACACAGCATACACTGCAATACAGGCACAGGTCACCAGTGATCACCAGTTTAACACAGTCATAGTGCATGTAGGGGTAAATAACATAGGTCAGACTATGAGTGAGGAGCTTCTGCAGGAGTACAAGGCCCTTCTGGCCACCCTCAAGGGTACCAATAGAGTCATTATAACAGGAATTTTGCCTAGGGCTAGAGCCTCCCCTGAGTGGAGCTCTAGGGCACTGGCAGCTAACGCCAGGGTAGGAAAGCTCTGCCATGAGCTAGGTTTTACATTTGTAGACGAGTGGAGCAGGTTTTATGCATCGTGGGACCTCTATCAGAGGGATGGCCTGCACTTTTCTGAGAAGGGGGTCCATGTGTTAGGCAAAGTATACGAGCATGTCCTTCAGGGAAACTAGGAAATGGGGTGGGGAGGGATGAAATTGCATTGCCAACTCAGGAATATTCCAATAGTGTCAGCCAAGGCAATAGAACCTCAAAGTCTGCAAATAGGGACAGCAGCAACTCAAGGGGACAGAGTTATAGTTCATCTAGTGATAAAAGAACTCAATATGAAAAAGCCAAAGGTGGTTATGGAGCATTCGTTAAGTGTATGATGTTTAATGCTCAGAGTATCCGTTCCAAATTTGATGAGTTCAAGTGTTATGTTGCTGAGGAGGAACCGGATTTTGTTTGCATTACGGAGGCATGGGTCACTGAAGGGTATTTTGGAGATAACTTACAGGACTATGAGATCCAGGGATACAATATGTTTTCGTGCAATAGGGGTCCAGCAATGAAAGGGGGTGGTGTAATGCTCTATATAAATAGCTTATTCAGTTCTCAAAAAGTAGCAGGTGGGGATACAAATGTGTCTGTGGAGTCCATTTGGCTTCATGTCACTGTGGGAAAAGGCAACAGCAATACTCTTAGGATAGGAGCTTTCTACCGATCAGGAACCCTGCCACATTCTCAGCAACTGGAGCTTGACAAGGTGATTTGTGAGGAAATCAGTAGAAACTTTAAGAGGAAGTGCCTTATTCTCGGTGACTTTAATCTAAAAGGTTATGAAAATGCTGGTATTGGCACCCCATCATGCAAAATGTTTAGGAAATGCCTTGAAGAGGACCTGTTCTTACACCAGTTTGTATCGGAACCTACCAGGCATGGTTCATTCTTGGACCTTGTATTCTCGGATTTAAGTGACTTGGTTCAAGACTTGACTGTAGGCGAAACTCTGGGAAAAAGTGACCATAACATAGTTAGATTCAAGGCACATGTAGGGGAAATTATCAAGGATAATTTGGTAAAGGTTCCAAATTTCAACAGAGCAGACTTTAACGGCATGAGAGCGGCTTTAAGTGCCATCAGATGGGAAGAAGAATTCTCCAATTTAAATGCCTGTGAAATGTGGGAAAAGTTCAAATCTTACTTGAAGGAAACTCAGATTAGACATGTCCCCCAAAAGCAAAGACGCAAAAGAAGGGTAGGAAAGCCAGCATGGCTTACACCAGACGTGATAAAGGCAATTAAGGCTAAGAAAACTGCATTTATAGTTTTTAAAGAAGCCTCAAATGTCGTTGATCTAAAGGCGTATCGAAAAGCTAGAGACACTGTGAAGCAAAAAACCAGAGCAGCAAAGCGAGCAAAAGAACTGGATTTAGCCAGAAACTGTAATGGGGACAGTAAAAAGTTCTTTAGTTTCTACAAGCTGAGTAAAGTTTCTAGCACAATTGGTCCACTGGAAGTAAACGGGACTACATTGGGTGAGGATAGTGAGATGGTTGAGGAGCTGAGCAAGCAGTTCAAATCAGTGTTTACATTGGAAGATATGACCAATCTGCCGACCATACACCATAGTTCAGTGACATGGGATCTGATAAATGATGTTGATTTCATTGATAGTGATGTTGTTTACAATCATATCAGGAAAATAAAGCAAAATAAGGCAGCAGGACCTGATGAAATTTATGCTAGGGTGTTGCGGGAAACTGAAAAGGAACTGGCATTTCCACTTAGTATAATATTTTGTAGATCAGTTTCACATAATGAAATTCCAACCGATTGGAAAAGGGCAAATGTAGTTCCTATTTTCAAGAAAGGAGAAAGAGGGAAAGTTGAAAACTATGGGCCAATAAGTCTCACATCCCTAGTATGCAAGGTACTCGAATCAATTATCAAGGATAGAATAGTCAGTTATCTGGAAGGTAGCAGATTGATTCAAAATACTCAACATGGGTTTAGAAAAGGACGATCGTGTCTCACAAACCTCTTGGACTTTTTGAACTTCGCCACATAACAATTTGATCAGGGAAATCAGGTTGATGTAGCATATCTTGACTTTAGTAAGGCCTTTGACAAGGTACCCCATAAACGGTTAATGATACAGCTTCAGTCCCATGGTATTGCAGGTAGCATCTTAAAATGGATAGAGTTGTGGCTTTCAGATAGACAGCAAAGAGTGATGCTAAATGGTACAAAGTCATCATGGCAAAATGTTCTTAGTGGAGTCCCCCAGGGGTCAGTACTAGGGCCATTACTGTTCATTATATTTGTAAATAACATTGAAAGTGGCCTAAGCAGTAAAGTTTTGAAATTTGCGGATGATTTGAAGGTCTTTAGGGCAATAACAGATCAGGATGAGCATATCTCGCTGCAAAAAGACTTAGACGAACTTGTGAAGTGGTCCGAAGAATGGCAAATGAAATTTAACTTTGATAAGTGCAAAATCATGCATGTAGGTAAGCAGCATATGAAGGCTCAATACTTGATGGGTGGCCAAGTGCTATCAGTGACTCAACAGGAGAAGGATTTAGGTGTTATTCTAAACACAAAACTGGGGGCATCAGAACAGACCAAGGAAGCCAGGAAGAAGGCACTGAGAATGCTCGGGGTAATAAATAGGAATGTATCATACAGAAGTGAGGAAGTGATCAGGAAGCTTTACTGTTCATACGTCAGGCCACACTTGGAATACTGCATCCAAGCTTGGTCTCCTAGCTATGAAAAAGATTGTTGGCTTTTGGAGAGAGTACAAAAGAGGGCTACAAAAATGGTTAATGGCATAAGCAACCTGGCATATGAGGAAAGATTGAAGAAATTGAATATGTTTTCACTTAGATATAGAAGGCTGAGAGGAGATCTCATCGAGGTCTTTAAATTTGTCAATGGTGTGGAGAGGGGATACCTTGGGGAAATGTTTGAATTTAACAGAAGTGATGCAATTAGAGGTCATAAATTCAAAATAAAAATTAACCACAGCAGAACAAGGTTAAGGCAAACTTTCTTCACCAACAGGGTAGTGGAACACTGGAACCAGCTGCCAGAAAACATCGTCAGTAGCAGCACATTGAACATCTTTAAAAACAGCATAGACAATCATTATAAGAATATAGGGCTTGCTTTTCAGTATTACAGGGAGGGCTGATTGACAGTTTTAGTGGGCAACTGGTTCAGTGTACAGAGTGCAACCAAGAAAGGCCCTTGTGGCTCATAGTTGCACTAATCTTTTATGTCTTTATGTCTTTATGTCTTTACTAATATGAAGGTCCCCACTAGTGTCCATACGCCGATGCACAGCCTAGTGAACGATGTTTGTTTGAAATAAGCACGTGCAGAGGCGATGTCATTTGGCCCATGCACGTGCTATGCCATGCCATGCATGTCCATGTACGTGCTTTAAGCAAATAGAAGCCTGCATTTGGAATATAAGAGTACCTATATTAGAAGCAAATCCAGAAGTACAAGTTGAGATTGGGGAAACGATTTGAGCATGATGACATGACGATTTGAGCATGACATCCTCAAATAAAATGGAAGCTGGAATCAAAATTGCACAGAACCTTAAGTGATTGAAAAATGTATATATTTCACGAGTTGTCAGATACTGACCACCGGAATCAGAGATGTGAATATGTGTGCTGGTGCCAGAACAAACTGTCGCATCACGTGTCCGACTGTGTAGTGCCGTGCCTGCAGGTGGTGTGAAAATGAACACACCGTAACACGTGCACAATGCTGGACAAAGAGCATGCCGCCGTTGGGCACCAGAGCGCGTTCGTCCACGTCAAACTGTCTGCTCTTGACGCTGCCGATGTTGCCCCGTGGATTGCCACATGCGACAACCCGATGCTGGACGCGGCGGCCCTTACGGTTCAAGCCACGATGTTCCGCAAGGCATGGTAAAGCTTCCGCCGTAGCGAGTCCGTCCGGTCAAGCGCTTGGCCGTGGCGTCGCGACCTGGCAGCAGACTGGAATGACTAACTAAAGGGTTGCTGCGGAGGAGACGGCAGCTAGCGTCTGCCGCTAAGCTACAGGAAATACGGTTTCCATTGATTAATTCACATCCGTGAGTGTCATGGCGAAGGCTTTGACGAACCTCATGTTAAGATCGCGGACCTCTTAGAAAGCAACACAAACTTTGCATGGAATGGACATGCCCTTGCCCAGTGCTTTCAGCTATTCTATTGATCAACATGAGACTGGAGTCATCATGTCCCCGATAATACAATTTGCCATGCAAATTGAGGAATTGCATATATAAACCATGAAGTAAGAACCATGAACAGGGACATAGCACAACCTGATTCTAGGGGAGGGAGAAAATGAATACGGATTTTCCAACGATATAACTTCCTTTGAAATGGAGCCTCCCATGTCGGCAAGTGCCTCCTGTATTGAATATTATTGCACTTTAGTTTGCAACTTACATAACGTAATCACACGTTCTTCCTCTGTAAATACAAATAAGGAGGCGAGGCTCACCTAGGTTAGGTTTGTCTGAAATTTTGGTATCTGCCTTGAGTACAGATGCTTTCAGTGTACAAAGAGTAGAAACATATTGGAGATAATGGTATCCGATAAGCGCGAATTAACCCGCAGTCAGCGGATGCAATGTATCCATATACAGATAGTCAAAACGAGTTATGAATATGGGCACGGGACAGATGCAGATCAGCCGGCGGTTAGCAGGTAAATTTATTCGGCTACAGAGGGCTAAAACATGCGGATGTGGATGCTCAACAGGTGCAAGTTAACTCGCTGTGAAGTGTCCGAACTTCTGCATCGCACAACTTGCCCTCGCACTTCTTGTCTCTGAGGAACACGATTTATATATCATCAAAATTTCTTCAAATCCAACAGAAAAACCTCCTGCCTTGTGATAAGATATGGCTTGTATCTATTACCCTTCAGGTCTGAGTTCACCGCTTGGCCAAGTCATTTCCGTAGGCAATGTTTGCATGGTAAAATTTCAGTGTTCTGCTATGCAAATCCTTGATAATAAATCGCATGTTTTATTTCCAGAGTGAAAGCTTTGCTTCATCATAAAGCACAGCGAGGAGCAGCGGTACAACTACGTGTCACAGAACACGAGATTAGTGTCTTAACATCACGCCATAGCTATATGAAGCTGATATTCGGTTGGTTATTTGGGCTTTTGGGCGCGTCGACTGCGTTGGTCATACAGCGCCCATATGAAGCTGATGTTCGAGACTTCGTAACGCCTTCTGACTATGTGCCCTTTATTATTAAGACAATGTCATATATCCAGACATAGAGCCATTCTTAACCAGCGGCGTCACGTAGTTCGCCTATCGGTCACCGCGTGCGCTGGCACAACTTCAACTAATGTTACAACTGTGTCAATCGCCCAGAAAATATCACCCGCTTGCCTGGCATCTGTTGAGTAGTCCTGGTGAGTGACACCCCCTACTGATCAGTTGCATTGGACTGGGGTGGGGATGTTGGTTTCTGATTTTTTTGTGTGTGTGTGGGGGGGGGGACAATGCACGAAGGGAATGCTCGAACCCGAATGGATTGGAGGGGAGGAGCACACTATATAGGGTGCCATGCTAAAATCTGAAAATATTTGGGAGAAAACGCAACATTCAGGGAGAACTTGCCCACTCAAAAGTATATAAAAACAACCCATGGATTGGAGTCGGATTAACCATGCCTCACACTACGCTTATGTCCTCATTTCCTGAAGGGCCCCTCGTAAAAGTAAAGGGCAACTCTTGCATTAATTTGATGGTTGATTTGCAGGCATGTCGGATGCATGGCTCTAA
Organism: Imbricaverruca yamaguchii; assembly: GCA_034440575.1. Taxonomy (NCBI): domain Eukaryota; kingdom Metazoa; phylum Arthropoda; class Thecostraca; family Neoverrucidae; genus Imbricaverruca; species Imbricaverruca yamaguchii. Next base: position 709,977 of record JAOTOL010001587.1, read on the forward strand.
GCGCCCAAAGCCACCGCTTACTACTTGAACGGGCCACGATACAAACGTTTGACATCCTGGTTTTCGTCACCCTCTCCCTGCGTTGCTCGCGCATGAGAATGATGGGACCATGTTGTTAGGCGCATGGTAATTAACCAGCCGAACGATATCGTTGTCGGGCAGATTTGCACACTGGTAGAAATGATATCAGTAGACAGCATTGGTTTCTGTCATGATATTCTGTCATTCTGTTCTTTTGATAGGTTGCTCTTCATCACTTCTGATTTCTTCTTGTTGCCGTGATAAATCATCATGTCGAATGGATTGTGACTTCACAGTTTCTGTTGCTAATATTTTATAGCACCGTCTCGTCAATCTTATGGTTTGCTAATAACCAGGTGTGGATCCAATAATTTTGATCTGGGGTACTTGTTCTGGAGGGGCACCATATTACTCCGGAGGTGGTGCTATCGGGTGAAAAACTGGTTGAGCGAGTAAGGGCGCACTCGAGCGTCCTGAGAGGGCGCCATCTTGCAGCTAAATGGGCGATACATATCTGTGGTACGTGACAAACGGTCCCAGTTCCCCCTTGGATCCGTCACTAACGGTAACACATTTTTGAAGAGGCCAGATGGTTTGTAGTCAGACGCGCAAGCAAGAATTTCCTGAGGGTGTCCGACCCAACGCAAAATAATGTAATAAGCCCGCTTTAAATGTGCGAGTCACGTTGATAAGTATGGTTTGATGTGCAAATCCGATTTTAAAATTTGATTTAGTGTATATTTTTCCTAAGGGAAACAGGGGCCAGGGCCTCGCTATCCCCCTCTGCTGCGCCTGTTCATATCCAAGTCGTTGTCTTGTTATGGTCCTTATGGTGGTTGGTGAGGACAGCATATTTGTCTCTTGGTGGTCGAAATTCTGTAATTGCTGATCAGAATGTGTTGCACACGTTTCAATCCCAATGTAAAACTGACCATGACCAGCAATGTTTGACATGACTATCGATGTTTGATATCTCAGTGCACATAAGATTGGATGACAATGCTATATATTTCAGGGCACTGATTTACACCATTTATGTACATTCACACATCCGCTTTCTTCTTGTGTACGTTCGCACTGCTGGGCAAAGTTGACGATCTCCGGTGGGTCTGGGGAATTCTGGAGCCATGGCTTGGCACCCCGCCAATGTTAATTTGTTATTTCCTTCATCAATTCGAAGACTTTCGAACCCTTATCCTGGTTTAGTGTGATACACATCCTTGGCTGCAAGTCGTCTACAGCATCGATACATTCACATGTAATATTTAGCAAGCTACATCATATTATGCTATATTATATATATATATATATATATATATATATATATATATATATAATATATATATATATATATATATATATATATATATATATATATATATATATATATATATATATATACATATTGTGTAGCTTGTATCTGCTTCCGGTTACTCTCGTGAACAGGGCCAACTGTAGTCCAGTGGTTCCAGTTTCCAGGTGATTGCTTGAACCGATATCCCTCACATTTACCACTACCTACATCGTCCATATTCCCGTACAGGATGTAATAAACGTACACTTTTCAGACCCCACGTCAAACCTCTGCTTCTACAACAGCGATCAATGCCTAAGAAGCGAAACACCGAGTGATGAGGTCATATAAGTCCGTATATAACATGGTGTCCGTAATATAGGTCATATAAATCAGTCATATAGAATGAGTGACTTGGGCATAAGAACGGTGCTTTGGCTATGTGGAGTCACTGCATCATTGCTGTGGTGTCTTCAGACACATCCGGAGGTGTCAGCTCTCCACGATGACGGGCATAGATGACGAGAGTGGAGGTGGCTTGCTTAGCCGGTACCTACTGGTTGGAGGACTGTACTGTTGAGTGGCGCGAGGATGCCCCACCTCTTCAGAGTTTTGACCAGATCGATGAATCCTCCCGAAAAGTGAAAGTGAAGTATCAGCGGTATGCGTAGCGTACGCACCGAGTCAAGTTTCTTCGGAAATTGGTATCCTGTCAATGGTATTTTGGAAACTCTAGGTGGCGGAGGAGCTGTGTCTTCACATATCCACGGGATGGCTCTTGCTATCTACCCCTTGTAGTTGTTATATCAGATGTTTGCATACAGCACGGGGAAGCCATAGTTTCGCGTTATATTTACCGAGAATGACCTTCGGGAAAGCTTTACAAAATATGAAAGCAGAAGTGGTGGGGGCGACACCTAACTGTGGCGGTGGCGGCGGCGCGGCGCAGACGGCCCGACGCCGACACACCACCTATGTACAGGGCTATCGATACAGGTGCACCTCGGACCAACTTATCACAGGTGACTGCACGTGAAGCGCCCGACCCCCGGACACGGCACTCGTGGCCGAGCCGGGCAGCATGTGTGGAAACAAACTCGCGACGCAGCGACCGCACCGCTGGGCCCAAGTACCTTTGTACCAAAACACATGATTATTGATTAAAACGAACTGCGCCTTCCTCCCGCATCGACGACCTACTAGCACACTATGTACACACTGGCTTGGACGCGCGACTCACTACATATTTAAAAGCGAACACCGAAGACCAAAAAGATTTCCACAAAACACGAGAGCAAAAATAGCCGTATATCCGTGTCCGGGCGCCAGGTGGTTAGAGGGCGACGAAGAGGCAGGTCTGCTCTCCGGTGTGGGTAACCTTGGCGCCGGCGGGCGCAGTACAGAGGGTAGATCCGGTGGGCGGCTGCCGTGCTGCTCTATCTACGGGCAGATGCCGTTAGTTGCCCGACCAGTAGCCGTAGTTGGGCTTGCCGGTCGGCTTGCTGGGCTGGGCGGCGCGCGTCGGTCCGCCCAGAGGCGCCTCCTGGTGGCCGGCGTGCACGAGCGGGCCGTGCGCTGCCGTCGGCATCTGCTGCAGGAACATGTGCTGACCGTAGCCGCCGCCGGCACCACCGCCACCGCCGCCCGCGCCGCCACCGCCACCGCCCAGTGGGAACGGCGGCGGCGTGCCTGTGTGGAACGCCTTCTGGTCGTACTTGCCGGCCAGGCCAGGCTTGCCGTATCCGGCCAGGTCGGCGCCGCCGGCCGCCTTGTGCGGCGACGCGCCGCCGAAGCCGGCTGCCGCCTTGAAGTCGCCTGCGGCCGAGCCGAGCGGGTCGTAGCCGGCGCCGAAGGCCGAGCCTCCGCTGCCGTAGCCGGCCATCTTCTGGTACTGGCCGCCGGCGGCCGAGTTGGCCTGCGCCGCCGACACGGCCGGCATCGGCGTGTAGATGCCGTACTGGGCCGGCATGAACGGCAGGTACGTGTAGTTGGGCGGAAACGGCGCGGCGTTGAAGAACTGCTGTTGCTGCTGTTGCTGTTGTTGCTGCTGCTGCTGTTGTTGGTGCTGGTGGTGTTGCTGGTGCGACTGTGAACACAGGACACGCTGCTGAGACATATCTACTACACACCAAGATGGCGATGGTGCGTTGAGGCGCGGTGGCATTGGCAACTCTAAAACGAACCTTACCGCTGAGCCGAAATGATCAGACCGGGATACTTTCATTTCACACTTCACGCAGTCCAATTCGTGAGAATCACGCCACCAGCATCACTAATGTCGTGTTTAACCAGTGCAATCACTACTACCGTAATTAAGCAGCAACCCAACTGAACAATTACGCGAAAAAGCCGTGCCGCGGCCCCTTACCCATCGAGGGCTGCCAGATGTCAGCTGACAGACATCACGATACAAGCCTCCAACTGTCGGGGACGACGCAAACCCCCAACTGATTCAGCAATGATACGAACCCCCAGCTCAGGCAGTAGCGATACAACACCCTAGCTGAGGCAGTAACAATACAACCCTTTAGCCGAAACAGTAGCGATAAAACCCTTTGGCCATAATCAGCAACATGGTTGGAAAATACTGTTGCTGCTTTGGGATGATTAGCACCCAGGACATAATCCTCTCCGGAAAACTATTCTCCAGTTTATCTCATTATTCATTGGGAAGTGCAAACTGAACTTCTGATTTCAAAGTCTGAAGAAAAACATCCTCTCCATGTTCGATTACTCAGTAATTTACCTTTCCACATCACGAATTACGAAGTACAAATTCAACGCTGGTCAGTAACGACACATACCTGCTGAGGCAGTAACGACACAAACCTCGAGCTGAGGAAATGACGACACAAACCTCGAGCTAAGGAAGTGATGAAACAAACCTCGAGTTAAGAAGTGATGACGCAAACCTCGAGGTGAAGCAATAACGACACAAACCTCGAGCTAAGGAAGTGATGACACAAACCTGGAGCTGAGGAAATAACGACACAAACCTCGAGCTAAGGAAATGATGACATAAACCTCGAGCTGAGGAAGTGACGACACAAAGCTCGAGCCGAGGCAATAACGACACAAACCTCGAGCTGAGGAAGTGACGACACAAAGCTCGAGCCGAGGCAATAACGACACAAACCTCGAGCTGAGGTAGTGACGGAACAAACCTCGAGCTGAGTCAGCAAGTGCACAGAGACCTGGAGCTATCGACTCGGCGACAACACACATATTGAGGCGTCTCGCAGTGACGCCGACTCACCTGGTGATGAGTCGGTGGCCGGGACTCACCTTGAGCTGCTGATTCATGGCAGATTGGACGGGCGACGCGCTATCGAGTCGGCCGAACTTGGCGTCCGACAGTGAGTAGGCGCCGCTGGAGGCCAGCCCCGATGACACCGGGTCGCGGCCCTGGCCGGCCGTCTGCTGCTGCTGCGGCGGGCGGGCGCCGTCAGCCGCACCGCCCCCACTCACACACGATGGCGGCGCAGTGTTAAACTAATGGTCTTTCGTTAGGTGTGCTATGTCGAAACGAGCACAACTGAATATCGAAACTTCGCATGAAATTGGTGTCATTTGTAGTACTTTAACGATATTCAAGCTCACATTTGAGCCAACAATATACTTACAACTGCACCTTCTGTCCGTTTTGAGATGCATAATTTAGGATAGCGAGATATTAGCGAGATGAATATCCGGAATAGCGAGAAAGATACCCATGCCATAGACTGGTATGGCATACCAGATAATATCATAGGTGATACTTTTAACTGAAATTTCGCTTGAAAATTGGTGGTGGTGGCTGCGGTGGTGTGGTGGTGGTGGTGGTGGTGGTGGTGGTGGTGGTGGTGGTGGTGGTGGTGGTGGTGGTGGTGGTGGTGGTGGTGGTGGTGGTGGTGGTGGTGGTGGTGGTGGTGGTGGTGGTGGTGGTGGTGGTGGTGGTGGTGGTGGTGGTGGTGGTGGTGGTGGTGGTGGTGGTGGTGGTGGTGGTGGTGGTGGTGGCGGTGGGGGAGGAGGGGGGGTCAGTCAGAACTGTGTAGTCGCTGGTGGAACGCGAAGTGGTGCCAACGGACGACACAGTAGAACGCCATTATTGCAGCTGCCACGCCAACCAACTACATTAATCGCGCCAGCAGCTGGTTTCGGCACCGGCCCCGACACTCACCATGTGCGGCAGCCGCTGCTGCAGCGCCTGGAGGTCCTCGTAGTTGTAGATGGGCTGCACGCCCGGGTAGAAGGGCATGCCGGGCGTCTGGCCGACGAAGTACTGCATCGGTACGCCAGGAGGCACCGTCGGTACCCCGCCGGGGCGCGCTGAAATAACACATTCGACATCATGGAGCGAAAGCGCACTATCTCACACCGATTGCCCACGGGCCAACGCGGTAATACCACCGGCCGTGGGATTCGAACCCATGACCTTACGATCGAGTCCAGCGCCCTACCGATTGAACAGCTACTGTGACCCACACAGGGGACTGGGAGAGGTTCCATTCCTATATCACCACAAACGGGGTCGGAGGGGCCCGTATCTTTATATTGCCGTACAGGGGACCGGGCAGGTCCGACCCCTACACTACACAGGGGGAGGGGACAGCCATCAGTGGCAGAATCGGCTGTGCTAACGCAATGGTAGCGGTGTCTGAGAAGCGGCCGTCAATGGTACGGTCTTGCAAACGTACTAGTCAGTCGTTAGCACGGCCCTGCTAACGTACCGGTGGCGGTGTGTGAGCACTGGTCTGTCGGCGGCGCGGCCCTGCTAACGTATTGGCCCGTCAGTGATGCAATCCTGCCAACGTACTGGTGGCAGCGTGTGAGTACTGGTCTGTCAGTGGCACGGCCCCGTATTGGTCCCGTGCGATCCTGCTAACGTACTGGTGGCAGCGTGTGAGTACGGGTCTGTCAGTGGCACGGCCCCGCTAACGTATTGGTCCCGTGCGATCCTGCTAACGTACTGGTAGTTGCGTGTGAGGAGCGGCCACCAGTCGAGGAGACGCTGCCGACGCCGGGAACGACAGACTGCGCTGACGAGACGACCGAGGTCAGGGAGGCGCCGCCGGTGGATGGGTCATACTGCCGGTCAGAGGTTCAGTCAGTCGCTGACGTCACACGCCACCATGGCTCTGCTGCAGAGGTGACAATCATGAGCATGAGGCGCATTTACCAACAGCTTTCACAACAGCTCGCCGCTGTGCGCTCAGCTCTGACACATGGTCACCCACCATAGAAAACCCATCATACAAAGTATGATGTCAACATACTTTGTTGCGTGGACATGAGAGTGGTTAGTTAGTTATTTTGTCTTAAGACGCTTCGACCGGAGCTGATCATTCGCGCCCAGATGAGAGTGGGATATCACATTCCATATTCCTCCCTCAATCTCAGCATGGACACTGCTGTGCACGAGCGGACACCTGACCTGACCACACACCTGGCTGGTCTTGGCCGCTGTGAGCCGGTCGGGCAGTATGCCGCCGTTGGTGTAGCTCGTCTGCGCGCCGTAGCCGGCCGGCGCGGCGGCAGCGGAGGAGTCGTGCTGCTGGCCGTAGCCGCCGCCGGCAGTCTGACCGAGGCCGGCCGGCACCGACGGCGCCGGCAGCTGCGAGAAGCCGGCGGCCGGTGTCGTCTGCTCCTGGTACAGCGCGCCGGCGGTCGACACGGCCGCCGCCGCCGTCACCGGCGCCGAGCCGGAGAACGACGCCGCAGGCGTGTCCATCGAGCTCTGGTGACGGAGCTCGTGTTACGTGCATAGTTCACGCCAACCCGTCAGCGGTGAGGCCAATGTTCACCTCTGTCACAGTGGTCACACATGGTTACTGTTTCCTATGGCAGGGAACATTAAACTGAGCTTACACATGCCGTGTAAATATACACCAGTAGTAAGCGGTGCAAACAACTGCTACCGCCACCCGCTGTGTGGTAAATATCGAATACGGAACGGATCAACGATCGGTCATCAGTAGTGATGGAGGAAACATCCCAGCCACCTTCGGAGACAAACTGCATATCGATGTTAGCGCGCCAGGCGAAGATAGGTGTTATGAGGTGAGGGTGGAGGTGAGGAAATGGGTCTGCTTGTATCTTGGGGTTAGGGGCGCATCGACTGCAATGGTCATGCAGCGCCCATGAGGAAATGGGTCGGTCATGGATTATCCACCATAAATTTGCAATACACCTTGCATAGCAGCCGGCACGAAGTTCGGTAGGAGTGCTTATTAGGCATGCTATCGCCAAAACAATGCTTAGTGGAGTCGTGCCATCATCCTGGTGGTGTCCTCTCACCGAGAGTAGTCTCAGAGACACGCCGATTCGAACTCGGTGACCCAGACACCCCACGCGGGAGCGATGAGTGAGCGCGGACGACTGAAAAGCCCACTTAACCATTTGGCCACAAACACGACACAGGTCTCCTTGCTGAGCTTGACGAGGATGGGGTGCCGGCCACATCCTCACCTTGACAGGCTGTGCGGAAGAGATCAGAGGACCCAGCGGTGGGCTGCGCGACCGCGCGGAAAACGTGTCTGCCTCGGTGGCGGCCGGAAACGCAGCCGAATCCGTGACGGAGGTGCCGAAATCCAGACCGCCGAACTTGACGTCCAACGAGGAGACGTCTGCAGGGTCGTCTGGCATTTCCACCGCCATGTCAGGGATCTAGCGAGGGGAGCGCAACAGGTCACCGGGCGAGATAAGGCTCTAGTACCGAGGCCGAACTCGGCGAGTTAGGGAAGCTCGCATCATGGCGCAAATGCACGTGTCACTTCCTGTTGAGACGACTCGAAGCTGGCCGATAGGGTTCGTGCGGGTGATGCAGGTGACACGTGCAACATTATGAAACATTAAATATCCATTGTAATTGTACCATGGAATAAGAATGAAAAACGGAACAGTTCAACGATCTCACAAGTTTTGCTTAGCATCATGGGTTCTGATATCAAATAACGCCATTACAGCAAATCATAATTTAAATTTAAAACAGCAACTTCATTGCTTCCTCACCGGGAAAATCTGATCGGACTGAAGCTTCATTCACCTGTGAACACTAAGAGCAGTTCTCATAACTGTAAGCCGTGAGTTGAGCTTGTCTGAACCAATACAATTGTGACAAGCTGACTAACATTTGAGTGCAACAGCGGCCGGATGGGCTGAACGGGACCTGGGCAACCCTGAGGCGAGCTGACCTTAGCTGGAGGCGCTGGCCGCGACTTGTGAGGTCGGCAGCGGCCCGGCGCCTGCGTAAGCGACCCGCTGGGTGCCGCCGACGAGGCTGTCGACATCTGCAGACCGGTGGCGGAGGAGAAGCCGGCCGAGTACAGACCTGCCGCACATGACGCCTCAGCACACCGCGTAAGCACGCACACACACACCGACACACAATCCATACAGACCGGTGGTGGCGGAGAAGCCGGCCGAGTACAGACCTGCCGCACACGGCGCCTCAACACACCGCGTAAACACACACACACGCAGACAGACACACAATACACACAGACCGGTGGCGGCGGAGAAGCCGGCCGAGTACAGACCTGCCGCACACGGCGCCTCAACACACCGCGTAAGCACACACACACACACACACGCACACGCACACGCACACACACACACACACACACAATACACACAGACCGGTGGCGGCGGAGAAGCCGGCCGAGTACAGACCTGCCGCACACGGCGCCTCAACACACCGCCAAAACACGCACACACACACAGACAGAGAGGCAGACAGATGGACAGACACCGGGCGCCATTTGTAGCGTCACAACAGGACGACATTGTCTCGAGATGTCCGCTGAACAACGATGACTTTCGCCTCCAGACGAATCGCCCAAATTCGACAGCAGCAATCACCTGTCATTCTGAAATTGAATAGTGAAACACTAGATCTCTAAAAAATAGCTCCAAATTGAAAACTACACTAGCTTCATCCAGGATATTGAATTCGACACTACTCACGACCACAAAGGGAGGAAAGTTGTGGGGTGGAGGGCACCAGTGATGAAAATATGGTCTTTTTGGAACTTTGGCCAGACAAAGAATTATATACTCTCCACCAACAAAAAAAAAACTCCCTACATTGTTAGATGTTAGATGAAGAACTTTTCTTAATAAAAAATCTAAACGATGTCATGATCAAACAGTGATGAAGGAAAGGGAGCAGGGTGCTACAATGATCAATAACATATGGTGACCTGTGTCCGCTAATGAGATCCACTTCTAGTTCCGGTGCTATTCATTTTGTCTAGCCACATTGTGTCTAATTCACAGCAACTTGGAAACATCATTGAGGATAATGGACATTGCCGAATTCTAGATTAAACATTAAAAATCCATTGTAATTATATCATTGAATAAGAATGAAAAAAGATGTGTCCAACGATCTCACAAGTTTTGCTTTGCATCATGGGTTCTGATATCAAATAACGCCATGACAGCACATACAAATTTTAATTTAAAACAGCTATTTCATTGTTTCCTCACTGGGCAAATCTGATCAAACTGAAGCTCCATTCACCTGTGAACACTAAGAGCAGTTATCGTAACTGCACGCTGTGTGTTGAGCTTGTCTGAACCAATACAACTGGTCGAGTGTACAGAGTGCAACCAAAAAAGGCCCTCGTTGCTCATAGTTGCACTACTCTTTTATGTCTTTATGCCTTTACATTTGCTATTTCAGGTGATCATGAGAGCTGCAGTAGCATTCGAAGATGAATCAGGAGTGGAACAGAAGATGAAATGCCAGCAAGATTGGAAGCATGCCAGCTTGTGAGAATGCACAACAAATGACAACAGATGCTGATATCTGGATCATTCCGCAGTCTGCATACAACCTTAATACCATTGAGAGCATTCAATGTAATGGCGCATAGGGCGTGCAATTGTCTGATAAAGGTGAATAATAAACAGCCATGCTTTCATGTTCACATTCGCCATTTGTGAAAATGCTTAGACCTGAAGAACCCGAGGAATGCAGGCCAAAAACAGAACTACAGAACTAGAGTAGCCCCTACACAACCGGAAGAGCACAAAACAATCATTTCTCCAAAATATTGGTGGGCACAAATCATGTTTTGTTATGGCATAGGAATTGTCAAGAAGTCAGAGGGACAAAAAGCCAAATCATGATGTTCAGCAGGGGATGGGGTGGGGTGCACCTAACAGCTTCCTTTATAATTTAATGAGTGCAAAAATAATGTTTTGTGAGTTTTATGGGTGCACTGAAGAGGCCCAATATCTGAGAAAATGTATTAAAAACGAGTTTCATTCCTCGACAAGGACAAAACACTGAGAAAGCTTTGTTCATCCCAGGGCAACGCACCAAGCAAACGCTCATGAAAAAGCAATCTAGGTGCACTGCTGCATAATATAAGGCGTTGAAATTTTGTTGTAGCTGCCCACACTTTTCAACAAGACCGATGCTTATGCGTTAACCCGGCTATCTATATTTAGGTTTTGCCACCCAAGCTTACACCAACGAGAGGGGAATTCAGATTCAACAACCGTCAATTGAGCCTCCTTTCCTACATTGGCCGACACTAAACGACGTCAATTAGTAGTCTCACTTTGGATTATCCGACTACATCCCGTCAGCAACAATGATTCCATCCGGACAGAAACTAAGTGCTTTCGAGAAAAAAAAACCCTCGTCAGATGAAAGAAATCACCATTATCCATTCTGGTTAATGATTGAGCTGCGATATTAATGATTAAGCTGTAACTAGGCCATTCACAGCGCATTTGAATCACTGACAAAAGTGGTACAATCGTTGACAAATAGTGATCGTCCTGTGCTTTCTGGCCGGTCGTTGGCAATATAGAGCATCACGCATGGTGTACTATGGCAAAGCATACAACACCAGACGCTACCTGGTGTGTCTTGCAGATGTTCATCATGACAGTTCATGCCATGAGTGGAAAATCCAACGAACCAGAATATTTTGCACATACAAACCTATGCTGCATTGAATTACAAACGTTCTAATGATCAGGACAGAGCATGGTCACGCCACATAACATAAGCATTCTACATATATAACGATAGTTCCATATATAGTTCACTTTTACAGACGGAATGTGCAACAGTGTTGAGATAGACATTTACAGGTATGTTGCACCCCGATGATTTCCAGGACTTTGCTTCTCGGTAAGTTGCTTGTGCACAAAAAAGAGACCACGAGCCCTATCACGTTAAATTTTATATCCAAATATGTACGGCTTATTAGCACAGGAAACTGAAGAAGGCAAGACACTCGCGTCAAGTCCGGGACAGCAGGATTCCACAGACAGAAGCATGGCGAGAGTGCATACAAATGCATAAATGCGCTAAACTACCCAGGGAGTCTCACCTGGCGGGTTTGTGTATCCGGATGGGAACGCTGCCGCTGACTGCTGTTGGCCTGTGTACCCCGACGTCACGGAGGTCTGCTGCCCTGTGTACCCAGACGTCGCCGACTGCTGCTGCGTTGAGTATCCTGACGTTGCCGCGGACTGCTGCGCTGTGTACCCGGAAGTTGCAGACTGCTCCTGCGTTGTGTACCCCGACGCTGACTGCTGCTGCGTGGTGTACCCTGTTACCACCGCCGTCGGCTGTTGCGTCGTGTACCCCGCAGTGGTTGTTTGCTGTTGCGCGGGGTACGCCGCCGAGGCGGACTGTTGTTGCTGTTGCGTCGAGTACACCGACGTGGCCGACTGGTGCTGTTGCGCCGAGTACGCGGACGCGACCGACTGCTGCTGCGCCGAGTAGGCCGTCGAGGTGGCGTGCTGCTGCGACGTGCTGGCGGCGACGCCCGCCGTCTCCGGCTGCGACGAGTAGCCCGCCGAGCTGACGGCCGGCTCCGACAGCGCGCCGTAGCCCAAGCCGGCGGCCGGCGGCTGCGACGAGTACGCCTGCCCGGTGCCGACCGACTGCTGAGAGGGGAAGACCGACGGTGTCGCCGACTGGCCGGGCGGACGGTAGCCGGGCGGCTGGTCGGCGGCCGTGTCGCCGCCGCCCGCAGACGACGGCGGCGCCGAGTAGCCGCCTGTCGCGCCGTCCGCCGACGGCGTGTAGGTGTCGGCGCGCGCCGACGGCGGAGGCGGCGCGGCCGGCTGCGACTCGGGCAGTGGCGGCGGCGCGGCGGGTGCCGGCTGCAGAGAGCGCGTGATGGCGCTGCTGTAGCTGAGCGGGCCGGCCAGCTCGGCGCCGCCCGTCGACGCCGTCGACAGCTGGGGGTAGGCGGATGTGCTGCTGCCGCCGGCCGCCGACGCGTCGCTCGGCTCCACCAGGGCACCCAGCTCGAGGTTGGGCCCCAGGGAGGCCGCCGGGCCGTCGGGCCGTGACGTCGGCGTCGTCGCCACGAACACCTTGGTGTCCGTCAGCGAGCCGCCCCACTCGCCGTTGTCCCAGTCGTCTGTGGCCGGGAACGTGGTGGACGCACCCCAGTCATCGCCGGCCGGCGCGGCGGCCGCCCACGAGTCGCTGTCGGCGCCGCGCGACCGGGGCGGGCCGCCTCGGGGCCCACGGCCGCCCCGCCGACCGCCCCGGCCGCCGCGACCTGCCCCGCTGCCGTCCCGCCCGGCAGCGTTCTTCTCGTTCTCCCAGCTCTCCCGCGACTTCCCTGCAAACGTGGGAACACGTCTCTGCGATGCCGGCACATATAAACACAAACACGGACGCAAATGCTATCTGGCGGGCAGTCCATCACAAGAACGGTGGCAAACGCTCTCCTGCACATAACAGCGCTTGTTCACATTTGTTTACCTGGGTACAGAGCATATTTTAAAACTGATACGACTGGAATTGATTTTGAAGCTGAACGGCCCGGAGCCGATCCCGAGAACCTTCAGTTATGCGAACTTATATGCAGCATTGCAGACCATTTTAAACATTATCCCAAGTCAGTGATGTGTTGTGATATTTGTACGTGATATCCCCACCCTGCCAGCGCTGATATTCCCCACCCTGCCATATCTTCCCAGGCGACCTTTCTCGCAAATGTGTAATAACCAGTTTGTAAGCATGCCAAAAATCAAATACTAGAGGGTAAGAATATGGAAGCGACACTGGCACCATTGACAGCTTGACATAATATTTACGTTTGGCGTCACTATCTCTATTTGACCCGTGGATGATAGATATTAGGAAGGCGCCAATTTTAGGTGAAATTGTTTAGTTGCACGTTGCAAAAGCAAGAACAGGTTACGGGAACAAACATGGCAACACAAAACAATGTAGAAATGATCTCAAGTAATGATCTAAAGCCACCCTGGTAGCTCAGTCGGTTAGAGCGCTGGCCTGCACCGGTCTCCCCTGCATTGGCAACACAGGGTTCGAGTCGCTTCGCGCGCTCGCATTTAGCCCCCGGCCGGGAGTGTCAGTTGGCAGCTGGCCCGATAAGGCCGGGGACGAGCTACCGGGCGGCCGTGTCGGTGCATTGGCGGCACGTTAAACTTTCGGTCTAAATTTTGCCGTTGAACTGGAGCTCATGGATCGGGTGGTGGGGCCAGGGTTCACGCAACAAGCTCTGCTTAGCAATAGAACCCTGGCTCCTCAAGCCGCCCCAGCAACAACTCGGATCAATTTATTTATTTTTTAAAGAAAAAAAGTACGGCTACGGGTACGCCGACCAGGTTGCGCGCTGCCCACAAAGTCGTTGACAGTCAGCACAACATTGTACGCCGTAACCAACATGAGGCTATGGGACACTTGATGGCCATCTACTTTAACAGGATGGGACAACGATAATTTGTGGCCTCAGGCCGAAGTTCTAAGCGAAAACTCCGTGAACTTGCAGTTGTCTTGAAAAAAGGTGCCTAGGCATGAACAAATGATTTACGGTACAACAAAAAAATGTCGCCCAATTGCGAAGTTGAACGTAGTCTCAGGATACGATTGTGTTTTGTGCGTTTATTGGGTGGCTCTCAGCGCATTTTATGCACGACCACAGATAATGGCACCGCCCACACTATTTCGCCGGTGGGCAGTGGGATTGGGAAATGTCCCGAGTCGTGCGAGTGTTGATTGAACCTGGAACATTTGGTACCCCGAGCTAAACAATTTAACCAATCTGCCATCCCCGGCCAAGTCTCCGGATATGAAAATATGCCTTACATAATACCTTCGTTTATGCATACCTGGGCCGGATAAAATAGCGAAGATCGGATCTAAATTTATTTGCGACAATGCAAAACGTGCCAGTGAACTTATAACTAACTGCTAAAGGTGTTCATAGAATGCATCATTGCGCTAATGCATAGAACGTATTGCAATGCAATAACGAAGATTATCACAATGCAGTACAACCTAAAGACAAACCTCCTCAAATACCCGACTTCAATCGACTTAGTTTCTTGTTCAATGTGCAGATTTTAACAGCCCCAACTAAATACTGACCAGATTTACACAATTGTATTCGTCAGAGTAAAAAAACAGACGGATACGCATGGAGCGTGCTTGAAGTCCTGAAACAACGCAAGAGTTGATAACACAAAATTTGATTGATTATTTGGGTTTAAGGGCGCGCCGACTACAAGGTCATTTAGCGCCCATAACAGTGATAACACAAAATACGCCACGTTTATTTTACAACTATTTCCGTGCTTCTCGAAAGCAACACTTCATATATCACAGACTATGGCGCTTTCACGTCGAAAGACGACGTTCCCACAAATTATAAAGAATCTATAAGAACGTTGGACTATGCAAACTCTTACCCCAGGGACGTCACAATTACTGTCAAATCCAGTGACAGGCATCAACTGTACAAACTATTACCACGAAACGTTTTGTTTCATAACTGGGATTTATATTTAGATATTTAGACAATTGGGCTTTAGATACCTCGACCATAATGATTGCATAGCACCATCCAGGAACGTACTTACAAACGGGTTAAAAAAGAACATTAATTCGCATCATTCTTTGCATGAGAACGACATACATTGTCGGCAATAATAGTCTGTACCACACAGAAAACGAAACGATTCGGAAAAAAGCAGCTGTGTTCAAATATCACTGGAGTCTTCCAGAAGCTTCACGGTGGTATTAATTCTTTTGTCCAGCAGGAATTACGAAAAATGTGGCTTTTTCTGGGAGGCTATGTTCACTTCATTTGCATCTTCTGCTTTTTACTTCCCAGAGGGTAAGTGTTCAAATTAATCGCTTCTAACACTGTGGCCCTGTCCTGCCTTGCTAATTGCCTTGTTTACATATCCACTGTTTTTTTCTTCTTCTTCAGTGCAGAGAGATAAAACTAAGGTGCTGTATTGATATTCTCTCGGGCATGAGTCTAGAGAATGGTGGGTACTGTGGCAATGGTACGTGCTGGCTTTGCATCATCTGCAATTCCTAACATCCATCATGGCAAAAGTATTTTTGCTTCTTTCTCGTCTTTTACCCATGCCATTAGGGCAAGTGTGACTGCTTGACATTGACACGGGTTTAGTGTTGGTCATAGTTGGCCGTTGGAACATGTCAGGTCCTTAGTTTACGCTCGGATCAAACCGTGAAATACCTATGCACAACACGTTGAAATTAACACATATAATAGAACACAACACAATATGCATCTTATACAGCAAATACGAATGTTCTGTCCAGTCTACAGAGTAGCAAGACAATCAACAAGGCCCACACGGCTGGTGTACATTGACAACAAAATGCGTTGAGCAAATCTTGGATGCCGGTTTAAATAAATCCAACTACAACCTTGAGAGAAATTCGTGCAGCCCTCTAACACGCGCACTGGAGGGGGGGGGGGAGGAGGGGAATCGGCCCACCCCTCCGAAGTTTTCGTGAACTCTCGATTTTACCGGTCGATATACGCCATGTGTTGCGCACCTGCTTAGACATGTCCGACGCGTCGATTAAAAAAAGAAAAACGAAAATCAGCCACACGCTTTTCGAATTAAAGACCGTCCCAGACAAAACACTTCGTAGCATCAGACCACAAAAATCGGCGCTGATGCGCTTCCCCAAGTGAGGTGTTAATGGAATACTAGCGACTTGCTTGATGCATATTGTTATGCCATATTGTTTCATGATAATGCTAGGTCACCGAAGTCAACTCAGACTAAGGTAGTTAGCTATTGGAGTTTAAGGGAGCCAGTTTAATTGGAGCTAAAGGGCATCAGTCATGCAGCGCCCATATCAGGCCAAGTTAATGACAGACCAATGAAACTGAAGTTCTTCAACTGGAAGGTTGTCATAAACGCAAATGACAGTCATGCGATTCATGTCATTTTGCATGCTACTCCCTACTGCAAACTTATGTTGTTGCCATTGTGAACCTAAGCATTTCCGTACTTCTTTCATGTATTTCAGCCCTTTCTTCTTGAACTCGATTGCGCCGGGCCGCCCGCCGGTCAGACTGGCGGCCCGGTTCCGGTAGCTGGAACCGGTAACTGACCCGATAAATTGCTGGTATGTTGGTGACCCGAGGTCAGATGCCGGATGTATCATTTGCGTCGTATCATTAGTCATGCCCAAAACATCATTGATGCACATTTTGGAGCATTTGAACACAATCGCAGCAATCCATGACCATTTCAATCAGGCAAAACAAAACAAGCCCAATATGGCATAGGTGACCTCATCTGACCTTGAATACACTGACCTGATAGCATAAAATTTGTACACAGTAGAGTTCAGTACCATACCCATGTACACATACAATTTCGTTATTCTAGCGATAATAGGAGTCAAGACCTTATGGGGGGGGGGGGATTCCAGCCTCTCCCCCACTACAGTACGCATAATTTTCAGAGGCCCTCCAGGGCGTGTGTTAATGCATGTAAAGGATCGAGTTTATTATTAGTTTTATGAAAATGTATATAGTTCATTAGCTAAACCTACCAGACATTACACATTCAGTGATTTCACGAAGCCAAGGACTGCACTCCAACTCCAGACCAAGAAGTGAAAATGCAACACTGGTGCGGGTGACCAGCACCAGTACTCACAGCTACGGTCACTGCCGCCTCCTCTCCGCAGTCGGGGCGGCTGGGAGCCGCCTGACCGTGACCAGTCGCGTCCCGAGCTCTCCTCAGGCCGCGGCGCCTCCTTCTCAGCAGGCTTCGACTCCGGTGGCGCTGGCTTCGCTGGCTTCTTTTTCTTTGTCTGTTCCACCCACTGACCCTGCGGTGTCGACAGCCAGATAAGATTCCGGCCACGCTGAACGCAACCGAAAATTGTAACCTTTCAGCTATGCTTTCGGTCGTGGTAAATGTAACTAACAATAACAACCTTGGATATGAACAATTTAAGTTGGAGGTGAACACCTTGTTCCTGAGATGTTGAGGTGAAGGGACATGCATGGAGATCCAACATCACATCAAAAGCATGGCTCAGGTCTCAAGAATCCAATTGATTGATTGATTATTTGGGTTTAAGGGCGCGCCAACTACTAGGTCATTTAGCGCCCATGTGTCAAGAATCCAACGTTGGACGAGCATTTACGATAATTATTTCTCGGTTATTTGGATTTAGGGATGTATCGGCTGTGCTGGTCAAATAGCACAAGTTTTTTCTCTCTTGTGGAATACAATGCATCCAGTAATGTCAGCTTTCACGAATTTCACGAATAGGTCAACAAAGAGAACAAAGAGGATATAAATTAGGAACAGATGGAATGAGCATACTTGACATTTACAATGAACACCACAAAATACAAAACCTCAATGGAAATAAAAAAGACGGAATGCGGATACCTAGCGTTTAGAACGAGCACAACACAACAACTCAATGACAGAGTAAGATAAACAGCACCACAGGCGAGGCAGGCAAATGGTACAAACAATACATAAGAACACTCACAGGAGAAACCGAACATCATTCGATATGTACACTCATCTAAGGAGCAATTTTAACTGCAATCCTGGCGCCTGTATTTTGCAACCCACCAGCACGGATTGCATCCGCTGCAGTCACACAATCACCATTGCAGCTAGCCGATAGTTCCTGCCCCATCACCAATCACGAGGAGTCTTCAGAAGAGCACTTGTTGGGTTATGGGAGCATCGACTGCGTCGGTCATGCAGCTGGAGGCCTTCAGAGTAGCACAACATATGTCAGAATGCTTGGCCTCAAAAGTGAACAGCATGTGGAATGGGGCAGTGCTTATTCACACTTGGCCGGCTTCTCAAGAACGAACGCACGAGCGCGGTTGCACCGCAACAACGCGGTACTGTGCGCGTTTTCCCTGCAGCCCCTTACGCTAGATAACATTTGGACAGCCAGAGGTAGAGATTGGGGCATGCACTAGAGCACCCCAGCCCGGCGAGTGGACCAGTGCCGCCAGCGGCGACCCCGGCGTCCTCGTGCGGTACCTGGTCGTCACCCTCCAGCAGCATGTTGACGGCTTTGTTCGGATCGTTGTCGCAGTCATAGAGTGCTATAACCGCCTCGTCTTTGGTCTTGCCCGTTAGCTGCACCACTTGGCTAATTTTGTCCTCGAATACTTTCTCTTCTTTCTGAAATAGGTAGGGTACAGTAGGTCAGGGTGGACAGCACACCAAGCCAGACTAGCCACAGCCACTGTTTTCGTCGACAAAATCAATTATATCCATAAACATGGCTCCAGTGTGCTACTGTCTTGGCTACTTAGTTGGTTCACATGGTTTTATGGCACATCAACAGTTGATATGCTGCTACATCTACATAGAACCATGCAGGCCAGCACTTGCCACGCTGCGTGGCACAGTAGTGTCGCCCGTGGCTGGCGAGATTCTGACGCGCAGATTGCCGGACTGTGCACCAGCTACTGAGGACCAGAGCAGAGCCTCGACGTCACAGATGAACCACACACAGCACGCAGCCGACGCTGACGCGGTCCGTCACGTGCTGAGCGCCAGGTGACGCCAGAGATGTCACACGCCGCCACTGGACGACCGACCGCACTGCTGATGATCGTCGACATTACAAGGGTCCTGATTATTAACGACATTCAGATATTCCTAGACTAAATGTCGTCAGTCATACGCGTGGGCAGATACACGAGACTCTTGGCACTTCTGACCAGCTCAGCATGACATTGAACGGAAATACGCGACCCGAGAATGGGCACCGTTTCCATAACTATGAGCTCAATCTGTACTCTTATGCGCTCGCCGTACGGCTCTAAGGCATACATTAAACGCACCTGGATGACTCTCTTGAGATAAACATGAACTTAATGTTGCTGTGCTGACGTTACAGGTCATGGAACTATGCATGGGAGAGCTTATCCTGTAGACCCTGAATCCACAACCAACTGGTCCAGCAGCGTACATGTCATCGAAGCTTTATGTTTCATCAATGCATCGACTGATTGACTATTTGGTTGATTTATTGATTATTTTGGCTTAAGTGCGCGCCGACTGCGAGGTCATTTAGCGCCCATTATTGACTATTTGGCCATCAATGCATCGGCACAGCTTTTTCGCCACGTGCCCCTTCCCAGAACATTGTGCATTGTTAGCCGACCACCTCAGACTAGACTAGATGCACTGGTTCCCGGTGCCCGGTCAGGGCGTGGCAGACCAACACTTCACTGAGCTGTCAAGGTGGCATGCTTCCATATGTGTCTGAAATTGACTGAACTGCTCAAATGTTATCTAACCTTGGCGAACCTTTCGTCACCATATGACCACTACAGTAAGCTTTGTTTCATTGAGGATCGAATTTTAGACTCGCTTTGTAGAGTCTCGTGTGTAGAACTTTACCAACAATAAAGGAAAAGAGCAAGTGAGCCAAGCCAAGTGAAGAACACAAGCTAAGTCGTGAGTATTTGACACACAACAGACTTCCGTACACATTAAGTGACATGATTCGATTGTCACATTACCTTGAGAACAGAATACCTAAAGTATGACTAACAACATGAATTAGGGCGTTATATGACCGAAGCAGTCGATGCGCCCCTAAGCCCAAATAACCAACTAACAACATGAATTACATGTTACTGGGAAAAATCCTGAAAGCCAGTTTTTATAATTGCAAGTTGTTCACAACACTCAACAAATACATATCATGCATTCATCACACCAACAACCAAAGTCTGCAATTTACTGCTATAGCAAGCTACCGTGCACATAACACGAATAGTTCAAACTCGATAATTTCATCCAACCAACGTATTTTGTTCAGAGTGTGATATATAAGAAAACACCATGTAATGTCAATGACATTGCCGACCATCCAGAGCACCAGCACGCTTCAGACCTGGCCGGATGGAGTCGACGCGTCAGACTGCTGCTGCTCACCTGCTTGGCACCGGTGAGCGCCTTAGGTTTGTCAGACCTGGACGGATGGAGTCGACGCGTCGGACTGCTGCTACTCACCTGCTTGGCACCGGTGAGCGCCTTTGGTTTGTCAGACCTGGCCGGATGGAGTCGACGCGTCAGACTGCTGCTACTCACCTGCTTGGCACCGGTGAGCGCCTTTGGTTTGTCAGACCTGGCCGGATGGAGTCGACGCGTCAGACTGCTGCTACTCACCTGCTTGGCACCGGTGAGCGCCTTAGGTTTGTCGCCGCCGCCGCCAGGTGTGCCGTTCTGTTTGGAGTCCCTGCCGGGCCGCTCCGACTTCTGTCGGCCACTCCTGCCACACCCGTGTCCGCCCGCACTCATTGTGTTTGTGTTCAGCCTGCAGCAGGGGATTCACCTGCACTTAGTATGTCTTACCCATAGCACAGTCAACCTGTGCTTGTGTCCATGCACTCAAGAATCTCAAGTGCAAATCAGAAGAAATGTATGGACTGGACTTACCTACTTACATGGCAACATATTCATGTACAATTTCTTTGGAAAGTCACAAATAAGTGAGGTATTCTCAAGCTAAAATTCTGCCACTTTGATGCAGCATATAGTACATGCTCTCTCTGGTGATACAAATATATTAGTAGATCCAATATCAGTGGATATTAGGCAATAAAACATCAGTGGGTTAGATTATACTAGCTTTTGGTTGTAATTTTGCATTATTCTGCATTATGTATTACCCTGCAAGACCACTTTTCCACCCTTGCTAAATTTTGTTCTTGTATCTCCATTGTTGAAAAATGTCTTTCTGGTGCTTTTTAAATCTCATCTGAATGACTGACAGCATTTCATTCAAGAAATGACAGCTTCCTTATTGCTGCCTTTATCAGTACTTCAACTTGAACTGCTTATATCTAAAGCAGATTGCATTTTTACAGTTTGCAGTTTGCTTTTCCCAAAGAAATTAACATCAAATGAATTCAAATTGTATCAGAAATACACATTTTTAAACCAAAAATTGCCTAGGGGACTCTTCTCCATACTCTCCAAAAAACCAATGGAATTGAGCTCATGCAGCAGTGTTAAAATAATAATTTCTCGTTAGGTGTGAGATGTTGAAACAAGAACAGCAGAATGGCAAAAAAAAATCGCCATGGAAGTAACATTCTTGAAGTGTTCAATCCTAAAAACCCAGTTTTCGGACAATTGCACACACATCTCTGTTCCTACTTTGTATGTTTTGAGATGCATCTAATTTGTGGGCACCAATATCAACGACAACTATGCAAACACCTATGCTATAAACTAGTATTGTACGGCAGCACATCACAGGCCACCCCTTCACCTGGAATTGCACTATGGGATGTTAGTTACCACAATCACGGATTCGTTATGGTGAGCATAAACATGATACTTTTAAATGGGATACAGTTCTTGAAGTTTCTCAAAACGAGGAATGAAGGCTTCACAAACATGCACCAAGAATCATGGCGTCAATTATTCCTTGGGAAGGATGTTGATTCAATGTTCAATAAGTGGTATATTCTTCCAAATTTCACGAATAATTTATAACTGGCTGAGACCCAGTGTTGCCTAGCATGGAGGGTGATTGTGACCGGGCACCACAGAGGTTGGGAGACACCTAAGCGATGCTAAACCTAATAGGTGCACTCCCACCCAGAAGCACCAGCTTGGTCAAAAAATAATATTGCCAGAAACTCCGACCATTCGAGGCAACGTGTATCAGGTATCTGGTATGGAGTAGGCTACCTGTTGAGCATCTACCAAGACGTCAATGTTTTAAAAATTACTGCCAGGTTCTACACATGGACTATATTATTTACTTTGCACACTCACGCATACACCATATACACAATATATGGCAGTGATTCCATAACTTGGTTCAGACAGACATCAGGTTTGTCACCCTGCGAGCGAGTCATATTATCAGGTTCTCTGCCACAGCACGTTGTGGACACGACGGGGTATTATCCCGATATATCGGGCCCGGCGAGCAGAGGAACGCGCGGGTGGCAAGATGCGATCTTAGTCAAGAATAGTGGGATAGGGAATGATGCAACAAATGAGTACATTTTTATGAACAACATAGTACCAACCTAGACAGGAAGGTAGGCAGGTAGGGTAATATGCAAAATCGGCCACTTATGCTTTCAAATCTCCTTGTATGTGGCCAAAACTTTCATAGCCATTGCTAAGTAAATTTACAATGTCACTTAGCCTGTCTTTTGTCATTTTAGGTTGGACCAATAAGAGTTTGTGTAGCACACAACCAATCAAAGGATGAAATGCACAGGACCCTCTGATTTGTGGGAGCAAATTCAGTCTGACTTTGACCTTGGGTAGTCATATACTCTTGCAGCACAGTTATAAGCTGTTTTAATAGTGGTGTACATATATAGAGCATTCAAAGCAGTACAATACCTCATACATTTTTAATTGTACATTTCTAGGAATTTTGGCCAGGTATTTGTTCTGGGGGCAGGGTGCCATTTTTTTTTCTGAGTCAGCCATCAGTTGCCCTGAGCCATCAGCTGAAACACCCATTGAGCTGGGGAGTTGCCAATAAACATCATGGAGAGGCCCACTTCCCTGAAAGGCAGTGCCACAGTGAACATGCAGACAGCAGCCCATTGTTGGCTGGTTGGTTGGTTATTTGGGCTTAAGGGTGCATTGACTGCCATTGTCAGTTTGGGAGTGGAATATCCACCAATGCAAACATGCAGCCGACACCCAGCTGACATGGAGCCGATATCAGGCAGATATTATTGTTGGGATGCTAGTGGTCCACTGTTGGCTAGGAAGGAAAATGCCAAGCAGCGGCCCAAAGTCGATGGACTGTTTAATATACTGAACTCAACCCAACATATGTTGATATTCCAGGTTAGTTTGCTGATGTTAGGCCAAGAGTGGACCTATGTCAGCATGCTGCTTGCAAGATGCAGAGTACTTGCCCTGATACATGCTGAAAGTGGGGGAGATCAGCATGCTTATTTACTGGAGCCATTTCTACTGTGAAGGGGGGCATCACAAAAGAACTCTGAGTGGGGGAACATTTGCATTTCTGGTGTGGTGCATTTGACCAGAAAACTGCATCCTGGGGAATGCTGTTTTCTGGTCAAATGCACCATGCACCCCAACTTTCCCAATGGATCCATCACTATCCCCACCCAGAAACCAGCCCTGTCTCAGTCACATTCCTATGCTCCTAGGAAGGTGCCTGAGGAATGTGCCTCTGCACCTGTAAGGTTTTACAGCTACACAGGAAAATGGGGGGGGGGTGGAGGGGTGTGAAGTACAACAATATATTTAGTATATATTCATCTTTTTCTTTGCATCTAATGTGGAAGTTCCAACCTCAGGTCATGTGAAAACATTGACCTAGTTCAAGTCAGAGAACCACCTTAAAAATGTTTCAAGAGTGATAACTCACCAAAATGAAGACATTGAGATGGGACTTGATATGTGAATACTACATGGCAATGCCTACAAATTGTATATCTGGGATTTATGTCTAAGGTCATGTCAGTGACCAGTATGCATTGCCAATTTTGGACACATTATCATATTTTTGTAATATGCATGTTTTCCTATTCATTTTATCCCTTTGTATGCATGCAGATAGGAGAAATTCCTTTTTCCAACTTGATTTAGCTCAGTCACAAGACCTGGGGCAGGTCGAGATACAGTGTACTAAGTTAACAGTCTATTCACACATTCCTGTTTTATGGCTTAATTCAAGGTTTCCATGGCATAAATAGTATCACACTTGCATTGCAGGATCTATATTATCCAATGGAATACAAATGATGAATCACAGACAAGGTTAAGATCATTGTCCAACAACAGGTTTATATTAGCATTATTACAGTTTAAGGCAGTTTTAAGTTTTGCACACATTTTACCTCCATGAAGCATACACAAGGGTTAGGCTTAGTGAAGTTATGCTAGTATATTGTTTGTTATAAGTTAAAAAAAAACTAAAATGAGAAGAAAAAAACTGACTGTATTTGTTCTTCTTTTTTTAAAATCAGTTTAGGCTAGCTTATGTTAGGTCAGAGGTCAGGTGATATATTTATTTTTATATTTTGGTTATATATTTTGTATAGGTTATATATAGGTTATATAGGTTATATATTTTGGTAATTTTTAGAACAAAAATTGCCTGGAAATTTTTCACTAAAAACAATTCCCTGCTGGCATGGAAGGTTAGGCTAGGTTAGGTCAGCTTGCTACATATTTTTCTTAATTTTGAACTTGTTGACAACTAGTGTTAACAACTAGTGTAGCAACAACTGGCATTGACAACTAGTAAGTCTTGGATTTGTATTTGAGGTGAGGTTAGTGACCTAAGGTCACTGCCAATATTGGCATATGATGGATCAATGCCAGTTCATTTTTGTAGCAATTGCTGCTTAATTAGCTCCTAAATAAAGTATGTTTAAACTCTGTGCCCAGTCTGGAAATGGAACTACAAAATGTTGTTCCAGGTTTTTTTTTCAGCTGAAAAACCACCATTTTCAGTTAAAAAAAAGGGCTTTCCAATGATACCTGGTATGTGTCAATGCACCATTAAGTTTGGAAGTTGGAGGGGGGTCTTCAACAACTGCCAAGATTGGGTGTGAGGAGAGATGTGACAGGCTCTAGCCCTAAGAGCCCTTTGTGGTAGCATGTTTCTCCTCAGAATTTTCTCCTGCAACCTCACTCCTCCATCTCAGTAGCATTGCAGCTTTGACTTCAACCACCAGTGATGGCACTTGAAAGGGATGGAGAATGCATCCCTCTGGGAAACCCACCCACAACATCCATCAGAAATGTCCCTTTCATTAAAATCTGTGGATTTTATCTGTGGATGTCTGTGATATTAAAATATGTGGATGTGGATTGGCTACAATGAAATATGTAGGAATCCACCTTACCATTGAATGTAGTGAATACAAAACATAAATTGAAAGCTGGAAAAAGGTCTCAAGAATGCATGACTGACTGAAGTTTTTTTTTCTTCTGAATATGCTTAAATATGAGGTGATTCATATATTAGATCATTCTGGATTGTAAAAAAAAAACATTGAGCTGACAAAAACTGAAATTTTTCACTTCCACTATTCAAATTTCACTGGTTACACAAGGGTATTTAAAGAGATTGAGTAACCCAAGCTGGGCAGCAAAATATAGCAAGGTGGCCTTAGTTAGTTAGTTATTAGGGTTTAGGAATGTGGCCTTAGTTAGGAAGTTGTTCTGATATTGGCCCTGGATGGGAAAGCATGATTTTTGATGGCACATGGTCCCGTCATTCTTTAGCTTCCTTCAAACTGACAAACTATTTAGGTGTAGTTATTTTTTAAAGTGAAGAGAATAGAGCATTATTGCATTTTAAGGTGATCATGAGACAAGTTTTGCACATGTTTTAACTTTGTGAAGCATGCAAAGAAGCTAGGTTTGGTTAAGTTAGGTTAGGTTAGGCTTTTGCTGCAAGTGACAAATTTTAAGATTTTGCTTTTGGAAATGGAGAAAAATGAGCCTTTCTCGAAGCACAGTTCTGGCAAGCTTGGGTTAGGTTTGCCTATTTAGTTTGGAAACAAAAATTGGAAAAATAAAACTTTGGCAATTTTACATTAAAAATTAATTTCCCTTATTGCATGGAAGGTCTGGCTAGATTCGAAAGGCAGGCATGTTATGCTGTTATGTCAATTGATTATTTTTAACATTACTTTCATGCTATATTACCCAACTCCAAGCCACTTTTTGGATGATATTTTGCCTCCAAACTGAAAGGCATGCATTTGTAAAGGAAATGAGCATGAACATCATGCTCAGCACATTCATAAATATTGCATTAAAAAAGAAGTTCCAAGAAACCAGAAATAACCTAACATTTCCAATTTACCAAAGATGTCCCTACAGCCTAACAGGTCCCTACAGCCTAACAAAACCCTAATTGCTGCATCCTTCTATAACTTTTCTTTCCATCACCAGTTCTAAGTACAGCACATCTTTTCTGAAGAATGAATGGCCAGAGTTTGAATTTTATCTACCTAGGTATGTAGGTATGGTATGGACATGTAGATATAGTGTGAACAAATGTATGCCTACTCATCCAGCAATGAGTTCATTTCAATGGGTTATGCAACTTGACCACAAAATATTGAGCAACCACATACTACTTAAGATTCCACAACAGCACAAGATTATGGAAGGTATTATTTTGTTTCTTGCTGAGTGATAGGTAGGTAAAGAGGTAGGTGGTAGGTAGGTAGGCTAGGCATTAATAAGCATTAATTTGAAGAACATTACATGCAACAGAGTGTTCAAGCATATATTCACAGAAAATACACAACTGACAATCATACAGTGCAGCTCCCATCACAATATAACCACACATAGGTGTATCGGCATTTTCACAGAATGAAACAAAGGGAGGTTGCAAGCTCACATCTCTCTTTTCCCGCACACTAAAAATATTGCATCATTACACCAACCCAATAAAAACAAAGGGTTAGTAAAATCAGACAACCCTCAACATAGCCCACAAACAAATAAACAGATCAAAGACGAAACCCGTACACCACGTACCTCCCTGAACACACACGACCGCACCTGCCACTGACCCAAGCAATGACCGACGCGCTAAGCACGCCGGATGCTCTTCCGCTTATCCGTCACATTTGCCGCATTTCACAATCTTCAGTTTTGGGATTCTACCGTCATCTACTTGTCCTTCTCTAATTGACGATATTCTACTTCTACCGCTGATATCGCAACAAAAACAGCTTATACCAGTAGCGAATTCAGAATTTTGCCAATGAGTCATCCAAAGTTTCCGTATCCTATGGAAGTTTTAAGCCCTTTAAAATGTCTCCCTTCGAGCTGATGGCCGATGTTCGGAGGACAGGGACTCGAAGCCTTCACTAGAGGACAGGGGCGCAGCGATAATTCTTTGAACGGCATCGACCGAAGTCATTACACATGAGGACACCTACCGGCGCGCTTCTTGCGCCAAACATTTGTGGTTTGGCGTGGTGCAACTCTAAAGGTACCTTATTTGATACAGTGCCTATTTTCACACGGCGGCCCGTAGCTCCCGGCTCCACTGGCGGATCTAGCCTACCGGTTTCGGGGGGGGCAACTTTCGGATTTGTGTGTCAGCCCCCGCCCCTCCCTCAATGGTATGCCTAAGATTTCCATGAAAGGGTTGGAATGGATTTGGAGGGTGCCCATCCTGCTATTATTTTGTTTTAATAGCAATGCTGGAAAATGGACTGCAGTATACACTCACCATGGCCTATGCCAAATTATATTGGCATCGGCATACCTTTGTTCAAGGAAAAAAGCATCTAAAAGCAGGGGCGTCGCCACCGGGGGGGGGGGGGGGGGGCAATTGCTCCCCTGCCGTGAGACTGGGGGCGCCGCCCCCTGAAATTTGAGGAGGCCCCCAGGACGAAAAGGAGGTCCCATGATGAAAAGGAGGCCCTCAGGACGAACAGGAGGCCCTCCAGGATGAAAAGGAGGCCCTCCAGGACAAAAGGGAGGCCCCATGACGAAAAGTAGGCCATCCAGGATGAAAAGGAGGCCCTCCAGGACAAAAGGAAGGCCCCATGACGAAAAGGAGGCCCTCCGGGACGAAAAGGAGGCCCCAGGACGAAAAGGAGGCCACCAGGATGAAAAGGAGGTCCCCATAATGAAAAAGAGGCCCTTCAGGACGAAAAGGAGGTACCCAAGACGAAAAAGAGATTCTACAAATTAGGGGCCTACAGGAGGAGGCCCATAATTTGAAAAAGAAGTCACCTAGGAGAGGGTAGGAGGCCCCAGAAATCAAGAGTACCAACAGTAAGAGTAAGAGTAAGAGACACGGAGGCCCCCAGGACGAAAAGGAGGCCCCCAGGACGGAAATGAGGCCCCCAGGACGAAAAGGAGGCCCTCCAGGACGAAAAGGAGTCCCTCCAGGACGAAAAGGAGTCCCTCCAGGACGAAAAGGAAGCCCTCCAGGACGAAATGGAGGCACTCCAGGACGAAGAGGAGGCCACCAGAACGAAAAGGAGGCCCCAGGACGAAAAGGAGGCCCCAAGACGAAAAAGAGATTCTACATATCACGGGCCGCCAGGAGGAAGCCCATAATTCGAAAAAGAAGTCACCTAGGGGAGGGTAGGAGGTCCCAGAAATCAAGAGAGTGCCAAAAATTGGCACGGAGGCCCCAAACATTGCAATGGAGTCTCAATACGGGAAGGGAGGCCCAATAAAATGAGAGGAGGCCCTAAGCCGGAAAAGAAAGCCAGTGGATATGAGATGAGGTTTCGGAGCAGGGACGTCGCTACCGGGATGGGGGGCAGAGGGGGCAATCTTCCCCACCCCTTGCCTTAAGACTGGGGGGGTGCGCCCCCTGTAATTTGAGGAGACCACTATACGGAAATGCATAATACAAAAAGGTGAGCAAGGAGCCCGACGGAACAGAAGATGATGCTGTCGAGGTGGATCCAAGACTGATAACGAGGCCGCCAGGAAATATCATCAGGTTCCTATAAGAGACATAAAACAGAGATTGCGAGGGTGCCCCCAAGACGAAAAGGAGGCCCCCCAGGACGAAAAAGAGACCTCCAGGACGAAAGGGATGCCACCGAGACGGGCAAGAAGCCACCCAGGGTTACACGAGAAGGCTTCCGATGGGTGGCAGAATAGTCTTAATTTGGAAAACGAGGCCCCAAGATGGAAGAGAAGGACCCTAACATAGAAAATAGTGACAAGATATATTTATCCGGACGCAAGAGGGGGCCCCAAGATGGGCAAGAAGGTCCCCCTAGGAAGGAGTGAAGGCTACTGAGACCAGCCAGATGAGGTCAACATTTTAGAAGACGAGTACCCTAGAAGGGAAAATTTAAGACAAGGACGCTAAAGCAACCTGCTAAGAGAATAATGAGGCTCCAAACACAGATGTGGATGACTCCAAGACGTGAAAGGAGTCCCATAATTTTAAAAAAATGAGTCACCTAGGAGAGGGTAGGAGGCCCCAGAAATCAAGAGGGGGCCAAAAATTGGCACGGAAGCCCCCAGAATTGCAAAGGAGGCCCCAATAGGGGAAGGGAGGCCCCAGAAAGTGAGAGGAGGCCCTAAAGCCAATGACGGAAAAGAAAGCCAATGGATATGAGATAAGGTTTCGGAGGCGCAAAAATAGGCACCAAAACGAGTAAGGCTCCACCAGAATAGAAAGGGATGATCCAGAAACATGGGAGGAGGCACCTAATGCGGAAGAGGACGACACAAGGTTTGAAATAAGACCCCATGATGAACGAGGAGAATCTAAAATTGGAGAGAAAGGCCATTGGATACGAGAGATAGCTCCCAGGCGGAAAAGAAGCTTCGCAGATGGCCAAGAAGGTCCCCGGGAAATAACAAGACCACTGAGATAAGAAAGGTTGTGTATAATTTGGAAGAGGAGAAACCTGGGAGAGAAGGAGAGTCTACCAGGAGATAAGATACCACCCTTAATATGGGCGATGTTCGAATCAAAACGCAGAGCAAGAGGTTCTCAAGACGTAAGAGGGGGCCACTAATTTGAAAAAGGACTGTAGAAGAGAAATGAGGGCCCTGCCGGACTCGAGAGGAGTCCCCCAAAAAGGAGTATGTCTACAGGACTGAATGAGGTCCCGAAGACCAGAAAGATTTAAAAGAAAATGAGAGGAGGCCCTTAAGATGGGTGTGGTAACAGGTGTGAAGTGAGGTTTCCAAAATTGAAGATTCCCTCAAGACTGGTAAGGCTTTGCCAGGGTTAAGGAGGAGGCCCACGAGGCGTGGCAGGAGGCCCCTAATTTGGCAGATAATGCTCTTGGGACATGAGAAGAAGCCCCATACCATCGTAAAGGGCCCAAGGATGTAAGAGAAGTCCCTTCAAGACGAGAGAGGAAGACATTGAATATAGAGGAGGGTAGGACATAAGACGTTGAAAACCGGTAGTCTTCAGGAAATGGGACTAGATACTTATGGCACGAGATGAGGCCTATAATTTGCAAGAAACCCCTAAGAGATGGTAAAAGTCGTGCCGGGGTGTTTCACATTTACGGCATGGACCAAAACAATCCGGCCGGGGACCCTGAAAATCACGCTGAGCCTGGGTGTACCGAAAATTTACGACCGGACCATGAAAATAAATATAGTGGAACGACGGGTCGTACCATTCCACAACAGTCTCAATGG
The DNA here is from genome assembly GCA_034440575.1 of Imbricaverruca yamaguchii. Taxonomy (NCBI): domain Eukaryota; kingdom Metazoa; phylum Arthropoda; class Thecostraca; family Neoverrucidae; genus Imbricaverruca; species Imbricaverruca yamaguchii. Next base: position 740,698 of record JAOTOL010001587.1, read on the forward strand.
GACCAAATCAAATGAAGACAGAGCAACGAAAAACACTCCGGACATGGGTCCAACTCTGAAAAACACTCACAAAAACACATACAAACACAACAACAACAAAAAACACTCCAACTCTGGAGCCCACCAATGATGCCAAAACCCTAAAACGTTTTAGACCCAAAAAAGTGTCGAGGCAGCTAAAGCTCGCGCTAGGGATCCAAGAAAATGACGTCGGGGCCCAAGAGATCACATTGGACTATATAAAAAAATTGGCAGCCCTTGAAAATCACCCTGGAGGCCCAGAAGGGCGCGCCGGGCCCCAAAAGTCGCAGCTGCTCCAAAAATAAATTATTTTCCGGAATGTCGCTCTGGGACAAAAATATACTCCTTCAGTGGCCACAGTGGCATATCAAAGGGGTAAATTCCTCCTCTATCCTGAGGTATAAACTCTCAAGAATCGTGCCGGGCTCCAAAACTCGCGCTGGGGTCACCAAAATTCGCGTCGGTCCACAAGAATTCGCGCAGGGGTCTCCAAATACGTACTTCGGGCCCCCTCAAACTCGTTCTGAGGCTCGAAAACTTGCAATAGGAACCACCAAAATCGCGTTGGGGCAACAGCTAAGTACAACGCTTCCCACAAACTTAAATCTGCCCCCCAAAATATCGCGCTCGGGACCAACAATTCCCATCGGTAGTCCCGCCGAAGCACCACAAAATTGGCGTTAAGGCCCACACGTAAGAACAGTGTGACCACACAAACTAAATCGGTATCCGAAAAAATCAAGCTGGAGCCTTCAAAAATAAGAATGTATTTAACAAAATAAATGTCCTGTTCAAGAACATGGCTCTGGAGCGCCAAACATGCAACCAGATGCATTCACAAATCGCGTATAGCAATGAAAACAAACCGTATCTTTAAAAAATCGAGGTGAGATGCAAAAATTTGGCGCCAGGGACTCGAAAAGTCAGACCGGGATTCAGAAGTTACAACAACAAAAAAATCCACAAAAATATCGTTGAGCCCAGAAAACTGGAGTTGGGTCCCCGGAACCACGCGCCTGGGCGCGATAAATCGCGCTGGGACTAAGAAGCACCACACCGAAGCCACCACATCGTACTGGAGCACCACAAATGTGCGTCAAAAGCCCCCAAAAGCACAACAGGAACCTAAGAGCATAACGGGGGCCGACAATACAACTGGCCCTCCAAAACGTACATAGTCTCCCAAAAAGCGACAGGGCCTTAACATACCTGGACCTCTAAAAAATGCATAAGAAGCTCTTATGGCACACAGAGGTCATAAGGACGCACCAGGGCCTGAAAACAGGCTGGGGCCGCAACTGGCGACATGGTTCCAAAACGAACAAAAGCACCGGGCGTTAAATGAAGACATCGGGATCTTCGAAAACGCCCTGACACACAAAATAAATCATCGGTGCCCAAAAAAAGCAACAACACACTGAAACGAGGACGGGTTTCGAAAATGGATTAGGCCGCTGCGCAGAAAGACGCAGCTGGTCCAACAAAGAATACTGAGGAAAGGCCTCGGTTCTACAGCCATCCTGAGAGGATAACAGCAAAGATATCAGATGCGTTAAAGCTGAATGGAATCTGCATTTCATAACTACCAGAAAATGTGGGAGGAGGGAAATTAATGATCGGATTTAATTACTCGACTTTTCGCAGTGAGCGCCCATACTAAGCATTGCAGCCTGTCAAATATGTCGCAAGCTTCTCATGTGACAGTAATTAGCAAAAGGCAGAAGACCTAGCAGAAACCGTAGCATCGCACGAAGTGTTGCGAATGCGCCGAATGCGCGCACGTGCACGGACGTTGGCGTCGTGGCGATCGGATGATATGAACCGGAATGCGTGAAATTGTGAAATCTTACATTTCAAAGTGATGGGTAATATATTTTAAATGCATGTTAGGGGTTTAATGCATTTTTTAATCTCCTGCTCGTTTTAGGGTTTTGTTGTTTTTATGCACCGAGAAGATTTTTACGTGTCGGGGCGTTTTCGAAGATCCCGATGTGCTTATTTAGCCCCTGGTCCTTTTGTTCGATTTGGAACCTTTTTGCCTTTTGTGGTTCCAGCCACTTTTTCAGACCCTTGTGCGTTAGCATGGTCCCTGCGTGCCTTAAGAGCTTCGAGTGTACTTTTTACAGCTCCATGTATGAGTTTTAGAGCTTTATAGCTCCATGTATGTTTATTTAGGTCTGCAATGCATGTTTTAAGACCCTGTCAATCTTTGAGAGATTGTGTGCTTTAGAGCGTCAGTTGTATTTTCAGCCCCCGTTGTGCTCTTGGGGTCCCGCTGTGTTTATTTGGGGCTTCTAACGCACATTTGTGGGCCCTAGTTCGGCTTTGGGGCTTCGGAGCGATTTTTATGATTTTTTATATGCATTTTTATTTGTATGTGCCTGACTTATCGCTCCCAGGCGTGCGGTTCCAGGTATCCAACGCCAGTTTTCTGGGCTCAATGCGATTTTTGTGGATCGTTTCTGATGTGTTCTCTCTCAAAATTACGAATTCCGGCCCGACATTTAGAGACCCCGGCGCCATGTATTTGCATCCCATCTCGATTTTTCGAGATTCTGTATGGTTTCGGTGGCGTACACAATTTGTGAAGGCACCTGGTAATATGTTCTGTGCTCCAGAGCCACTTTACTGACCCTGACATTTATTTTTTGGGAATCCCTCCTAATTTTGGAGGGCTCCAGCTTGACATTTTCGGATACCGATCCGGTTGTTGTGGAATAGGTGTAATTTCAGGAATGTGAGTTTATTTTTCAAGGGATACCAAAATAAAACCGTAGAATTGGGTGGGGGAGTTATGGTTGAAATCCGACGAATGAGGAAGGATAGTGGTAGACTAGGCCCCTCCACAGGATAATTCAGTTGATCACCAATCGTTTCATTTCGATAGGGTCCCTGTGACAAAATAGCGGTCGAAATCCCAGGCGCGTGCATTTATCCGCGAAGAATTTGTTATTTTAGCTTGTTTGACAGGTGCCTTGCAGCCAGCTCCAAATGTTAGAAAAATTAGAAAATTCTTAAGATTCCAATCAGAAAACCAATGCAACGCACTTCTTGTTTTCACCTTCGTGAAATTATCGTCCTGGGACTGATAAATGATCTCTTAAGCTTTGCTTAGGGCATCAAGCTGGTGTAATAAATAACAGTAGTGATGAATCAAACTATATTCAGTTATTCTTGGAGGACATAAGAGTGGGTTGATCAATGGGAGATATCTGTAAGATATGCTTAGCATCAGCTTCGCTGCAATCTAGGGGGCAGCGGGAAGACCCTTTTGTGAGAGAGAGCATTGAGATGTTGGTTGTTTTTGACACTTAGGTATTTATCCACATATTACTTATTTATACCCTAGTATGGCCCAGTTTTCAGCGAAAAATAATGATTATTACTATTGCGTGTTGAATAAATAATCCACCATGCCAAGAACAAACAGTACATTAATATGAAATGAAAGGGCCTAAAACAACAGGAGTCCCTAACAAAATGGAGGCCACTTTTCGGGGAGCAGGAGGCCCCCTTTCGATCTTGCCTCCATGGAAGAATTTCGTGGCGACGCCACTGTCTAAAAGTTGTCAATGTTTTGCATATCTAGAATCATTAAACCGGCTCTATATTTATTGTATGCCAACTCTTTCCTCAGTGCAAAAACCCTGACCTGCTGTTTACCTCACCACATTAGCAGATATCTCCAAGATAATCATAATTGAGGCAATTGTTCATGTGAACTACTTACTTGGAATAACAGCAAGCAAGCTGATCTCAGTCTCATTAGGATGGTGCAACTCTGGATCTCAGCGGGCAGAGGCTGGGCTGGGACCAACTTCTGGTGCAGGCAGAAGATCGAGACAGGAGAGGTTGGAAGCAGAAGCTACTCTTTCAGGAGAAGGCTGAGATGGAGAATCCAGACTGAAAATAAGGACAGACATATACTTCAAAATGCACCTTTGAGTTCACAACATTTTATTCCTAGACATCTTGGTTTAGACAATTATCTTTACACAAAAAGAACAACAAAGTTTTCCATGTATGAAAATAACCCCTTTGATTATCAATCCAAGATTATATCTCCAATGGGAGGTTAGGCTAGGTTAGCACGCACCCTGAAGTGGGGGGGGGGGGCGAAATCCGCCCATCTCTCCAGTTTTTCACACATAACCCCAGATTTTACCGGCCGATTTACGCAATTCTTTGCGTACTAGCTCAGAAATGACCGGCGCGTTGTATGAAGCCTGAAAACGGAAATCGGCCAATTTTTTTTTCTCGAATCGGGCGCCGTTAAAGCAAACAAAAAAAATTCAGACAACACAAATTAGCGCTGATGAGCTTCCCGATATTGGCAAAGGGTAAGTGTTCTTGGCGACATTGGCGATTTATTTGATGTGTATTGTTATACTATATGGTTTCAGAGTCATGTTTGGTCAGCGAGGTCAAGTCAGGTGAAGTTCATGACAGGTTAATGGAACCAAACTTGGCCAACTGGAATGCTGACATAAATGTAAATGACCGTCAGGCTATTGACGTCACTTTGCACGTTAATAACCATACACATCTTGAAAACTACTGCTTGTCATTGTGTACATAAGCATTTCAATACTGTATTCATGTACTTCACTCCTTTGCGGCTTCTTTGCGGAGCCGATTGCGCCGAACCGCCCAATGGATCAGTCGGACGGGCCGGGCCGGTAACTGGAGCTAGTAATGGCCTGATAAAGTGCTCATATATAGGTGACTTGAGGTTAAATGCCTGGCCCAGCATCTGCATTGCATCATTACTAATATCCAAAACATCATTGGTGTCCATTTTGGAGCATTTAAACACAATCACAACGATCCATAATAATGACAAGCAAATCCACGCAAAACCAGACAATTTTGACATTTTACCTCATTTGACCTCGAAAATATTGACCTAATGAAATTTGATGAAATTTGTACACAACGGAGTTCACTAAAGTATCCATCCATCCTGCGAATTTCTTTTCCCTAGCTGTAATAAGAGCCGAAATCTTATGGGGGCGGAATCCGCCCCCTCCAGTGCACGTAATTTTCTGAGGCCCTCCAGGGCGCATGTTAGGTTCTGTTGCATTTTTTGTTTATTTTTAAACATTGCTTTTTATCAAACTCAAAGCCTCTTTTTGGTGTTACTTTGCCCACAAACTGAAAAGTAAACAATTTCACAGAAAATAGGCGGTCCTAATCGGTGTCAGTCACATTCATAAACATTGCATTGGAAAGGTATATTCTGAGGATTCATAAACCGCCTTCAAGCGTTAATTTACTACCTAACCTTTCATGTCAGAATTTGTTGAAATAATTTTTGTTTTAATCTAAAAAGGAAAAAAAAAATGGACCAAACCTAGCCAAACCTAATCTGTTCTTGCCAAAATAAATTTATTGGAAACATTTACTTCTTAAAGTTTTCAATATTTTTTTTCAACCGATAAGAAAAACCTAACCTCACCTAATCTAGCCAAGCTGAACCAAACCTAACCCTATATGTTTGCTTCATGGAGGTAAAATGTGTAAAACTTGTTTTGTGGATACCTTAACCCGTGCCGTACCGGGGGTCTTCAACCGCCACCTCCCCCTCATGTTTTTTTTTGCAGATAGTGAAGGAACGGCGCGGGGAAGGACGCCGAAATTTGGCATACCTTTTCCCACATCAAATCGATATGTTATGTCGAACTTTTGAAGTCAGATCATCTAGGGTCAACGAGTCTAGATCAAGTGAGGTCACCTCCAAAAAGTTAAACCAGTCGTCACCATTTAACGGATGCAAGTATTTTAATGAAACTTTCAGCGTTTCCTTATCTTTGGGGATGCAACAAAACGTGCGATATAAATTTTTAATTTTTCCCCGTTTTTGATGCTTATAAATGTTGCATATTTGCCTATCAGAGATCAAATCGAAGGTTCTGGCTCAAGTGAGCATTTTTATTGGAGCAAATTGACTTCCAACAACGTTTATCGGTCTGTTCTACAGAGTAGAACAGGAAAATTGAAGAAAACTTGAAAACTCAAAAATTTTTAATACCAAAAAATATATTTTGGGGAACCAAAAATATTATGGCTCTGGTCGATTTCGCTATCCTTTTTTATTCCAACTATTTTCTTCCTTCAAATATACCCCAAAATCAATTCCCCAGAGCCAAAAACATAATGTAATTCGTGAAAAGTTGTGAAAAGTTATCCACCATAGTGACGTCACTTTTGGAGGAAATTGTTTTGGGGATGAATTCGGGCCCTATTCGTCGAGCCTTTTCCGATGACACCTCTTTCGTTTTCGTGCGACGCTTAGTTTTGATTTTAGAGGGGGTTACTATCCCCTCAGAGACAGGGTGTGAGGATCTGAACGGATAGACGGGGCGGGATTAACACGCGTTCTGGAATGCCTCTGAAAATTACGCGCACTGGAGGCTGGCGGATTCCTCTCCCACCCCTTAAGATGTCGGCTCCTATTAATGCTGGTCGGCTCCTATTAATGCTGGACCAAGGAGATTCACAAAGTAGAAGGGTACAGTCGATAATTCTATTGCGTGCAAATTTCATGACCTTAGATCAATATCTTCGAGGTCAAATGAGGTCAAAATTTCAAAATTTTCTGGTTTTGCGTGCCTTAGCTTGTCATTGTTCTGGATCGCTGTGTAGTGCTTCGAAATGGGCATCAATGATGTTTTGGACATTACTAATAATGCAATGCGATGCTAGACCTGGAATTTGACCTCAGGTTACCTATATAGCAGCACTTTATCAGGCCATTACCTGCTCCGGTTACCGGAACCGAGCCGCCCGCCCGACTGCTCCGTTGGGCGGCTCGGCGCAATCGGCTTCGCTCCCAGTGACCATTATCAATCCTCAGGGGTCCTCCTACCGTCAAGGGCTTCTAACTCTGACGTATGACCTCATTTTTCCTCACAACCATCGTTAGCCTTATGGATTCTCCTTAGCTCTCAGGGGGCCATGTTAGCCTTCAAGGGACCTCTCGAGCTACTAAGGACTCTGCCCAGTTACCGAAAGCTCTTGTCCTTTCAGGAACATTCTAGCTCTGCAAGACTGACCCTCAGTATTCCTCACGGCAAACGCCAACTAGGAGGGCACATTCCATTTCTTCTCAGTCCTTGAACCCTCAGTGAATTTTGCACTCAACGGTGAATATATTTGATAGAAACCACGTTAAGTAGAATATCAAATACGGTACGATGGGCGTCGCCACAGATCCTACATGTCAGCATTCGTGACCTAACGTCGAACGGTGGCGTTGGTGGTCATCTCCCTGGATGTGTTTCTTCCTGGATCGATACATTGATTTGGGTTGAGATCGATCCGATAAGTTTATGTACGGAGATGTTATTCGGTTACCTGTAATTCTTCCATGTGGCGTTGTGTAATAAGTGATGTTCAATGGAGCTTGAGGCGCTGTCAACTCGAATAAGCTCCACCCAATCAGCTGCCGTCAACAGGTCGTCAGCGGCTTGTGTTCGACTGGTGCATAAACAATGCAAACGAGTCTTAGATAGTGCAATTTCTTTTCAATCAGCCATTGAACGACTCCTTTGAAGTGGTGAAGGATCATTTTCGTATTTTCATTTGCAGGATCGCTCACTTTCGATTTTGACAACACTATTATTATGCTTTGCTCCTATGCTTCTGATAAACCTTCAGCCTACACCGCTAGTACCTCACCATTGCTACTCATCACCGATGAAAACAAAATTCACGTTACACCATTTTCGAAAATAAGTCGTGCGGCCGCACTTCACTGCTACTCGTTGTCCCGGGCAATAACACAGCCGCGCTTCACTGCTACTGGTTGTTCTGGGTAATAACCCGGCCGCACTTCACTGCTACTGGTGGACCCTGGTAATAACACGGCCGCATGTCACTGCTACTGGCGGTCTCGAGTAATAACGCTGCCGCACTTCACTGCTAATGGTGGCCCCGGGTAATAACGCAGCCGCACTTCACTGCCATTGGTGGTCCCGGGTAATAACGCACCTGCCATTGGTGGTCACCAGTAGCAGTTAACGCGTCCGCGCTTAATTGCTACTGGTGGTTCCAGATAATGACGGAGTCAAACCTCGGCAGGTGGTGCATACATAGAAAACGCATGCAGATACGAGCAGCTTCACAATGCTCACATTGGTCTTTAATTTTACACTTCACCCTCTCCTCGCATGTCGCTCACTCTTCCAGCGTAGACACTTCACTTCATTAACCTTGTCATCCCACGGGTCGCGCCGTTGCTGTGATGTTGTAGCGAAGTGATAAACTCACAACTCGCGGACAGCGTCACATGTGTTAATAGAGCGCCATCTATCCATGCTGTGCTGCCACCTGGTGGCAGCTGAATAGTCGCTGATTGACAGAAAGCAGGGTTGCCGGACATAAACGTAAAACAAATATACGTACGGTTGTATGTACGCAAATGTGCGTGAGCAAATGTACGTAGGCAAATGCACGTGAGCGAATATGTACGTATGACAATTGCACGCAAGCGCAGATGTACGCATTCCAAATGCACGTAAGCACAAATGTGCGTATGGCAAAAGCTCGTGTGCGCAAATGTACGTATGTGCTAATGTGCGCGTGTGCAAATGTACGTAAGCGCAAATGTGCTTGTGTACAATTGTACGTATGCGCAAATGCACGTAAGCGCGAATGTACGTGTGTACATCAGCAAAAAGGTATGCAAACCTAAAAGTATGTGAACATGAGCATACGTGAACATGATCACGTTTGAGCCAATGTACGTACGCACCTCGGTGGTGTTGTACGAATTACACACTATGCCACCAGGGGTGCGACTTCCTGTCGGCTGGTGAAGAGGGGTCGGAACCCTACCACTTCTATTCTTGTCTGTTATGCCTATTGAAACTATGCCCGGGCACCAATGGATGCAATCCAATTTTGAGCAATGGACGAAGTACTTCAGCCTTTCCAATATCTCATTTTGCAAAACTCCGACCATATGCGCCAAGGATAGAGCTTTCCGAAATGGAAAGAAGGTCACTATTATCACACCAAACACTATCACCACATTATCACCACACACGCTATCACTCCCTCCATCCCCCTACTCTCTCTCTTTCTCTCTCGCTCTCTCTCTCTCTCTCTCTCTCTCTCATTCTCTCTCTCACGCACTCTCTCTCCCTCTCTCTCTCTCTCTTTCCCTCTCAATTTGCATGGAAAGCAGGCCGATTTTCAACACTAGCGTCTTCAGTAGCCTCCTCCTACTGGTGAATTTGCTAAAATGAATTGCATAAAATTCGAATGGGTGCTTAATTTTGCTTCTTAATGGGATAGGACTCGTGTCTGCTGGTACTCTCTGCTGGGAACCTAAGTGACAGCAACCCACCCGCGCCATTTCTCCGGTCAGATCCTCACACCCCGTATCGGTCGAGTGGGATGAGTCTTAACAGCACCCTACGTCTAGCTTCCAACTAAGCGTTGCACGGAAACGAGCGGAGTACCGTCGGAAAACTCTCGGCGAATATGACCCGAAGTGGCCTTATTTTTAAGATTGGGTAATTTTGAACACGGAACGTCGGTTGTTGAGAAGAAAAAGTTCTAACTCATTACGCACTTTATCGTGATCTAACTTCAGTCCATTTGACAGAGATCAAATCAATTCGATAAGGAACTTCTGATGTTCCTGCATACATGCAAAAGTAAACATGCTGTTAGAAGGACATGCATATTGCAAAAATATAGAAATTAGCCCAGAATGGGCGAAAATTGACTGTGACATCAGGTCGCTGACCTGACCTCAATACAAATCAGAGATATGCATATTGGAGACACTGCCAAATTGTACTCACATAACCAGTTATATTTCAACATCTCTTCATATGTATGAGTTATCTATCCTCAAAAATTTCTGGAAGTGGTCTTCTTTGACCGGAGCCAGACCAATGATCTTATATGGCATGGAATTCAACTTTTCGCTTCAGACGCAAGAATGCTCCAGGAAAATGTACCGAAAATTCGGCCTTTTGAGCGCTGTGCGCCGCCGGTTTTCCGCCTTCGCGGTAAAATTTTTTTAGGGGAGGGTATGGGGAGAGAGTAAGAAGACACCCGAGATGGGGCTGACGATTAACTAACCCCCTGCATTCCCATTTCATCGTCCGTGATCTGTGTAAGTCGTACGAAAATATTTTAGCTACGTGTAAATGGCACCAACATGGGATTATCGGTCAAGATCAGTAAAACAGTATACAGTTATGCCACGAAACCAGAATTCTGACGTCAGATGTGAGGAAACTGTTTGCGATGCCATCAAATCCGAAACAGTGGGCTACAGCAAAGGAAAACAGCACCGAAGTTTCAGAGTGGCGAAACGAGCGGGCGCGCATGGTGCAGGAATGACGCGGTGAATGGCCCAGTGGTGGAGCACCCGTGGGGCTTGCCTCCGTGGGAGCCTTGCACGTGGAACGACAATATCAGAGGCTCTAAGCCATCCTCCCACCATCGAAACTTATCATGCAAGTCTTTGGTTGGTTTAGAACTGGAAGGCGGCGAGCTTGCCCCGTTTCGAATGCACCACGGCTGGTTGATGTGCAGGTATATAAGGCTTGGAGCAGCGCAGTATGGTAATCCGATAAACACCGCCGACCAAGCATGCGCCAGTTCTGGGATTGCCAGTACTTGCACACCCGAGTGGTGTGTGCAAGTAATCAAGCTGTTCACATGCTGACTGATGAGTGCTGCAGCCATTGAATAGGTACCGAACCATTAAAACAAGCGAAATGGCATATGCCTGCATAACATTCCCCAGTAGTATTTTCACTGCATTACAATAGAGCGAAAACACAAAACACTAGTGAAAGCAATTCACCATGTCATATGCAATTGAAGAAACAAACTCGTTATAAGTATATTATCATTTTTTAAAACATACAAGAAACCAAAACGTAAAAAACGCAAAGATTTGTGCGTTTGCGTTTAGCGTGAGTTTATGTGCGTATCCTGAAACCAATTAGGTTGAAGAAAACGCTTTCAAACGTTTGAAAAGTCGACATCTGGTTAGGAATGCTCTTGATACAGGGGACGTCCAAGTCTCCATCTCGCTACCATACCACAATTGTTGAGGTCCAGGGTCGCCACCAGAAAATTATTTCAGCCATTGCCAAGGTGTATGTTTAATAACGACTTTGTATTGGTCACAGGTACGCCAAGAAAACTAAAACATTGAAAAGCACAATGTTATATGTAACATGAGCAACGTTGCAATGAAGACACTTCTCGCCAATATTGCGTAGCGATTCCGGTTTCCAAGAGAGAACCCGAGAACAAACTCATCTTTTCCTGAGAGATAAAGGATGCGAGGCGAACTCATGCCGTGGCACTTCATGGGTGCGTCAGGGCTTAAGTTGGTGCGTCAAGCATGCAGATGAGAACACAGCCACGGCTTTTACCGAGAGATGCAGAATGTGGGGCGGAGTCATGCCCAGACAACACCATCGGTGGTCATTAATGGGAACCCATTAATGGGGAGATGACGCTACTCCTCATTAATGTTACGTCTTCTCCGCTATTACTCCGAGTCCAAAATGGAGCGGTGGCCTGCCGACTCGGAGTGGAATGGTAGTCTGCCGCGTCGGAGTGGATCGGTGGTCTGCCGCGTTGGAGTGGAGCGGTGGTGTGCCGTGTCGGAGTGGAGCGCCGATCTGACGAGTCGGAATGGAATAGTGATCTGCCGAATCGGAGTTCAGCGTGCAGACCCCAATGAACGGCGGCCGACAGTGGACATGATGACGACGCGGTGTACCCCTCCCCTCCCCCTCTCACATGCCCGCCCAAACCGACGCCAACGACAAGAAAGCCTGTCCGAGACATGCGCCGATGACGTCACAATGACGCCGAATCTGCGCGAACCCGCGCGTCATTCCGCACATGACTCGTGTTCTGGCGCTCGAGTGGCCTCGTTCTCACCTGGACAGGGTGATCACATTGGCCGGATGACGATGACGACACAACAGCTGCTGGCGCCTCCTGCTGGGGTCAGTGACTGGCGTCCTGCACGGGATCCCCACTTGCGCCGTTCTAATCATCTCCCGCACACAGAATGCTTGGCACGTGGATGCGTACCGAGTATCCCCGTACCAAGTACCACTGGCACACTTCAGCGGTGCCAGCGGTGAAACATAGCGCTACGCCCGGACATCTTTGTACCTCATTGGCGGCGCCAGCGGTAAAACGCAACGCTACTTCCGCAATTTTTGCATTTCATCAGCGCCATCGGAGAGGCTTGACATCACTGATTCACATCTAAGCATATCTTCAGCAATTCCAGTGGAGCCTAACATCACCAATTCACATCTACGCACCTCTTCGACGACGTCAGTGGAGCCTGACACTACTGATTCACATCACCACACCTCATCAGCGTCGTGGGAGAAGCTTGGCGTCACTCATTCACACCTCCGAACCTATCATCGCTGTTAACAAAGCGAGATGTCGTTGATTTACATAACCGCCGTCATCAGCTGCGTCGGCAGTCCACTCTGACGCTGTTCGTGCCGATGCTTTCACGCTGCCACTGTTGCCGGACATTTATTGTTCAAATGCTTAAATCATTGCTGCTTTGTATGGGTGATCCGACTTCATTCCAATTGGAGTGCAATCTCATTTGCTCTTATTGCATCTGCAACTCATTGACGATATGTTTCACGATGAAGGCGATCAGCAACATGCATTCATCGCAATTACCGTCCCAGATGCACTTATTATTCATGCTGAGGCTGCGCTCGCTTTCGCTGGATCATCACGGCATTTCGAGTGTTGTGCTATGTCGAAGGCAGCAATGTATAAAGCATTTCGGAGTTAGAAGTCAGCAGAGAGAAGTCAGGAGGAGGGTATACCGGGGTCACATTTGAGTTCCTTTATTCCCTAGACCCTTTTGATAGGGATGAACGATTTTTTTTCGTTAATGTTGCCGGGAAATGTTTGTTTTTTCCAATAACAGAATCAGGTGCTTAGAAAGGCTAGGAAATACTTAGTCCCGATATTCAGACATAAGATGAAAACATCGCTGTTCTTATTTTAAGTACTCAATGCATGCTTTGCGAAGCCTGCTTCTTTTACCCACCTCTACCATTTCAATTTAAGATGAAACTACGAAAATCTTGCATGCATTCAATTACTAGTGACACTCCGTACAATTGCTCCGGATGTCTGGCTGTGCAGGGAGTTTTGCCACATGGGAGTCTTCGCCCACGGTGGACAGGGGTTTGATCTGAAGCACAAGCTCAGCCGTACAATCTCCACCATCAGCATGCGATTGAACACTGTGACGGAGCTCAGCACGCTTCGAGCTTCCAGTCCAGACGATTCCGCCGCTTATGTGATCTATCAAAGCGTTCACTGGAAACTTCAGTCCAGCCATCCAGAGATCCAAGTACACCGCGCTACTCAGCAGTCCCAGTCCACTGCGCTTCTGACGAGTTCCAGTCCGCCGTCCTGCCCGGGCGTCACAGTCGGCCACGCGTCTCCGAAGTCGCAGGTGCGGCGCGGGCTGTACAGTCTCGTGGCGAGCCGCCGTGGCCATCGCCAGGCCGGTCACGTTCCGCTGGTCCGTGATCATTTGTCCCGTCGACGAGCGCCGGCAGCGCGGCCCAGATGCAATCATGCAGGTGTGCAACGCCATCCAATCACAGATTGGACAATCTAAATCAGATTAGCAGTGCTAAGAGGCCTGAGTCATTTGGCATTGTCGAGCGTGTTCGGAGCTGGGTGTGAGAAGTACCGGCCGCCCGGCGCCGGCGGAGGCCATAGCACTCACGGTCCGGTCTGGCGGTCGGTGGGCTGTGCTAATGAGACCAAATCCCGCCTAATTGAGCCGTCTGCACCTCTGGTCCTGAAAGGTGTGACGACGAGTGGAGAGGCCCATGGGGGAGGGTGGGTGTCGGGTGGCTGAGGGTTGTCTGCATTTCTGAGTGTCACTCAGCATGGATAGTTTGAAACTACTCATCAGTGGCGCAGCCAGGATTTTCCTCAGGGGAGGGATCGACTAAAAACTGTAATAAAGCAGAGAAAGCTTTCGGCTGCGAATCGCGCCAAAAATAAGGCCTTGCGTGGTGAAAATCTCGAAATTTCTCCGTTCATCTATTATATTTTTGTTTGCTATGAGGAGGGGGCAGCGCCTCCATTGGGTGCGTCTCCACTAATCAAAATTACTTGCAACAATCCTCAGTTGTTGATAAAACCAAGCAAGGCCATCGCTCTCAGTCCACAGGTATCAAAACAATCTCAACAAAATGCATATACTATGCAGCCAGCGCACCCCATGCAGAAGGCGATCAGCGCAGGTGTGACTCAACAGAGAACAAGAGGAAAGACACGGGACGAAATAAAGCTGTCATTTTGGATGGGCCGAGTGCTGATTGCCTTCCCAGCTATTGGCGCGGAGACGTGCACCGTTTTTACAGCCGCCCGACAGTCGATGAAGATGAAATGTGTCCATGGGTGACGCAAAAACAGCCGACGTACACGTATACGATGCATACACGTCAGATCTTATCATCGAGCCGGCCTCGCTCATCTGAGATTCATTCCGTCGGCTGAATGCCGTCGTCAGTGTGGTGTCCGTCGGGGTATTTGATAAGCGTCAGCGAGGGCGGTCCGGCGGGGCAGAAGGAAGGGCCCGCCGGCCGGCCAGCGCCGTTTTTGTTCGCCGGGAGAGCAGACGATCGGCCTTGTCGAGCGGACAAATGGCCGGTGATCGGCGTCGGCGGGAGATTGAAGGCGGCCATCTGAGCGGCCGACAGCACGTCACCCATCAGGCCTCAACAAACAGCCGACGTGCAACGGCTATCTGCGCCGAGATCGCCGCGCCGACACCTTCTGGAGCCGGGAACGCCACCGCCGACACTCACTGAGACGGAGGTCACCACCACCGACACCTGGAGCCGGATACGTCACCGCCGACACTCACTGTGACAGAGGTCACCACCACCGACACCTGGAGCCTGGAACGTCACCGCCGACACTCACTGCGACAGAGGTCACCACCACCGACACCTTGAGCCGGATACGTCACCGCCGACACTCACTGCGACAGAGGTCACCACCACCGACACCTGGAGCCGAGGTCGCCACTGCCGACACTCACTGCGACAGGGGTCACCACCACCGACACCTTCTGGAGCCGAGGTCGCCACCGCCAACACTCACTGAGACGGAGGTCACCACCACCGACACCTTCTGAAGCCGGGGACGTCACCGCCGACACTCACTGCGACAGAGGTCACCACCACCGTCACCTTCTGGAGCCGGGGATGCTACGACTGACACTCAGTGAGACCATCCCCACCACATCGGTCGTCATGCGCTGAGATAGACGTCATGGACTACATAAACATGCGAAGCTCTGAACTTTTTGTCCATGCGCACGTCGATGCTATACTGTTTTTCAGCATGCCAATAGTTGGCTGGTTAATGGGTGTTCTGTGTCTTCCTACCCCAGTCTTGGCCATCCAGACGCATCGCTGTTACAGTGCTCTGCTCCGATCAGACTCTACGGCATCACAGATAAGATGCTGGCTCACTCGGGGTCAACCCTTTCTGCTCCGTCCATTCTAGCCGTGATAAGCCGCTTTATCTGAGATTAAGACGCCCGATCTTTTAACATGGGTTCACAAGAGTGTCAGTGACGAGAAGTCTCTGTTTATCGGGGTGGCAGTCTGGTTTTCTTTGGCTCGGAGCCTGGGTGGTTGCGACGAGACGTGCCTTGCTGATGGACCAACACTGATAAGGCCAACACCAGCTCTGAACATAGCTGGCACCAGCTCTAACTACGACTATCAGTTCTGACTATGACTGACACCAGCTCTGACAGGGCCTGATGCATGCATCTGATGCGCCCTTAAGCCCTAATAACTAACTAACTAAGCTCTGACAGGGCCTACAACAGCTTTGAACATAGCTGGCACCAGCTCTAGTTTCGCTAACATCAGCTGTGAGCATAGCTGCCACAAGCTCTGATTCGACCAGCATCAGCTCTGACTACGGCTAACAGCTCTGAGCATAGCTGGCACCAGCTCTGACTCGGCGGACATCAGCTCTGACTACGGGTATCAGCTCTGACTAGAACAACACCAGTACTGACTCGGTCAGCACCAGCTCTAACTACAGTTGCTATTTCTGACCATGGCTGACACCAGCTCTAACTTGGTCAACACCAGCGCTGAATACAGCTAGCACCAACTCTAACTCGTCTGGCATCAACTGTGACTAAGGTTCTAATGGCAGCTTTGAGCGTTGTTGAGACAAGCTCTGATCACGGTTCTTATCAGCTCTGACTATAGCTGACACCAACTCCGAACACAGCCATCACCAGCTGTGCTTGCAGCTATCACCAGCGCAGACCATGCTTGATACCAGCTCTGACTGTACCTGCATGGTGGTGACACAGACACTTACCTGCCCGGCGTGCGTGGTGTTTCCGACAGAGAGCTCAGAGGAGTGGCGGGGATGGGAGGGGAGGGGAGGGGGGGGGGGGACGACAGCTGCCACGGCGTGGGCCGCAGCAGGTGGACTCTGTCACTCTGTCAGCAGAAGGCGCTGTCACTGAGTGCACCTTTGTACCCGCGTCAGCTTCTCGGGAGATTTACGGCGTCTCACCGTCGCGCTGCGATATCGTCCGGCGCATCTGGCTGGCGGAGATGGCGACTTCCCACCGCGATCTGGCTGGCGGAGATGGCGACTTCCCACCGCGATCTGGCTGGCGGAGATGGCGACTTCCCACCGCGATCTGGCTGGCAGAGATGGCGACTTCCCACCGCAACCACGACGTCGCTCTCTTGGCTTTCATGCAATCGGCTGCACGCCGCCTGATAGTGATCGGCCGTGCTGGAGAGCCATCTGACAATAGCCGCGGAGCGATGGTCGAGGACCGGCGCTGTCGCACCTCCGACGCAGAACCCAGAGCACCCGAGCACAGAGCAACAGAGCACCAACGCATCGGAGCACCAGAGTATCAGAACTCCAGGGTACCGGGCGGCCAGAGCATCAGAACACCAGAGTACCAGGGAACCAGACCACCTGAACAGAAAGCATCAGCGGACCGAATCATCGGAGCAGCTGTGCGTCAGAGCACTGGGTGGAATTCCAGCGCCGATAAATATTAATGCCCTGTCACAAAGGAATCGAAGTGGCTGGGTGACCACAATCCTGACTCTCAGATCCGTCCACACCGGAAATGTGCACTGAAGATAGCTATGTGCAGAGCTGTGCTTCTCCGATGGGCAGACTGATACTGAGCGTGAGTGCGCACGACGTGGCACGGCTGATCCGACGCTGAGTGAGAAAGTACAGCCGGCTAGCCTACAGGTGTAACCAATATGCTTCCTTGACCAGGGATGGAACTTTTCCAAAATGATAGCAGATTGGAGGGGAGGAGAGAATGGGTTTCCATGCCACTCCTTTCAGTTGGCTTCCATAGGTCCCAAGTAAAACACAGCTACATTCGGGGGAGGGAGGAGTGCAAGTGCTCCCAAAATTACATGTGATGTCGTACCCGTGTCGTTGGGTTCTAATAACTAGGATGTTTTGCAGGTTCTTTGTAGTGCGCTTTCGTGTAACTGTAGGTTGCGATGTAACTGTACGTTTTGATGTAGCTGTACACTTTGTTGTAACCGTACGTTTTCTTGTTGAAGCACAATAGTGCATGACTAGTGATCCAGAAGTTGAGATAGTCATTTGAAGCGTTGACAGTGGAATAACTGCACCCTCTGAGAGGCATTGCAAAAACAGCAGCATGTCCAGGCCTCTGGCACTGCGGTACGAGTAGCGAGATATGTGAAGACGATAAAGCTCTCAAAATTATCGCAATGTAGCCTAAGATTCACAAGAATTGTATGGATTGCATGGAGTGAATGAACATCAATGTCATCGTATCTCTCCCACATATTGCCTTGGTGAATAGCTGGAGTAGCACGCTAAAACTCTCTCATTCGCCGAGGGAGTATGTGTGACGTGAATCATTCGGTGAGCTCAGGCTGCCTAGACAACGTCAGCATCCTCACTGTCGCACAGCCATGGCTGTCAGGCGGCAGCCTGGAGTAGGTCAATGGGTGACACACTACTCAGGAATTACTTTATTTATCAGTACTATCTCTACATTAATTTCCTTGTGAGCTGCATCCCTCCCCCTTATACACAAACACAAACACACACAAAAGCACAAAATCATGCACAAAAGCACAAAAACACACATAAACACACACAAGCATACACACAAATGCATGCTCACCCCCATGCACAACTACACACACACACACACACACACACATACATAAATACATGCCTACACACACACATACACTCACGAGCGTGCGTGATTGAACAGATGCGTTTTGGTGTTAGGCCCTTATAAACTTGCAAACTCACCAGCACTCTTCATGTTCACCAGTTGCAGTCTCGGGGTTCTTTACATGCTGTGATGGTGGTGGCCTGGAAACTACTGGTATTCGATTGTGTTTAACACAACAATTATACTTTAAACGATTTTTACACAGACCGTGGAATATGCCTCACACACAGACACACACGCGCACAACCCCACAGACACATACAACACACACGCACACACACACACACACACACACACACACACACACACACACACACACACATATATATATATATATATATATATACACAAACAGGTCACATAAACACCCAGACGCCACCCGATAGTAACGCCTTCGGAAGATCTGCGTCTTCCCTGTCGCGAAGTTTTATGTCTATATTCGGTATTCGCAAGTAAACCTATTCTTTAAATGGTGAATTTTCCAGCCTTTAGCACATTCTTTTGTGATGTACCTGCAGGTTTTTTCTTCGGGCAATGAATTCGTTACGATATTTGTCGCGCCTTACGTTGCGGTACCGTTGCGATACACCACGTGCACCAGCGACACAATATGCGCATCCGCCAGCTGACGCGATCCCGCAGCCGTCGGGCATGTGTGCATGTTCTGTGTCGGCAATGGCATGATGTCCTGTGCTAAGTCTGCCTTACGACAATCATCTTGACCGCCTCTTGTATATATATAGCGCTCGCCCAGCGCTCCGCATGGTGCCTGATAGTGGTACAGTACTATGGAGGATGGGGGGTGATGCATTGTAGCAAATATTGTGTTGCAACACCAGCCTCTGTGGCGGAAATACCAGTTCTTCCACAATGAGCCTCGCCTGTTTGCGCTTTGAAAAAACAGCTTTCTATCAGATACGTAATATATAACTAAGACTTAGTTTGCAATTTGTAACCGGTATGCATAGTATTGCACTATGAACCTGTCAGTTCTGCAGTGCTATCAGCATGACTGCTAACATGTTTTTATTTCGTCTTTCGAGGACATTTTTACAGATCGAAATGTTTTCTCTTGGGATACTTTTTTTTTCTATCGCTGCGTACGTGCGGGCTTTTGAGAGCAGATATAACCACCGTCCATAAAAGTAGAGCAGATATAACCACGCCTCTTAGAAGTAGGTCGTTTTCGGCACGAACCCATGCCACGACGTGACGAAATGTCACACGAGCTGGCGTGGCGCACAGAAGCGCCCACAGGAGCCACCGATGTCGCATGGCCGGCGACAGCCCATACGGCTCGACCGTGTGCTTCAAAGCGCGCGCCGCCGCCGGTTGGCGGGGTTTTTCAGCAGTCAGGCTCGGCACGGACGAGCGACGAGGCCGACACTGTGGCGTTTCCGGCACGTCACTTATGCGCTGGCCGCCTGAGAACGGAGCCCGTGTGCGGCCGGCGGCAGGATTCCAGGCGGAGACGTGCCGCCGCCCGGTGCCGTACAGACGTGTCGTCGGGGCCGCTCCCACGGCTGGTGGCCGCAGGTCAGAGGCTGACGGTGACAGGTCAGAGGTCAGAGACTGCTGACCACGGATCAGAGTCAGGTGCTACTGATCGCGTGTCAGAAGAGACTACTGAGACTACTCACCAGAGGTTGCCAGCTATAGGGTCAGAGACCAGAGGCTGATGGTGGCGGGTCAGAGGTCGTAGGCTGCTGATCCCGTGTCCGCAGATAATGCTGACTACTGGCCGGAGGTCTCCGGCCGCGGGGTCAGAGGTCGGAGGCTGCTGACCACGGGTCAGGGTCATGTGTCTGATCACAGGTCTGAGGCTTCCAGTCACGAGTCAGAGGTCAGAAGTTGTCGGTCACAGATCAGAGGTTAGAAACTGTTGGTCACGTGTCAGAGGTTAGTGACTGCCAACTACTGGTTAGAGGTCAGACTCTGTTGACCTTGGGTCAGAGGACTATAGCCAACTGATTGCGGGTAAACAAACTTAAGGTGTCTATACGAATGTCTATGCGAATGGCAAGGCACGGAACAATGTAGTTCAGATGACTGCCTTTTACCACACCCAAGGTCAGGTCACTGCTTAGGATTATGGTGCCGTAATCCAGGCAGCAAGAGAGAAGCAGGATGCATTGTTCTCTGTTCACTATGCATATGTCCTACGGTCACCGAAGAAGCTTAACTCTAGCATTGTGCGGCTATTTCAGTCTGTTTTCTTGTAGGAAAAGGAATACAGGCACCAGTATGCTAGATAAAGCAGCAGAAATGTCAAGGCATGATCCGCTGAACCAAAACGTGTCAATAGCCACATACTTAGCTACCGCGTACGTGACCGATGGCCGTTGACAAAGTAGCATGTGGCAGATGATGAGACGCAATAGATTGACAAAGTGGCATGTGGCAGATGATGAGACGCAGTAGGTTGGCAAAGTGGCATGTGGCAGATGATGAGACGCAGTAGGTTGGCAAAGTGGCATGTGGCAGATGATGAGACGCAGTAGGTTGGCAAAGTGGTATGTGGCAGATGATGAGACGCAGTAGGTTGGCAAAACATGTCACAGGACATTTGTGGTGCAATCTAAATGGAATAGTCATGGTACAGCACATTCAGTTATCTTCCTCGCATGATTCACACAGCATACCATTACTGAATAACATTTTTTATAGTGATGCTAAATCATATTTACATGTCATCGATCGTTTTGACTCACTGATACTTTACTACATAACTTCACATCATCCAATTCGAAGTGGCTTAACACTACAGGAGCGTTTACCCATCATACACAGATCTCCATATTACGAAATGTTGACCCATATCTAAAGCGACGTTGATGAAAGGAAAACAGCGTAAATGGCAAGCATGTTCGCTTGTCGCTTTTATGAACATTTGGAGAGCCGATGGTGGGAAAGAAATGATTAGATTTTAGAGCCATAGCTCAAGTGATTAGCAAAGGGCAGACGAAAAAGAGTTATCGTGGTTGTGACAGAACCTAACATTGTCCCTCGATTAACAACAGGCCAGCATCCTTTGCACTTTGTATATTTATCAGTTTTTGTTTCTATGAAGCATTCGCACGGTCGCTCCATCAGCCCGTTTCTCCCGACCTGTCTGGTCAGGGGGGAGGGGAGGAGAGGCGAGATTGCCAGGCTGCCAGTCGGGTGCCGCGCTACATAAGATGGCTGCTGTCTATGCAATGCGCCGACTTCTGGTCTACTGGCAGCAGCTGCAGCTTTTAGTGGCCACTCAAGCCCCGCATTCGGGCGCGTCTGGCCACCGGTCTGGCACCGCACGAAGTGGCCAATAAAACTCCACCACCGTACGCAGTAATACACAGGACATGCCAGCGATTGTGCGCTAATGCATCAGTGATGTATGGACAATAACACAGCGATGATTGCGACCCTCTGTCGAAAAGTGCTGCCGATCGGATGATTTGTTACTTTTGATACGGCATTGACATATCGTGACTGCGCTGAGCAGCATATGAGGTAGCGGCACATCTGCTGATGGTTCTGAACCACACGAGGTAGTGGGACACCTGCTGATGGTTCTGAACCGCACGAGGTAGTGGGACACCTGCTGATGGTTCTGAACCATACGAGGTAGCGGCACACCTGCTGATGGTTCTGAACCGCACGAGGTAGTGGGACACCTGCTGATGGTTCTGAACCGCACGAGGTAGTGGGACACCTGCTGATGGTTCTGAACCACACGAGGTAGTGGGACACCTGCTGATGGTTCTGAACCACACGAGGTAGTGGCACACCTGCTGATGGTTCTGAACCGCACGAGGTAACGGCACACCTGCTGATGGTTCTGAACCACACGAGGTAGTGGCACACCTGCTGATGGTTCTGAACCGCACGAGGTAGTGGGACACCTGCTGATGGTTCTGAACCGCACGAGGTAGTGGCACACCTGCTGATGGTTCTGAACCGCACGAGGTAGTGGGACACCTGCTGATGGTTCTGAACCACACGAGGTAGTGGCACACCTGCTGATGGTTCTGAACCGCACGAGGTAGTGGGACACCTGTTGATGGTTCTGAACCGCACGAGGTAGTGGAACACCTGCTGATGGTTCTGAACCACACGAGGTAGCGGCACACCTGTTGATGATTTTGAGCCGCAGTGCATCTTACCGTAATATCGCCCGTCACTTGTCACTTAGAAACCCGACCAAAATAATGGGATAACTTTGTCAGGATGTTGACAAATGGCTTCCAACTCCTGTAGCTCAAAACATATTTGGATACCATCATATGATGATCCACACAAGCGCACTGCGCAAGCAAGCAAATACACCGATACACACAAACGTACGCACGAATACACACACACACACATGTATATATATATATATATATATATATATATATATATATATATATATATATATATATATATATATACATATATATATATACATATATATATATATATATATATATATATATATATATATATATATATATATATATATGTAAATATGTATATATGTGTATGCATGTGTGTGTGTCCCATGGACTTATCCAAGGTGAAGGAGCAAACCAAATGAACATAAATGGATATGTTAGCTATATCAATGTTATAACATGCAAATATCATCGTTTTGGGAAGAACAAGTACCTAGCGCAATTAGCACATTGCTCAGAGTGCAACCAGGGTCAAAGTATATCGGAGTAATGGCGAACCTGGGCGAACGGTTGCAAAAGCCAAGGAAACGGCTACACCAGCCAAGTAAGTGCAGCAGGGGATGGAACAACAAAATCAAGCCATACCAATGAAATCCGTGTGCACTTGCACAGCAACCGCTTTTCTACCATACCCTGGAGTGAAGGGAGGGAGACCTCCAACATGTCGAACTGAATAGCATGAGATTAGCTTGGGCGGTAAATTCCTTCGCTGCGAGGGTGTTCCTTTACAACATCTACATCATTACCCGCTGGCACAGCCATCCGAAAGGGGTGTGTAAAGCACACCGGAACGTGGCTAGTCCCGGTTTATGGTCCATGGTACGCCAAAGCCTTTGACAGATGGACCTACAGTTCCGAAACTATTTCCGAACAATGCTGTCCTAAGGCCTCGCTGATTATATTACATCCTGCGAAGGAAGTGACAATGCTTTTCTACATTTCGAACACGGGAAAATGCAACCGAAGACATTTATTCCAACTCAGGCACAACGTGGTTCTGACAGTGTGTGCGCTTATATGTTGCTCTTTGCATAAGCTTGAACGCATGCGCTTAATGTGGTCATTTTTCCTTTGTTCTATGTTCAAGCTCACAAAATGCACGATGAAACAATCAATTTGTCCATAGCGTTTAACTAGGAATGTCATACTTTACATACTGCCGATCACCGCGATCATTATAAGGGTCATCATCAGAATAATGGCGGCGATGAAAGCTAAGAGATCATGAGCACAGATGATTCCGAGCTAAAGCACATTTGAAAACATTTCTTTGCTCCAATTTTCTTTCACACCTGGTCCTGGTGACATCCGGGGTACCTGGGTAAACCAAGAAAACAAATTGAGTGCAATATCATGAGCGAGTGAGATAAGAGGAAAGTATAAAGGTAATACGGGAAACCATATGTTGACACAAATGGGACAAGCTCGTGTTCAATCACGAAAAATATACGTAAATATTATGCAAGAAAGCGATAATTACTGTCAGAAGATCGACTAGGGCTTGTGCAATGATTATGGCTCGCTCATGTATTAGCTGTGCAGACCACTGTGTTCCGGAAGCTGATGAGGATCGTCACAGCAGTGACAAGGCTCGCTAGTACGCATACTTTTGCAAAGCAAAGAAGTAAGGTTAAGGTAATGACGGGCGGCAAAATGTCACAGTTCCATGTTTTGGTAAATACTTCTTCTATTTAGAATACCCGCTGGTTCCATGCGTAACCTTACGTGATGCATACATAAACGCACACACCGACATACATATATATATGTATATACACACACACACACACACACACATATATATATATATATATTAATATATATATATATATATATAAATTTGTAAACATGCATATGCATCTAGCCATTGATATACATGCACTCAAGATGATTGTCATTGCACATGAGGATTGATCAGGTCCCGAGACGGAAGGTAGTGATGGACACTGGCATTGTCATGCTGTGCCAGCACAAGCGAAAGCTGCATGTCATGGAAGCCTTCTTTATTGGACGCACATACACCGTGATAAACCAATAAGTGGGACAGCGTGGCATATGTCTGATAGCATACTCGGTAACTGGAGTGTGACTACAATCTGATCTAACATGACATAAGAAACGGGCAAAGATCCAGCATATATTTTTGTTTCAGGAATGACGATGATACTCTTTAATACGAGGGTGTAACTAAAATTATGTGCAATACCAATACAAAATGTATAGCATGAATAGCTCCCTGTCTTAAGATGACATAAATCTACTATCCTTTATTCCAAAAATAATGCAATATTTACAAGCCTACTATCCAATGTGGCTGGTTATGGTGTCCGAAACAACCCGACGTCACAACGCAGGAGTTTGGCGTGACTAGACTTCTATTCGCCGACATCGGCGGCCGAGCCCATCCTCCAACCCCAGCCGGTGACCTCGCCAGTGATTGATCAGCTCATCAGGCGCTGTGCCCGCAGGCTGCCGGCTGCGACTCTCGGGTCAGCAGATCAACAGATCGCCGGGCCGGGGTGGGAGGATGCCCGGCGGCCGCCACAAAAGACGACGCTGATGAGTCAGATCGCATGGGAGAGGCCTGTCGGTGCGGCCACTTTGTGAAGAGCACCCGCAGTCGCCGTCGCGCCACTTCTCAGCCAAAACATGCTTTTAGCGGTGGCGCCTATCGGGCGCACGATCTGGCGTAGCATTAGATTCGGCCAGCATCCCTCCATTACCCGGCATTCCTCGGTGGTCGCTGCGGCGAGCGGCGCCCCGGCGCGGCGCCAAACCTGACCGCCGCGCTCCATACCAAGGGCAATGGGCCGCGCCGGCCCGGCCCGGGTCCGCTGTGCGCCGGCGGCCGCGACTTTATGGCGGCGGTGTGCGGCGGTCGCAGCGGTCAGGTCGCAGCGGCCGCGGCCCGTCACGGCTCGCGAGCGCGCCCGATTATCGGGGCACACCTGCCGCGGGCCGGCGGCGACACTGCCACCGGGCTCCGCGCCATCGGCGGCGGCCGTTTGCGATGTGAAGGTTTTTCTTCACGTCGGTGTTGCCGCTGGTTCAGTCCTGCGGATGTGGCAATAAGTGTGTGCGCCGATCGAGTCCATAGGTGTGCAAGTCCAGTGCCGGTTCCTTCGCTGTCGGTTTCGATCGGCTATCCCGTTCGTGATTCCCGCTTTGGTCTTGTACGCGAAGCCAATGCCTGAAAGAGTAGTCGTGCTTGCGCAAGCGGAGCGGTCTGGACATAATTACAGAATAAACGGGATAGCGAGAGGAGTTCTGGTCAGCCAACTTCGGTGTTCTAACGAGTTCCAAGAAATCTAAAACAATGGGACCAAATGGAAAGGGCTATTCATGCTGTTTGGGAAACCCCAACTATCCCAATTTCTCAATTTAGGAGACTAAGTCCATTAATCCATCGCAACGATATGCAGAAATCTAACCAGTTAATATCTTTAAAATCGGACAGGGAAATGACACAATTAACACGTTTAATGGTAGACAGTCTACTTTCTTCTCCGTCTCAAGTTGCACGTCTCAGGGAGTTCCTTCTTGACGCAAAAAAGGAAGAATTTCTTACTTGCCCATCCCTTGTAGTTACGAATGCTGACTTGCGCAGCCTAACCGAAGACTTTAAAACAAACCCGAAGGGACCTTTCTCTAAAAATGCGTCTCTGAAGCATTGTGCACATCACCTATGTTGCTTGCTGGGAATGCAGACATAATTTCTGAAGACAGCCAACGCGCAGCTGCTTGAACAAGGCTTCTCCTACAAAATGTACAAATCCGGAAGTCAAACCGCACCCGATCGCACCAGTGTGTCCTCTGGATCCTCTTTCACGGCTTCACGTATCGGGAGCAGCAGTGGCCACAGCTTTGCAGTCCATCAGCTGTCACAAGGCCTGTGTACCAGAGATTGTGAGCACGAACATAATGCGTGCGTGTGTGGTTTATCCATTATCCTACCAAATCTTACCAAAACTTCCAGTAAGTTCAGGGGCATATCCAAGCCGTTTCATGAAGGCAACTCTCATTCATATACACAGAAAGGGTGACAGGAAAGATAAAATTCATATCGATCGCTCTCGAAAAAGAAAGGAAGAATAAGAGAAAGAGAGAGAGAGAGAAAGAGAGAGAGAAAGCCACATTTTTCAACATGTGGCTTCTGCAATATGTGCCCAGCAGCACGGCTTCACATCAAGACGGTCATGCTGCACAACCTTAGCCACTTACAGTTCTTCTTAGGGGTGAGGTCTTGTCCGACGGAGACCGGACGGACTCAATTTGCACAGAGTATTCGGCCGTTTTTAGGTGCGAATCACACTTTTCTCATCAAAAAGACAAAACTATCCTACTATTTGCAAGACCTTGCTCTCAGATGGTTCGTCTCGTATCTGCCTGGCAGGACCCAGAGAGAGTTATCGTAAACGGAAAACCTCCAGTTGGAACCAGCAGCTTCCGGAATCCTGGAGGGATCCTTGCTGGCTCTTCTTCTCTTCTCCACGCTCATTAACGATGCGCCCCAAAAACCTGCACTCTGATTGTCTTCCTTGCGCAGATGATGTAATATTATTCTGCAAAGTTGTTTTTTTCCGACTGACGGCTCATTGTTGCAACAGGGCGTCGATCGTATGACAGCATGATCCGTTAAGCAGAAATTAAATATAAATACTAACAATATAAATTCTAACAAATGCAAAACATTCACGACGACTGTCACGCGGATGTATGTCCAAATGATGTACAAACTTAGCAACATCGAATTAAAAAAGTGAACGAAATTCACGATTTGGGTATTGCAATATTAGACTCAAAATTAATATTTTGAGCTTATGCGAATGACATCACACGAAAATTAAACCGAGCCATGGATATGCGTATGCGTAAGTTCAAACCCAGTGCTGTAGTAGCTGCGTACTTTGCCAATGTACGTTCCCTTTTAGAGTAGCAAGAGCGTACATTGGTAGTTTTGACAAGGTCTGCCTTGCCACAAGTTTTATGGCATTCTAACAAGTTGTGTGTGCACCTACATTGAGTCTTATGCATACAATCCAACCACATTTCATAATTGTCAGTATGTGGCGTTCATGCAAGGGACATCCTAGCTATCGTGAGCATGAACCTCCTAGCTATTGCATTTCTTTCCCTGCTCCAGTGTCAAATGTTTTGGGCAGTTCACTAAGCACATAGTTGAGTGCTTATTCCGTCATTTTTAGCATTCAAACAAACTGGACAAGTAGTTCGCAGAAAAAGTACGTTTCATATTGCTTGTATGCACAATGTTCAAAACCGAGCTTCAATGTTGCGACGGTAGGTAATGATAACCTCACCCTCTGACACATACTCACTTCACCCCGCCTGACAATCTCATAGATGGACTTCAAGCGTGCATTTAAACGTGGCACATACCTGAAAACTACATCAACACCAGATTTTACATCACACCCGATCTCATCCTGGTCTTTGGGAGCTCAGCTGCTGTGGAGACGTGTCGCCACGCGCGCGCGGTGAAATTCGTTGTGGGAGTTCACAACTCGCGCACCAGAAATACGACAGGTTTGGTCCTTAATAATGAGCAGCCGTGCCGGTCCTCCGCACCAGATGGGTGCAACTCCTGGGGATCCAAGAGTACCCCGACCACCCTGTGAGACCCTGTCTGACAGGTGCTCAGCAGCCCGTCCGGCGCCGACATAAGGATCTGATAGCTTACCCACCACCCTCTGAGATCACGCCCTGTCTGACAGGTGCTCAGCAGCCCGTCCGGCGCCGACATAAGGATCTGATAGCTTACCCACCACCCTCTGAGATCACGCCCTGTCTGACAGGTGCTCAGCAGCCCGTCCGGCACCGACATCAGGACCTGAGAGCTTGCCGACCACCCCCTGAGATCGCGCCCTGTCTGACAGGTGCTCAGCAGCCCGTCCGGCACCAACATCAGGACCTGAGATTACCCCGACCACCCCCTGAGATCACGCCCTGTCTGACAGGTGCTCAGCAGCCGGTCCGGCGCCGACATCAGGACCCCAGATTACCCGACCACCCCCTGAGATCACGCCCTGTCTGACAGGTGCTCAGCAGTCCGGCACCGACATCAGGACCTGAGATTACCCCGACCACCCCCTGAGATCACGCCCTGGCTGGCAGGTGCTCAGCAGCCCGTC
The DNA here is from genome assembly GCA_034440575.1 of Imbricaverruca yamaguchii. Taxonomy (NCBI): domain Eukaryota; kingdom Metazoa; phylum Arthropoda; class Thecostraca; family Neoverrucidae; genus Imbricaverruca; species Imbricaverruca yamaguchii. Next base: position 769,374 of record JAOTOL010001587.1, read on the forward strand.
CGGCACCGACCTCAGAGCCGGCGACCTTGCTCACCCTGGCCACTGGTCAGCACGTGCTGTCGCGTCCCATACCCTCTCCGACCGTCTCGCCTGTCCGGGCAGGTCGGGCAATCATTTCATCTGGCGCGCGGCGCGTCGCGCCGTTATCGCCGCGCCGCGCCGATTTACGGCCGGCGCCGGCGTCGAGCGCGGGCCCTCGTAAAGCACCGCCAAATTCGTCCGTTGATCCTCAGCAAAGATGTCACAGTTGGGTGCAGCGGCGTCGCCAGCCGCCAGTGGTGGTGGTGGTGATGGTGGGGGCAGCAGCGACGCCGCACAGGTGGGGAGCAGCGACGCCGTTTTGTGACGAGGGTGGGGATCAGCTGCCACCCTATGACGAGGATGGGGAGCAACGACCGTCCTGTGACGAGGGTGGGGAGCAGCGACGCCGTTCTGTGACGAGGGTGGGGAGCAGCGGCCACCCTGTGATGGGGGTGGGGAGCAGCGGCCACCCTATGACGAGGGTGGGGAGCAACGGCTACCCTGTGATGGGGTGGGGAGCACCTGTCACCCTATGACGAGGATGAGGAGCAACGACCGTCCTGTGACGAGGGTGGGGAGCAGCGACGCCGTTCTGTGACGAGGGTGGGGAGCAACGGCTACCCTGCGACGGGGGTATGGAGCAGCGACGCCGCTTTGTGACGAGGGTGGGGAGCAGCGACACTACCCTGTGACAGGGGTGGGGAAGCGGCGACCATCCTGTGACGGGGGTGGGGAGCAGCGGCCACCCTGTGATGGGGGTGGGGAGCAGCTGCCACCCTATGACGAGGGTGGGGAGCAACGGCTACCCTGTGACAGGGGTGGGGAAGCAGCGACATGGCCAGTGGCTTGTAGAGGACCGCGGAGTTAGCATCAGCGTTAGCTTCGCACGCCTGGGAGCGTAGTGACCTTTGCTCACCTCAGTTACAGCGACCGGAGTTTCAGAGCGACTGCAGGGTACCAGGAGCAGACGGACCTATTCGATGTCACGCAATAATGCTGATGTATAGGTGTGCTAAGGGCTGAGTGATGGTTCGGTCAAGGCCTCTTTCTCCAGTTAAATCTGAATCGTTCCAGCTCGCACTGACCATTTCGTGCTACGAAACTAAAACTCGGGAAGCGAAAACGCATGATAAAAATTTTGCATGACACGGGTTAGTGAGACAGGATAATGGAGCGTATTTGGATGTGACAATACAGAAAGCGGTACAAGACAGCTATTCTATTTTCCAAGTACATGACGTACTGCATGTTGACTGTGAACACTGTTCCATGACTAATCACCATCCGGTGGCTGCTACTTGTATGCATGCTATAATGCTGCTTAAGATTCATCTGGAACTACTTTCGTATTGAACGAAAGAAATCAACCAATGGACTGAGGTCGGCAGCGGCCGTTCTACGGTGCGTTTATGGGCATGCACGCGTGCATTTGGTGCGTCACATTTCGTCCAGTCGTGCACATATCCGGCATTCCTCATTCACGCCTCGTTTCAGTCGATCGAGTACCGCCATCGCACTGGGAACTTCTCACCATGTGTCTCTTTGCCACCTGCGTGTTCGCGTCCTGTTCGGCCGGCCACCACACGGAGCTGACAGACCCTCTCTCCCCTGCTGTCAGCCGGCGCCGCCTCTGCCCTTGCGTAAAAACCTCATGAAAGGTTGAAAAAGGAGGCCATAAACAGCGGAAAATAGAGACGTAATTGAAACGACCGGCATAAATCTGGCGCAGTGCGACAACGATGAGCGTCACGCCTTTTATTCGGATTGCATTTGTCTGCGGACGTCAGTCGATAAATTACAGGTGATCAAAGGACGGCTGGCGCCGGCCGACAGCGCCTGTCCAGTCGAGGAGCGCCAGGGGGTGTCCCATTCACGCGCCCAGCCCGGCGTGCGGAGCGATGATCGGGGCACCGGGGCTGAAGTCGGGGATGGAGCGGTGTCGGGACCCGAGCCACAGCCGGAGACTGAGCGGTGGCGGGACCCGAGCCGCAGCCGGGAACTGAGCGGCGGCGGGACCCGAGCCACAGCCGGGAACTGAGCGGCGGCGGGACCCGAGCCACAGCCGGAGACTGAACGGCGGCGGGACCCGAGCCACAGCCGGGAACTGAGCGGCGGCGGGACCCGAGCCACAGCCGGAGACTGAGCGGCGGCGGGACCCGAGCCACAGCCGGAGACTGAGCGGCGGCGGGACCCGAGCCACAGCCGGAGACTGAGCGGTGGCGGGACCCGAGCCACAGCCGGAGACTGCGCGGCGGCGGGACCCGAGCCACAGCCGGAGACTGAGCGGCGGCGGGACCCGAGCCACAGCCGGAGACTGCGCGGCGGCGGGACCGGAGCCGCAGCCGGAGACCGAGCGGCGGCGGAACCCGAGCCACAGCCGGGAACTGAGCGGCGGCGGGACCGGAGCCGCAGCCGGAGACCGAGCGGTGGCGGGACCCGAGCCACAGCCGGGGACTGAGCGGGAATGGGACCAGAGTCTGGGTCAGAGCAGCATCGTGATCGGAACATGGTACGGGGCGGATGCCGGGGCCGGAACATGGTACGGGTGGATGCCGGGACCGGAACATGGTACGGGTTGATGCCGGGACCGGAACATGGTACGGGGTGGATGCCGGAACCGAAAAATGTTACGGGTTGGATGTCGGGATCGGAATATGGCACGGGGTGGATGCCGGGATCGGAACATGGTACGGGGTGGATGCCGGGGCCGGAACATGGTACAGGTGGATGCCGGGACCGGAACATGGTACGGGGTGGATGCCCCGAGCGGAACATGGTACGGGGTGTATGCCGGAACCGAAAAATGTTACGGGTTGGATGTCGGGATCGGAATATGGCACGGGGTGGATGCTGGGATCGGAATATGGCACGGGGTGGATGCTGGGATCAGAATATGGCACGGGGTGGATGCTGGGATCAGAATATGGCACGGGGTGGATGCCGGGACCGGAACATGGTACGGGGCGGATGCTGGGATCGGAATATGGCACGGGGTGGATGCTGGGATCAGAATATGGCACGGGGTGGATGTCGGGATCGGAATATGGCACGGGGTGGATGCTGGGATCGGAATATGGCACGGGGTGGATGCTGGGATCAGAATATGGCACGGGGTGGATGCTGGGATCAGAATATGGCACGGGGCGGATGCCGGGATCGGAACATGGTACGGGGCGGATGCCGGGACCGGAACATGGTACGGGGCGGATGCCGAGACCGGAGTCTAGACTGAACCTGGAACTGAAGAAAAAGCTGCTGCCAATCTGGCTGCCTGCATGCATTGCTGCCTGATTGGCACACCAGCGTTCATGGCGTGTTGATAATCTCCGGGTGGTGGTGAGATCTGCCCTGAGTTTATTATGAACTCAGGTGGGAGGCGTGGTGCGCTTTGCCTGTCACATTCGATGATGAAGAATGCTTGTGTTAATTGTAAGATTTTCAGAAGTTATGCATGTCTGGGGCTCATATAATTTACCTTCCTTTGTGCTTTAAAAGCAAGTCTGGGCTCATGACTGCGTGAATTTCCAGCCCTTTACTCTTCTCATCTCTCCTTCGTGCTTCCTCTCATTCTGTCCCCTCATATTCTTTCTCATTTTATATTTTACTCTTGAGGATGTGCATGCTCTCGACAGCAGCTAAGGTGGGTCCCATAAGTTTCCTGTGTGTTGCAGGGAGTGTCGATCCGCTGCTAAGTCCAGCTGAGTGAGGATGGCCGAGAGATCATACAACTGGAAATCCAGAGGCATATCGCCAGCGGTTGGTGTGAATATATTGCGATGCAATGCTTAGGCAGTCGTTGTCATGTTGTGAAATTGTCTTCAGCTGATAGCTTCGTGTTGGTAACCTACGCGCCAGACAAACGTTTAATACGGATTGCATCGCACAGTTTCAGTTCGATTCTGACCTGTTCACTAGACTTAGAGCTTTGTGTAATTTAACTCCGACCACCGTAAATGTATAATTGAATAAAAACATGCTTTTGTGATAGTCAAGTGCTTAATTAACGGAGCGCATTTAGCATTTCCCTCCCTAAAATGCCAATCTCCACGATGTTTGACATGTCCGTACAGGGAAAGCAAACATGTTATTTAGGCGTTTATCTAAGCTGAACGAGGTGACATCCAAGGTGATTGATAAGGTCTTGAAAATCGAGGCGACACCAAAGATAACTGATAAGATGTTGACGATCGAGGTGACATTAAAGGTGACTGGCAGGGCCTTGACAATCGAGGTGGTATCAAAGGTAACTGGTAAGGTCTTGACAATTGGGGTGACATGAAAGGTGACTGATGAAGCATTAGCTCGTGATTCACCAGATGCTAGGACAAAAGAGGAAATGGCCATGCTTAGACGGAAGAAAAGGCTTCATTAAAAAAAAATCGCAGAGCTGCAAATCATCACACACAATCACTACGGCAATATCATCTCTACATTACGAGGACCTCCATGTATCCTTACTGAAACCTTTTCCACTTCCGCTGATATGGCACAGTACAAAACACGCACGCCATTTTATGGGTTGCCATGCCGTGCCACCCCGCCAAACTCTTGTCGACGCTCAACTCGGCTACCCTGCGAAGACATCTGAAATGTCCGGAATTTTTCATTTGCGAATATATTTGGTACCAATGGACGCATTGTGACTAGATATCGCGGGTAGGCTGGCGCAGAGCGCCGGCGGGTTTCATCGACATAAAACAATACAAATCCACCATACAACGCCGGGAGTCACAAATGCACGTAATGCCTCCGACAGACTGCCAGTAATCTTTCAAGAAGTGGTCACTTGACTGATAACACGCCCATAACACGCTTACAGCGACTCTTAGAGATACCGATCGCCCTCCACCTGCAGATGGACGGCGAATGTGGCCACGCGAACTCCACTTCAAAACAAGAGCCTGTCAAGCTTTCGACATGTCATAATCCAATCTAGCTCGGAAGACATTTCAGTTGTGGGGAGGATCAGGTGCAGACAGAAATGAGAACAAAATGTCAGCTGCATTCAGTCCATGATGATGGTTGTAAGACACTCGCTGGGATGCATGTCGCTTGAACAAGCGGCACACCCATGTTGGCGTCTACCGTCACAAGCCCATCGAAGACGGTAGATATACGCGGGACAATTTCGGATAGGTACCCACCTTCCACTACCTCGGCAGCTGCAGCAGCTACATAGCTCATATTCTTGTGGACAGCATTATATGTCCGCGAGTACCACTATTAGTCTGCTCAGTTTCCAAGTAGATTGCATGTGAGAGAGGCAGATAGAGACAGAGGGAGAGAGACAGAGGAAGAGAGAGGGAGAGAGAGGAAGAGAGAAAGAGAGACGGAGAGAGGAAGAGAGAGAGAGGGAGAAAGAGGGAGAGGGAGAGACGGAGAGACGGAGAGGAAGAGGGAGAGAGAGAGAGGGAAGGAGAGAGGGGGAAGTGATATCGTCCCACGGTGTCATCGACATACATAAGCATGCCGAAGATGCGTATGCAGAACACCAGTTGGATGGGCAGGTGATAATGTACGATCACTATCTGGCCCAGACCATCATGGCCGTCAGAAGATCGGACCCGGCAGTCGATACAGGGTCACACCTCGTCAGTCAATCCTGACAGGCGCAGAAGGACGAACGTCTGCGTCGCGCTTCGACACTTCGAGAAAGGCACGTCGTGTGTTCCACTGTATCAGCGGGGCTCTTTGAGCACCGCGGCTAGTTTGAGCTCTACAAGGGCACGGTCGACGTCTGTGCATCACATCACGTCACGTCATGTCACGTCACCTGCGTCGGCCGCATCACACCTGCGTCACGTTACGCCTCCGCTTGTCCCCAGCCCGCTCGAGGTCGGCGTCCGCCAGTGCGGGCCGCACACCGGCCAGCCCGGGCGACCGCCGGTAGCCGGGCGACTGCCGGTAGCCGGGCGGCTGGCGGTAGCCGGCGTCGTGCGACAGGTCGCCGGCGTCGTGCGGCCAGTCGGCGTGCCGCCGGCCGGCCGACACCAGCGACGCGGCCGAGCCGGACGGCTGGGTGCTCTGCAGCGAGCGGCCGTCGCACCACACCACGTCGTCGCCGTACGGCGTCTGGTAGCTGTTGTAGCGCGCGCGGCCGCCGCGCTCCGGTCGGTACAGCAGGTCGGGCGTGCTCCAGCCCGCGTGGTCGGCCGCGTGGTCGACCACGTGGTCGGCGGGCGGCGGCGGCGGCACGCCCCCGTCCGGCTCCACCGTGTAGGCCTGCTTGACGGGCGTCGGCTCGCGACTGAGCTCGGTCGCCGCCGTGTTGTCGTAGCCGCGCAGGTCGGCGTTCGGGTCGGGCTTGGCGGCGCGCCGACACAGGTAGTGGTGGGCGGCGAGCAGCACGAGCAGCAGGATCACGCCGGCCACGGACAGCAGCACGATCAGCAGCAGTCGGCTGTCGAACGGCGGCGCGGTCGGCTGCACGGGCGGCGTGGTGCCGGTGGGCGGCGGCGCCGGCGTGCTTGGCGCCGGCGGCATCACCACCGGCACGGCGTTGGACACGGACGCCGCGTTGCCGGCGCCGTCCACGCCGCGCAGCCCGAAGAACACCAGCGTGTCGACGATGTGGAAGGGCACGGTGGCGACGCTGGGCGTACCGGCCGGCAGCGGCTCGTCCCAGTGCGACAGGCTGGTGCAGGTCGAGAAATTGAGCCGCAGGCGCGTCAGGCTCTCGGAGTAGCGCAGCTCGTACAGCGACACTGCAACAACGCGGCGGTAGTCGGACACTGCGACAATGCCGCGATAACGCAACATCGTATTGGGACATATTTGAGGCAGCGAACTTTTAAGCATCACATGACAATGCAGTAGGTTAAAAACAACACGGTTAAAATAAGGGACTCGAATAGCTGCTAAATGGGGGAACAGTTATTCCCTCTGTATCTCATCCACTGCTCGGAAAATTCTGAATTTTCATAGGGAATGTTTGGTAAATTATAATAATGCTACATTTTTGCCATATTTTTGGACCATATTTCCCCTCACACCATTTAATTTTTTTCAACAGGATCTCTGGCTGACACACTATGTTTCTTCTACACTGTATAAAATATAAACAAAAATATAACTTCATAAGAAAGAGTCAATGAAGTCATGAAGAGACTTGTTTTGTCTTCGATCAAACAAAGCATATGAAAGTAGCAAATAAAATGAAGATATATGCTTAACCCGCATGATGTGATGGTGTATGTCATGCTTCGATCCCTTTGGAATGACGATAAAGAGCGTGTCATGACGAAATTTTCGCAGGGTACCGCACACATCCATGATGACAAAATCCTAAATGTAATCATATATTACCAAGTGATTCATCCCCGAAAGATATTTGAATTGCAAGACCTCTACGTGGCCGTCTCACATCCACTTTCCGATCTACAAGAATAAAGATAATCCGCAAGTGTCTCAGACATCGCAAACAAACTCTAAGCAAAGACGCAATCAAAAAGTCATCCTCATTCACCGCACAAGCGTTCCACAAGTCTGGCCTCCGCACCAGACCTATGCGCCAGCTTTCCTTCTCACCTCTAGTGTTGGGCTGGTCGAAGTCGTCGCCGACGGCCGTCCAGCGGAAGGCGACCGTCTGCCGGCCGGGGTCCACCTGTGACCTGAGGTCGGTGACCCGGCCGGGCGGCACTGTGTCGATGGCGCCGGCCGCGCTGCGCACTAGCCGCACGGCGCTGCCGGCGGCGGCCCGCCGCAGGTCCCGCACCGGCACTGACGTCACGGCGCCCACCGTCGAGCCGCAGCAGGGCGCGCTGCCGTCGACGGGCACGGCGCGCGGCTGCACGGCGTGTCGACCGGTCACCACGCGCGCCGCCGCGCCCGCCACCGTCACGCGCACCTGCAGCACCTGCTCGGTCCAGCGGCGCTCGTCGCCGCCGACCCAGTAGCGCGAGTAGGTACCGTCGCCGCGCGTCACGTCAGGCGTGCCCAGGCCGTTGTCGAGCAGCGGCAGCCGCGCGAGCCAGCCGCCCGGCCGGCTCAGCACCGCCTCCACCTCGGCGTCCAGCACCGGCGCGTTACCCTGCATCACCTGCCGGACGACGCGTCACGTCACACCACGCCGAGGGAAACAGCGTGACGACAGCAGGTCGTAGGGTGGTGCAGCGTCAACTCGGGGTCGTGTGACGAGGTCACGTCACACGAGGTCACAACGTGATGTCACACCGCATCCCGCGAGGGTCATGGTGCCGGCACGTGGCGCGGTTTCCGGCGAATCAGCTCGTGACGAGAAGCTGCACCCATCCGGTGATAATATCTGCCGTTGCAGCCCTGTGCACCTGTCAACCTGCAGTCGGAGACCAGCGGCGCGCTCCAGTAACTTCACACAATGACTGGCACCTGCCACTGTACCTCCGAGTCAGTCACCCTCTGGTCACATACAGCTGGCTGACCTTATACGTCTGACGTGACAAATTATGCGAACTAACCACTACAACACAATTCAGAACCTCGAGGGCATCGCCGTTTGTTTGAAACCAGCCGAGCTCTGAATGGGGCACTTCCTGCATTGGGGGAGGGGACTGCACCTGCGGCCATGGCCACTGACCATGTACTTATGATAACAGGGAGGACGCAGCAGGTGCTGTGGCAGTGGCCAAGCCACACCGGACACGAGACATCAAGTCTACCCATCTCATTTCACACACGCCGACGGTGTTAAACGTCGGGATAGAACTGAGCCAATAGAACTCGCGGCATCTTGTGCTGCGTTGATACGAGTATGTCTATCTATTCCCCAGGACAGAGATGAACAGAGAAGACTGCAGTCGTGAATCCCAACACTCAGTCCAGGTGATTCGGGGCTCCAGTGAAGTTATATCTGTGACATTTGTAATGACATGATTTGTAATTCGGAAATAATTTTACTTTTGCTAACTCTAGGCAGTCATTTTGAAGCTATGCCCATCCATTGTGTATCACGCTTGGTCAGTAGAACGAAAAATCCCCAAAACTGGAGCGGGGAGGGGCAAACAAGAGCCATTTTAAAGTCCCATGCAATGCCTATGGGATCAGTGAAGCTCGTCTAAGTTTGTGGAGGGAAGGACCTGACCCTCTCTGTCCCTCCCCTTGATTCCTGCGTCCTCGCGCTTGGTGTGATTTGCAAGCTTCTGATCTAATTTGACCCGCTATTTGTGCATGGTGCAGAGCCTAACGAGACTGATACATTTGTGAACTTAAGGCACATTCTGGTGCTTAATTCGGGGCCGCATCGTAAATAGACTTAGCACATGGTCTGGCTGGCATTGCCAAAACCTGACTCTTCGGGAAGCATGGAAGTTGACCCGCGCTGGCTGGTAATTATTAAATAACAAATGAATAAGTAAATTGCATATGACTAGACTGTGCTTGTAGCACGAACACCCCCGCTTTTTCCTCACGGTTCAATCTCAATTCAAGGCGAAATGGCGAGGCATGTCTCGTTGTATGAGAACACTGACGAGCCCTCATCAGCCAAGCGTTAACTAGCCGCCACGAGTTAATTATCCCCTGGAAGCTGAACATTTTGAACGTAATGTGTTGCGTCTTACCCAAAGCCAATGGCGCCCAAATTCACTGCGACGCTGTTGATAGTGCATGGCTACAATCAGCGATACTTCTGTCGATGCTCGAGTCGCTGAACCTGAATTCAACCGTCTCCAGAAATCCGTTTAACGCCTCGCACGCAAAGCATCAGGCCAGTACCACTCACCTGCAAAGTCCGAAAAGCTCACGACTATCCTCCCGCACAATACCCCAGCACTACCTGCGCCCACCACAGAGCCCCGGCCCTTCCGTCTGCCCAGCGGCCACCGCCGCCTCGCCGCACTGACCGAGGCGTAGATGATGAGCGGCCGGCTTGTGACGTTGAGCGAGCCCGTCTCGTCGGCGTTCGTCCACACCTCGGCCCGCACCGTGTCCTGAGACGACGCCGGCGACGACGTCACCTGGACGTAGATGCTGCTGTGCGACGGCGCCAGATTGTCGATCTCGTACTCCCAGCGGCCGTGCTGCCGGCGATAGACACAGCTACTGACCGCACCGGCGGTAGACACAGCTGCTGGCTGCACCGGCGGTAGACACAGCTGCTGGCTGCACCGGCGGTAGACACAGCTGCTGGCTGCACCGGCGGTAGACACAGCTACTGACCGCACCGGCGGTAGACACAGACAATGGTGGTGCTTCCGGTGATAGACACAGATACTGGCCCCACCGGAGATAGACACAGATACTGGCCGTGCTGTCAGCGATAGATACAGATACTGGCCGTATTGCCACCGATACACAGACACTGGTCATACCTAGGGTAGACACAGATACTGTCCATACCGGCTGTAGATAAAGGCGCTGGCCGTGTTGCCGGCGATAGACACATCCAGGAACGTGGTAAAAAATGGAAATGAGGGACTAGACTTCGCCAAAGGGGCCAGGCTACTACCAACAATTTATAAAGTTACCTGATTTCTGCCACTTGATTTCGAAAATAGCCTGTGTTTCCTTACATATTTTTTAATTGATCTGTGCATTTTAAATCCTCACTGGGGCCTGGATTATGGGACTTACACCATCCTCAAAAAGTAGTTCAACATGACACTGTCATAAACCGGGATTGCAGAAGGCCTAACCTTGCATCTAGATGCAGGATGTCAAAACTTAATGAAAATGACGTCGGCTCAGTATTCGGTAACGGACTAATCAACGCTTATAAGGGCTTATAGTTTATCGCAAGGATCCGGACGTATTCGTAAGGATCTGTACGTATTCGTAAAGGGCTGTGGACGTTCGCAAGGGCCCGTAGACGTCCGTAAGAGCCCTTAGACGTTTGCTAGGACCCACGGATATTCGCATGGGCCCGTAGGCGTCTGTAAGCGCACGTAAAAATTCGTAGGAGCCGGTAGAAGTTCGTAAGAGCCCGTGGACGTTCGTAATAACTCGCAGACATTCGCAAGGATCCGCATACATTTGCAAGGGCTGGGAGACGTTCGTAAGAGTCCGCATAGGTCCGTAAGAGTCCGGAAGCTTCACAAAGGCCCGTTGATTGGTAGCCCGTTGGTAGGGGCTAGTGGGCTAGTAGACACTCTTATGGGTCAGACGACAGCCATATGAAGTGATATTGGTTTTTCATCTCCACCACGGCTATCCTGTAGAGGATTATGTATTGATGCCCCTCTACCCTTTGGCTACGTCCTGAACACACCCAGCCGTGCCGGTGATATACACAGCTACTAACAGCGCCGGGGATGCACAGATACACACCTACCAGTCACGCCGGCGATAGGCACAGCCACTGACCGCGCTGACCATGACATCCATCCGTCATCGACCTCTTTCGAAACATCTCCTGACCACTTCCTTGATATTTTGATTACCTAACGTGATATTGGTGGTGAACACGAAAAAGACGTGCACTATTGGAAGCATTTTAAAACCGAAATTTCACGTTGTTCGTTCGGCTAGTGGAATGATGGTTGACACTGCCGAGTATTTCACGCTACCCATTTGCGATGGGTGCTAATATAATGAAACTAATAGTGCAAATGAGCCGAAAAAAAATCAAGAAGAAAGTGAAAAATTCCTGCCAGGTAGTCGCAATCCTAACCTGCGGTGTCAGAAACGCAAGCAACCAGGGCTGCCGATATGCAGATTCAACACGGTGGTCGATATTAATCTACCGCAGGCAGTTGGTGCTGTCCGGGTAGGTGCAGCGGTACTCACCACGGTGTTGATCTTGACGTACCGCAGGTGGTTGGTGCTGTCCGGGTAGGTGCAGCGGTACTCACCACGGTGTTGATCTTGACGTACCGCAGGTGGTTGGTGCTGTCCGGGTAGGTGCAGCGGTACTCACCACGGTGTTGATCTTGACGTACTGCAGGTGGTTGGTGCTGTCCGGGTAGGTGTACACCGGCGTCATGCTACCGCCGGGTGGCTTCAGCTTGACGTAGCCGATGTGGCTGCGCGCGCTGTACAGCACCGTCAGCGTGGTGTTGATGCCGAGCGTGCTGTCGATGAGGAAGGAGCCGCGCGCCTGGCCGCCGTCGCCGACAAACCGGCGCTCCTCCAGCCGCACCAGCAGTCGCCGCTTGTCGGAGATGTACTTGTTGAGCGCGAACACGTAGGCGTTGGCCAGCGACTGCAGCACGCTGATGCTGGTCTGGTCGCCCAGACGCACGTCCGGCACGCTGATGACGTCGCCGGCCGTCTGCGTGGCGGCTGGCGCCAGGCCGGGCGTCACCGCCGGGTAGAACACGATGACCAGGCGCACCTGTCGAGACAAGCCGGAGCGGCCGCGCCTCAGAGACAGCCCGCCACAATCGAAAAGGCGACACAACGTGTGGACACGTTACGGATCGATTTCTAAGAATAGGCACTTGGAAGTGGAAATAGTATTCGAAATGGCATCGCATATAAAATGGAATTGAATTGTTTAGCATGTTTGATATCGCATTATACTGCATATTTCATATGGATCGGGAATGGCCGAATGGTTAAGGTGCTGAGATCTGGATACCATGGTCCCGGGTTCAATACTTGCGCCACTCGGGACATTTCCCGGTGCCGTGGCACACCAGCGAAGCAGTGCGGGTGGCGCCATTATCCGTGACAGTGCACAAAGTGCGTCGTGAACCACCCAACATGCAGCATACTTCACATAGTGTACGCGCTTAGTGTTCTGATGGCCAGAGCATCGCTACAGCTGGCTATGTGTGACACTCACCCGAGCCCGCGTGATCGCGTCGATGACGTACTTCACGTCGGCGGACGTGGGCGAGGCGCGGCTGTGGGGCTGGTTGCCGGTGACCCAGATGAGTACGGCGCCAGCTGCGTGGTCCCCGAGTGCGGCCAGCGCGCCGTCCACGGCCGCCCTCCAGCTCTTCTTCTCGGCGGCCACGTCGTCGGCGATGGGCGGCAGGTTGGCCAGCTCGCCGCGGCCCACCCTCGAGCCGGGCACCGTCGTCAGGTTGCGGTCGGTGCGGTACACGGAGCCGAAGTGGCCGATGCCCACCTGGACGCCGGTGGGCGCGTCCCAGTTGACGAACTTGCGGATCGAGTTGCTGACGAAGTCCCAACGCTCCTGGCGCCGCATGGTGGCCGTGCTCTCTAGCAGGAAGAAGAAGCGGTCAGCGGTGGCCTTGACAACGGTGACCGAGACCGGCGGAAGGGTGGTGCTGAGGCGCGGTGGGTTGTTCCGGCTGAAGAAGTCGGGGTGCGCCTCCATCACGCTCCAGGCGGACTGGCCGTCGCACAACAAGTTGTGCTTGGTGGGCGCCGAGGGGTCGTGGCTGCTTGCGTTGCAGAATCGATGCACCTAAAACAAATGCTACGTATGGGAACTCAAGCGAGAATCAACCAAGAAGAGAAAATCAATTATTTACTATACATAGGACGTGCTATATGTTGGATATAATTGGAAAACCTGGAGGGAAGCAAAATAAGCTGCTCCGTCACACGGATGGGGTTGAGGGGTTGGTATATACCCGGACCCATAATAATAATTGAACTGGCTGGACCACAACCAGGTGGTCTTGTGGACCACAACCAAAGTGACTTTCGGGCACTTTGTCCCCCTCCACCCCCTCCACCCCTAATACAAAGCTCACGGCGGAGCCCATGGTGAATGTGTTGCATCTTCTTACACAATGCATGTATTATTAAGTAAATACATACGCAGGGAACATCCATGGCATTTCACAAGCCACTCGATTTTAAAATCGACGTCGACTAACCGAGAGCCCTGCCCATAAAGGGTAGTTACGTGCCTATCTTTATGCTGGATTTAATGGTTCTTGGGAATCTTCAGCTCCAATGTGAGGAAAAGGAAACTTGCATGCTCTCTCCCATGCCACACTCCAAAATGAATTATCTGTGGTGTCACTGATTTAGATACAGATTGCGGGACTTTGTCTCTCAGATTGTGTGCAATGTTTACTCGGGAACTGTCTCAGCTGACTGGGAGACTGTGCAAGTGTCATTAATGAATAACACCCGCCTCGCTGATGTTCTAAACATGGGTAGAGCTTTGTGTACGATTGGAGGTATTTGAGCACTGCTAAGGACTGCAAATTCATCTCGAAGGTTTTCCAAACACCCCCTCAGGTCGAGCAAAGCCCTGCTGGCCCCGAACCGCACATGCGCCGAGGGAAGGATATATTTTTCATATCTCCGGTTTAGTATATTAATTCGAATGATCCGGAGGACAATCGATGCCCATGCATGAGGCACACCAAAAACACCAAGCATACACAAATTTGAGACCACTAGCATGATCACAGGCTATATCAAGTATCAATGAAACGTGACCATTGTATTGTTGGCGACCAAGATTGGCGAAGACATGTGCATATCCTCATTTTGCTTGAAACATGTCTGTGGAAGGAAAGGAGGTGATCTGCGTCACATTTACAGTCGCGGTGAGGGACTGTAAATGTGAAATAAAGCCAAGATAACATTTCACCCATTGGAATAATGCTACGAAGACGAGCGATTCATCCTTTTACAACCTTCTGTTCGACTTATAGAGAGCATTCTCCCTAGAAAGCCTACGGCTTCGAGTTTGACCCGTGAAAGATATCCCGGAGTAGGCTGACAATTACGGGAGGTGATGCCATTGTGTCTCCGTCTCTGCTTGGCTTATGGTCAAGCCATGCTGATAGATGCAAAATTTGTATTTTAATTTTCGCGTCGTTATCTCCAATCGTGAGACATCACAATAATTCACAAGGATGGTGCTGATCAGGGTATATATTATCATTGGTGAAGATCTCAATATGTTTACATGGAACTCTAGGATTGGGCACGACGGACGGCCTTAATCCACTCCAAACATGGCTCATAAATGTGCTCATGATATACTTATAATATTTTAATGGCAGTGTTTCCTGGTTCGTCTTACCTGACTGAGAGACTGCAAATACATCACTGATGACGTAACTCCGGCATTGCTGGCGTTTCGGAAAGGTACAAATGTGCAGGTATTCAAGCTCTTGGAGCAGCCAGCGCTGTAGAATAGAAAGACGTCAACAACAATCCATGAAAAGTACCCCAAAAAAATAAACACACCACCACGAAGTATTGAATATCCGGCACAGAGCAGTACCAATATGTCACCAAACAAAACTTCCCGCACGAAAAAGCATGCTCGTGGCGCCAAGTTCAATGTCTATCACAGGGGAACATACATATGTCAGTAAAAACTGAATACAACACAGATAAAAATATCCGAAGCACATCATCCAATGCTATTCATACTGGAGGACCTACATACGTTACCGGCGTTTAAAGACGCAACACAGGAAGACGTATGGACAAACGACGCCGAAGTGCGAAAATATAATACCAGAATGCATACAAACGCCGCCCAAGCGAGCACATCCAACACTGTTTGCCGTACGCGTGGACCTGGAAATTTGAACATCCCTCGGTGCGAACAAAACAAAGCACTGCGCCACGAACACACAACACAAGAGGCGCTAAGTACGTGCTAGCATTCCTCAGTATTCCACCCTGTAAGCGGGAAGCCAGTACAGGTTCAAAATTCCGTGGAATCTCCCATAAAACGGACCCTAAGTTCCACAAGGTACGCGGCATCCCGCAATTGGAATCAAGACACGTCACAAGGCAGCGGCATCACACGGCCGTGTCCAGCACTGTCTGTATGTGCCAGGCTCTAGCAAACATCCACACTACCGAGCAAATATTCCGGCCTATGACCTTACTGGGCCATGCTAGGTCACCACAGTCGGAGCGCAATGCTGACGACGACGGAAAGAGGGAACAAGTTGCTCTCACTGTTCCTGCGACATCCCCAATAAACGTCATCAAAAGAAGGCGCCAATGCAGGAAGTGATATTTATCTCTCCTCGCAGTGCAGAGTTTCACCACATGATATTAAAACACATGCTAGTGGACATCTGCTCATCAAACAGCAGTAGGTATTTATTTATGCCTTATTCTGCTGGAGATATCGATACGCATATGACAAATTATGAGGAAAGATTAATGGTGTCAGGAAATACCTTGGTGCTAGCTAACCAGTTCTGACACAATTTCGATGGATCCGAGGGACAGAGACACAGATATACAGATATCCCCATAGTTTGTCACCTCCCAGCCAATATTGGCACCACCCGGTGTGACTATCTCCTCATCACCGTTCTGCTTTCTTCACTTCCTGCGCTCGGTACACCCCACAGTGTCTCCCCCCCCGACTGGTGCTAATCACCCCCACTGTCAATTATGCAGCACACATCGATCACATGTGCCATTTGTGCGCGTGCCGGGCATAGTGGGCCGATATCTGCGCGTGTCGTGCCAGTGTCCGCGCGTCGCGCCACATCTGTCCGACACGCGCCGGCAGCCGGGAGCGCCGCAGGGCGACCTGGCGTCGGGTGTGGCGACCGGGCTGTCGAACATCGCCACACACGCAAACACACAGACAGGAGCGGAGAGGTGCAGACGGCGACAGACACGGAAACGTGGAGACGGAGATGCGGGTGGGGCGATGGAGCTTGCGACTGCGACTGAGCAGAGCCATAGACAGTGTAGGGGAGGATCGCAGCCAGGGTCAATAATTCCAGACTCGGACCGAACAGATGTCAAGACAGAGACGGAGGGGACGGCGGCAGAAATGGAGAGACAGAAACGAAGGTAGACCGATAGAGCCAACGACAGCGATTGAGCACAGCCAGAGACAGTGCAAATGGGACAACTAGGTAAAAGGACCGAACACATAAATAGACAGAAAGCACATATATTTGCCTACCCTGACCAAGGATTGCCGTCTTAAGCATACAGCCGGGCCTATTGCTCGTCCTCCTAACGCTTGGCTGCCTTCCCTAATATGTTCGTGATTTGACATGAGACTCTTGGTAGTTCCCTACCTAGTACATAACCAGAGAAAATATATGTTATAAAATTATATGCAGCAATAATTGCCAAACATGCTCCAAATTATCACTCACATTCACGCACAAGAAGCATACACCATGCAACCACGGTAGAAGGGCAAGGTATCATTGGGATACATCTTGTGTCGCTGTCGCATCTAACCTATCTAGGCGCATCAGTGATCTTTACACTGGGTTCTGTGGGGAGAGGGGGAGGGGGCTATCTGGGACAGCGTCACGTCATCTCCGGCTTCGCCAAACGTGATGAGCGATTCCGAGCCACCTGTCGGTACAGCCAAGCTAATTATATCCCGCGGCTATTGGTGTAACTCGCACATCAACTGCCCCACCGATACCCCTGACGGAAGCGCAGTGATCGACGGATGGCGTGTGTTTTCACACTGACGCACTCTTATCTTCAATACCTTCAAAGAAAGCCGATCGAAAAGGTACTGAGAGCAGCTGATATCACCACATTAGTGGCAGGCTGATCAAACCCAACAACCACGAGAACAACAAAGTACTGAGAGCATAGAAGAAAAGGAATTTTCCCCACCGAAATGGAGAAAAGAATCAGTCACGGGGTGACTTCTGCAAGTCTGGTGATAATACATGGAACTATGCAAGTATAAGATACTGAATATCAGATGGAGAGGGACAGAAAAGGCGATAGACGGAGACGGAGACGGAGACAGAGACAGAGACAGAGACAGAGACAGAGACAGAAATAGAGACAGAGACAGAAACAGAGACAGAAACAGAGACGGAGACGGAGACGGAGGGAGAAGGAGAGGGAGAAAGAGGGGAGATAGAGAGGGAGAGGAAGAGGGAGGGGAGGGGAGGGAGAGGGGAGGGAGAGGGAGAGAGGGAGAGGGAGAGGGAGAGGGAGAGGGAGAGGGAGAGGGAGAGGGAGAGGGAGAGGGAGAGGGAGAGGGAGAGGGAGAGGGAGAGGGAGAGGGAGGGAGAGGGAGAGGGAGAGGGAGAGGGAGAGGGAGAGGGAGAGGGAGAGGGAGAGGGAGAGGGAGAGGGAGAGGGAGGGAGAGGGAGGGGGAGAGGGAGAGAGGGAGAGGGAGAGGGAGAGGGAGAGGGAGAGGGAGAGGGAGAGGGAGGGGAGGAGGGAGAGGGAGAGGGGAGGGGAGAGGGAGAGGGAGAGGAGGGGAGAGGGAGAGGGAGAGGGAGAGGGAGAGGGAGAGGGAGAGGGGGAGAGGGAGAGGGAGAGGGAGAGGGAGAGGGAGAGAGGGAGAGGGAGAGGGAGAGGGAGAGGGAGAGGGAGAGGGAGAGGGAGAGGGAGAGGGAGGGAGAGGGAGAAAGAAAGAGCGACAGTGGCTGGAGTGGCAGGACGGGGATCAATGAGACCATTTGGAGTGGATCAACAGTCGGTGGCTCATGGAGCGCCGGACAATACAGCCTATTGGATAGTAGCCGGAGTCGGCCGTGCGTGGCATGCGTGACAGAGGCATTCGAGGGGTGTCTGTCGGCCGGCGGAGCGGACACAGCGCAGCCGGCGTCGCCCGCCAATGCGGTCGACACGGGGCGCGACAGATGTGGCGCGCCTCGTCACACTGGCGCGGCGTTCCCGGCGAGCGGTACTCACGGCGCGACGGAGCCGGCGACGGCGACGTTGGCGCAGCCGGTGGGGCGCCAGTCGTCCAGCGAGGTGCGGTGGAAAGACGGGTAGAGCGGGTCGTCCGCGTAGCCGGTCTCCTCGAACACGCCCCAGCGGTAGCGCGCCCACTCGTGGACCAGCACCCGACCTGGCAGACAGGACGTGCCCAGCTCAACCGACACCCAGTTCACTCGCGCATACCTCAGGGGGATTCACTTGCACACCACAAAGGGCGGTGTGGCGACATGTCACACGGGCCCACGTCTCCACTAGTAGCAACGGCGCACAGCCATGGCATGCGGTGGCTGTGGAGACACGATATATAACATCACCCAGCGAGTGGAAGGTGTGGCTTCGCAGTGTGCAGGGCTGTAGGCACGCTATATAGCATCACCCGGTGAGTGATATAACTGGTTTCGATGTGTGGCGGGCTGTAGTCACGCTATATAGCATCACCCAGCGAGTGATTAATGCAGTTTCGAAGTATGCCGGACCGCACCGCTTTGAAGTCGCTTCATTCCACGCAATAGCATTCAGTTAATGTTAGATATGTTGCCCAGCTTGTACGGCAGTTGTCCTGCACATCCTAGCGACTGATCCACCATCGTCGCACATATTCCGGTGGCATTTGTAGAACGTCCAATTAACTTGATGAATAAGCAAGTTGCATGGCACAAAAGAGCTAGTTGGTAGGGAACAGCAATCACTTGCCTTGCACATCCGTTAATTTCATCGCATTTGTAAACTTAACGAATTCATAATTTTAATCAGAAGAGCTGAGCTGCAGTTATAACAACACTACGCAATATGAGCCTGCGCAAAGGCAGCGGAAACCGGACAGAATTCAACAGTAAAGCTTCGGGTAAGAATGCAAGCAACTAAAACATCCATTCCATTTAGGAACAGAACCAGCACGATAAGACCATGGCCAATTGGTGGAAACCATAGCTCAATCGCCAAGTCAGAGCCAGGGTTTGAGAGGTGTAACTTCGCCTTCATCGTCCAAATATAAGAACCCTACCGGAGCACACCACACAGTGGGGCCACAACATAAATATCATGCCCTGTCACCTGGGTTTACATCAGCTTGCTTATTTCCCCAAAATGTTTTCTGAGCACTTTTGAACGTGGCGTGGCCATTGACAGAATCGGGAGTCGAGCTTAGGTGCATACATACTCAGAACATTCAAGATCAGCCTCTGTCAGATTTAGACGCGTTGATTAGCATATGCAATGTCGTGCACGAATTGATCCGAAATATTTTCCAAAACCTATCCATTTTCGCCCCTCACCAATATACGAGACATCATTTCCTAACACCTATACATGAAATAATGATTAGGAAGCTACAATGGAAATAGTGTACACATTGTGAACTTTATGACCATTTTGAAGCTCATGCCCGACCACCTCAATTTCTTCACCCTGGAATCACATCCTTTTCTCATCCTTCATATCATTTAATATACAATAAGCACACATATATCCAGTCAATTGGATCGATGGAACACAGATACCCGGGACGCAGCAGAGGCAGTTGGAGACGCAGAGGAACAAGACCGATGAAACAGCACTTGGAGAGACAGCCACAGACGCAAATATAGACGGCACAGAGTCAACAGAGCAGAGCCAACAAGCAGGCTGGGCATCTGACGTGTCAGTTCTGACGTGCCAGTTCTGACGTGCCAGTTATGACGTGCCAGTTATGACGTGCCAGTTATGACGTGCCGATTCTGACGTGCCAGTTATGACGTGCCAGTTAGGACGTGCCAGTTCTGACGTGCCAGTTATGACGTGCCGATTCTGACGTGCCAGTTATGACGTGCCGATTCTGACGTGCCAGTTATGGCGTACCAACTCTGAAGTATTAGATATAATACGCCAACTCCGACGTGCCAGCTCTGACGTGCCAACTCTATTTTGCCATCTCTAATGTGTTAACTCTGACGTGCCAGTTTGATCTGCCAGCTCTGACGTGCCAGCTATGGCACATCAGACGTTCAAGGCCCGGCACATAGGTAGCGGGACAGATGCAGGTAGGACAGGGAGGCAGCGTGCCATGACACAGGCAGCGACACACACACACACACACACACACACACACACACACACACACACACACATATACAAACACGCACACAGACACATACACATACACACAGACACATACATACACATACACACACACACACACACACACACACACACACACACACACACACACACACACACACACACATACACACACGGCACTACCGGACCGGACACCGTTCGACAGGACGGACATGTCGCGGGATATGGCGCACGTGCCAGTGGTGGTGCCCGGGATATGGCGCACGTGCCAGTGGTAGCGCCCGTGCAGTGGGCGGGACACGCACTGGCGCCGCCCCACTGTGCCGGCATACGGTGATTGTTTGGCACCGCCAGTCGGGCGAATTGCGTATTTTGCAGCATTCAGCTGGCAAATTGTAAAGCGTCGATTCGGCACGCCATCCGTCGGTGGTGGTGCGTTATCGAAAACAATCTGTGCTGTGCCGAGCGCGTGAAGTGTGTCACCGGTCTGTAGCCCGCGGCGGTGGCGAAGGTCGCGCCGCACACCTGCGCGCGACCGCCGTCGGCCGCCGCGAGGTCACGTTCTGCGTGAGCCGGGCGCGGCAGATCGATAGCCGTGCCCCGGGCAGCGTGCGGCGTGGTGGGCACGTCGGAGGCGCGGCGGCGACTGTGGGACGGGACGCACCTTGGTCGCCGAACCGGCTGGTGTCGGCCGACGCCAGGTAGTCGGCCGCCAGCTGGATGAAGGCGCCGGGCCGGCCGCACAGTTCCGCCTGGTGTGTCCAGGGCGCCGTGCCGTGCACCGGGTGCGCTGTGCCGCTGACGCGCAGGTCGGAGGTCAGGTAGCTCTGGGTGGTGGCGCGGCCGACCGGGTCGCCGCCCGTGCAACTGCGCGGCCACGAATTGGGCACCACCACGGTGACGTCACGGAAGAACGCACGCTGATTGGTGGCCGTGTAGAGGTATGCGGACGCCGAAGACAGCAGCACCTGCAACAAGGGACACATTAGCCGCTGGGAACGATCGCCGTGCTCACGTTGCGCCATGAACTATGGGAGCCGGCAGTGGAATGGATCTCGGGTGTGCGAAAAGGTCCTCTTATTAGGTCTATTTGCCGTTGGAAGTGTGCGAACACGGTGCCGTTCAGGAATGCGTCGCGACGCTGTTGTGCGGACGGCTGCGGGTGACTGGCAGGTCGGACCGACTGACCGCTTCACCTGCACTTGGACATATCTGTGGAGAGAAATACAGGTGTATATTTTGGGTCATACTCCGTGACCTAAACTGATAGCGACCTAAAACTTGTGGTTTCTTATACATTATGGTTTCTGCGCTGTGATTGTAGACTAGGAAAACACAATTTTTGTAGACTATATATATATAGAGAGAGAGAGAGAGAGAGAGAGAGAGAGAGAGAGAGAGAGAGAGAGAGAGAGAGAGAGAGAGAGAGAGAGAGAGAGAGAGAGAGAGAAAGAGAAGACGTTGTGGGTATCAGAGTGGCCATCAAATATCAATATGTGACACAAATGTTACGGTGGTTAATTGGACCCAAACTAACCACCGTCAGCCACGGTTTCCGACCAGGTGTTGCATGACTGCAGACATTACATGTTCCGGTCAGTAGGGTCATGTAACGGAGCGGTGCAGTCACCACCACCGACGAACGACAAGGAAAGCCCGTGACCACCGTGGGTACATTGTGCAACGAACATCCTTTGGGTCAACTATCTGTGCTGCATATACTAAAATTATAGTCCATGCATAAATTAACTGCCTAATTAACCGGACAGAATAGCAGAGCGGAGTCTCCAAACGTAATTGCCGGCGTGCAATAAGGCTTGGACATTTAAAGTCATTTCATTCAGGGTATGGACATGAGCTAATGGCTAAGGCGAACGTTTAGTGTTAATGCTTGGAAATCGTTTCGGATGCTTCAGCACCATACATTCTACCGACCACTGTGGACAAGCGGAAATGAACTCAGCTGCCAGTTATATCAAAATGGATTACTAAATATCGTCACATTTTAGCGACATTCGTGCAATTCGAGGATATACATGCGATCTTCCGTCAGGGAATGTCACCGAATAAAAGAGCATGTGTGGTGTGTTTTTTTTTAGCGAGGGCACGCCTGGCGGAGGATCGGTCACAGACCTGACGAGCTCATTCGGCGAGACGGCACAGCTGTTGGGGGGCGGTGCGACGCGGAACAATGCGTCGTCGACGGCCGGGCGGCGCCTGTGTGCCCCTCCGCGCCCCTGTCAGCGACCACGCGCCCACTAATCCGACCCGGGCCGCCGGCCGGCCGGCCGCCGCGTGTCGCCGGCGCCCGGCGAGGCCGCACAAAAACCGCTGGGAACCGGGGGCCGAGTCGCACCGGCGGCCGCCTGATGAACCGACCGGCAGAAGTGAAGCGCGACCCAGCGGTCCGACGGCCGGCGACACAATGACGGCCGTCGCCGCGACAGAGATCCGTCACGTGGCCGAGATCCGTCACGTGACCGTGATCCGTCATGTGGCCGGGATCCGTCACGTATCTGTGATCCGTCACGTATCTGTGATCCGTCACGTATCTGTGATCCGTCATGCGTCCGTTACCGTCACGTGGCCGGGATCCGTCACGTGGCCGGGATCGTCACGTGGCCGGGATCGTCACGTGACCGTGATCCGTCATGTGGCCGTGATACGTCACGTGACCGTGATCCGTCACGTATCTGTGATCCGTCACGTATCTGTGATCCGTCACGTATCTGTGATCCGTCACGTATCTGTGATCCGTCACGTATCTGTGATCCGTCACGCGTCCGTTACCGTCATGTGGTCGGGATCCGTCATGTGGCCGGGATCCGTCACACGACCGTGATCCGTCACGTGACCGTGATACGTCACATGTCTGTGATCCGTCACGTGGTCGTGATTCGTAACGTGGCCGTGATCCGTCTGGTGGTCGTGATCCATCTCCGTCACGCGGCGTGATCCGCCACATGACCATGATCGCGCCGCGCTACGCTCGGCCGCGTGACAATGCGACCGCCGAGAGCGTTCGACGACAGATGTGCAACCAACCGGCCAATCTAACGAGCCAATCAGAAGACAGGGAGACGCGTGACTCATTGTATGGTGTGTGTTAGCATACAGTTACTCGATTACTGGTTAATAACGTGTGCACGCGGCATATATTTCATCGTGAAGACTATGTACAATGCCACAGTCACGCTGTTCCCATGGGGATCCGATCTGGTTCGAATATAGCGGCAGCCAGGCTCGGTCTGTAGCCGGCTGCGATCGCTGGCAGAAGGCACACTTCCCTTATCTTCGTCATGGCCGAGTAGTTCAGCCAAGTGCGTAGCTCCCGCCTCTGTTCACGTATGCGTCGTAAACTATCAACACTTAATGACCTCCGTCAAACGCGGCACCGCTTGGCCTAGCTACGGGAATAAGTGCGTTCATAAACTGGCATTCAATGCAGACGCATCGCCTGTCGCATTCGGGAACGGCAGTTGGAGCGATGACTCATATCAGTATCGGCCGGCCTTTCATCCGGCTCGGCGCGTATTCACGAATGAGCCGCTGCCGGCCGGTGTGCGCCAGTTTCGCCGCCGTCGGCCACCTCGACAGCGGCGCACCTCCCGTCGACAGCGCCGTCTGCGCGGTCAGAGGCAGCTGCCGCTGCCGCGCCACAATAGCACACAGTCAACACCACTGGGCCCGATACCAGACTCACAGTCAATACCACTGGGTCCGATACCAGGCTCACGACGTACAACTGTGACATTCCCAGCACCGGCTGTAGCACTCCCAGCACCGGCTGTAGCACTTCCAGCACCGGCTGTAGCACTCCCAGCACCCGGCTGCAGCAATCCCAGCACCGGCTGTAGCACACCCAGCACCGGCTGTAGCATTCCCAGCACCCGGCTGCAGCAATCCCAGCACCGGCTGTAGCACACCCAGCACCGGCTGTAGCACTCCCAGCACCCGGCTGCAGCAATCCCAACACCGACTGTAGCATTCCCAGAGCCGGCTGTAACACGCCCAGTGTCTGACAATAAACCCCGAGCACTTATAACTCCCTGCTGTAATACCCAGGTGCTCCACTATGACACTCCTAGCACACAGTTGCTGCCCCAGTGTCTGCAAGTAATACTCACAACACTCAACTACAGCGCTCCCGGCTCAGTACGATTTCACATCCAGTTACAGTACCATGACATCCAGCTTTAAGATTCAAATATATAGGTGGAGGAAATTCTATGAGATTTTATGCTCTTTTTGTGTTTTCTCGGCAGTATCATGTGCAACAGGCCATCGTGAAAAAACCAAGGCATTGCAACCAGTAAGTTATGCACACATGTTTGTAAGAAGTTTGCACTCAGATCATCCATAAAGAGTTATGTATTAGTTATAAAATACAACTTGCATCTGTATTTGATAAAGCGTGTGCATGCTGGCAATCTTTCAGACGTTTGCTCACGACTTTCACAGAACAAACGCAGCTTACGCACACGGCGTAAATGGTCCTTACCCGATGTATGCTGTGCTGCATTGCACTTAGTCGGTGATACGACTGACGTTTACCATGCTCCGTCTGGGATAGCGCCCTGCTTTTTCAAGTACGATCTGAACGAGTGGAAAGACGTGAAGCATTAATTCAGGTTAACTTCAAGTGATATTAATTATATAGTGCAACAAACACATTGCAAGCCCGAGGGCGATATGTTTAAATCTTCCAGTGATCACCAACACACCAACTTCAGGAGGTGCTGTCTCTGCTTTGTAACTCCTGTCTAATTAAACAACTCAGATTTTAGATGAGTGTAATTTATCAGGCCTACAGCAGCGGGTGTCTGAGTGCACCAGGGGAGATGATGCTTTGCATCTCGTGCGCTTCCGTGGCTTGTTCCGTTCCTTTTGTTGATGTGCAGGAGACACCGTTCCTAGTGGACCAAAAGGAGACGACGGCGGCACTGCGCACGCCTGCATGTCGACAGCCAACTGTATCGCGGTGCTCTGCGGCGCTCTGCGGCGCTCTGCGGTGCTCTGCGTGCGTTCTGCGTCTAATTACAGCCAAGCTGAATTTGAGGTGCTGCAGCGGGGACCATGTCTCTCATTCCGAGGAGCGTTTCAGTTGGCGTTGGGGATGGCGAAGCAGCGATTTATTTTAGTCGTTGCTCGAGTCGGAAGCGCCGACTTTATCCTTAACGTGATGCTTCGGCGAAGCGCGGCACCATGATACGATAGTGAGGTAAGCGCTGTACCAATTTTAAAGGAAGCAATCTGCCGACGTCCGCGGATAAATACGGGCCACGATCGCAAAATGGACATCAGTAACAAAAGGCAAAACGTTCAAATGTTTCGAATACAAAACTTCCAATATATGCAAAAATACTTGACAATTTGAGATTGAATTCGAAACGTTACAGGTCTTTTTAAATACGTCACCAATAAACATGTATATATGCCGCTTAATATATCACATGGCGAGCGTGACTGGTACTCAATGATTTATTGACCAAAAATATTGTCATCCACACAAATTCAACCGTTCATGACTGTTCTACCGCACCGGCTTACGCCATATATGCAATTTACCCACTTCCACGTATCCGATGAGGCTGTGCACATTGCACACAGCTCTAAAATTAATAAGCCATAATAAAGTGTGCTGCACAGCCAATGCTTATGACAATGAATAATTATAATGCTAATGCTCGTCATCGAGTGAAGCGATAAATTAGTGGCTTCTAGCCAGCGAATACACGGAAGGAAGAATTGCAAACCGAGGTTATCCCGAAATGATTAAAAAGACCGGCATCGGATAGCTATAGCTTCACAGATCCTGCTCATCCTATGCTGCATAACATCCAGATCCCTGCACATATTTTCTGGGAGACCCCAGAGCGCGTTGAATCTCAGCGACTGTTTCGCTGGTGCTGTGCGTGCAACAGCGCGGCTTTACTCCTCGGCGCTCGTGCGCCAGTATCTCTTAGCCGCGAAACCGCGCTGGATGGCCACCAGACAAAGGCTATATATATATATATATATATATATATATATATATATATATATATATATATATATTTGTATTTTTCGGCCGTCCTTCCGGGTGTGGACCGCAATCTAGTTCAAAATGGCTCTAGGCCTCAACAACTTTGGGATAGTTCCTGTGCCACTGGAACGGAGAGTCTGTACGTCTTGACCAAGCCTTTTACACTTCGTAATCGACTGGGGTCAGATATTTCATCCATAAAAACGGGATGCAAAAAAACACATCTCCCTCTCGGCTGCCGTTGTTTTGAAAATGAACCGATGCAGCTAATATTTAGTGCGTGCATTCCGACTGGTTAGGCTACCATTACAGCGTCCCGACGGGCAATTTCCGGCCGGGCCGGCGTTTTTCTGCCGGCTCCGGGTCGCCGCGACTACAGTAGCAGGCCGGGCCGACATGCCGCGGGCCGTCTTCAGACGTGGCTGCGCAGGACGGCCGCACAGTGAAGTGTGTGACAGGCCCGAGAAGTGCCGGCGGCCGTCCACGGCGTGCCGGCGAGACCCGACCTCGTCGAGCTGTGCACGCATTCTGGCGCGCACGGCCGCCATTTGTCTGGCCGCCGATACGCGCTCACCAAGGCCACAAACAGCGGACGCGAGCCGGCCGGCCGGCATCAACGGAGGCGCAAGAGCGGGTCTCATCAGGAGCCCACAACTACGGAGCAGCAAGAACGGATCTCATCAGGAGCCCACAACTACGGAGGGGCAACAACGGATCTCATCAGGAGCCCACCCATACGGAGGGGCAAGAAC
This sequence comes from Imbricaverruca yamaguchii, assembly GCA_034440575.1. NCBI lineage: Eukaryota > Metazoa > Arthropoda > Thecostraca > Neoverrucidae > Imbricaverruca > Imbricaverruca yamaguchii. The sequence goes on from JAOTOL010001587.1 coordinate 796,719, forward strand.
GGATCTCATCAGGAGCCCACAACTACGGAGGGGTAAGAGCGGGTCTCACCAGCAGCCTAGAACTACGGAGGAGAAGGGCGGATCTCATCAACATCCTACAACTACGGAGGGGCAAGAGCGAATCTCATCAGCAGCCCACAACTACGGAGGAGAAGGGCGGGCTTCATCAGCAGCCTAGAACTACGGAGCGGGCAAGAGAGGGTCTCATCAGCAGCCCACAACTACGGAGGGGCAAGAGCGGATCTCATCAGCAGCCCACAACTACGGAGGAGCAAAAACAGGTCTCATCAGCAGCCCACAACTACGGAGGGGCAAGAGAGGGTCTCATCAGCAGCCCGCAACTACGGAGGGGAAGGGCAGGTTTCATCAGCAGCCTAGATCTACGGAGCGGGCAAGAGAGGGTCTCATCAGCAGCCCACGACTACACACCCCCGCGACAGGCTCGGATGACTTCCAAAGCGCCGATGACCAGATCATTCATTTTTGGAAGCCTTCAACAACGCCGTCAGCTTGACACGACAAGCATCTACACGACAGGGCCGCAGACTGAGCTCGGCGGTTCTTTACAACGCTTATGAACCTGGGAAGTGATCGCGCGACAGAGCTGTCACTTGGAATCAACAGGCTCTTGCTGATTTCAAGCAGGCTGTTTAGCCACTTTGACTCGGTTGGGCCGTATCTTTCGCCCGTGGGCGGGAACAGCACGCTTCTTTCCAAGGAAAACCATGTCGAAGGGCAGCACTACCGACGTGAGGCTCCTGCAGGTCGTACTGCTGTCACGAGTAGACCCTGGTCTGAGTGATTGATTTCGTTCGGGCAAGGGAAGTAATTAGACAGGAAATCGTCCTTTCACCGGAAGCCGCAACGAGCTCATGTGTTGGTAACGCTCCGTTACCCTCTGCAGCACCCCGCACCGCAGCCACCGCTGCGACGTCCTGTACCGGACCCACGACTGTGACGTCCTGTACCGGACCCACGACTGTGACGTCCTGTACCGGACCCACGACTGTGACGTCCTGTACCGGACCCACGACTGTGACGTCCTATACCGGACCCACGACTGTGACGTCCTGTACCAAACCCACGACTGTGACGTCCTGTACCGGACCCACGACTGTGACGTCCTGTACCGGACCCACGACTGTGACGTCCTGTACCAAACCCACGACTGTGACGTCCTATACCGGACCCACGACTGTGACGTCCTGTACCGGACCCACGACTGCGACGTCCTGTACCGGACCCACGACTGCGACGTCCTGTACCAAACCCACGACTGTGACGTCCTGTACCGGACCCACGACTGTAACGTCCTGTACCGGACCCACGACTGTGACGTCCTGTACCGGACCCACGACTGTGACGTCCTGTACCGGACCCACGACTGCGACGTCCTGTACCAAACCCACGACTGTGACGTCCTGTACCGGACCCACGACTGCGACGTCCTGTACCGGACCCACGACTGCGACGTCCTGTACCGGACCCATGACTTGTGACGTCCTGTACCGGACCCACGACTGTGACGCCCTGTACCGGACCCACGACTGTGACGAACTGTACCGGACCCATGACTTGTGACGTCCTGTACCGGACCCACGACTGTGACGTCCTGTACCGAACCCATGACTGTGACGTCCTGTACCGGACCCCGTGACTCCTCTCCGCCCCGACAACCCGTCAAGATTGGCAGCAGCTGCTACCGACTGGAGTGGTGTCACTGGCACATGCCGCGTGTATCGGGGCGCCATACACCGGCAATTAGCAGACCAACAATGCTGTTCGCCACCGCGCCAACGGCGGTTTTTTGCATGCGGGAGGCGCTCGCGATTGGAGATAATTAGTCGTGTCGGCAGCAGAGAGCAAGGGTCAGGTGAAGGGGATAATCTCGAGAGGGGCAGCAGCGCATGGAGGGTTGGCGGCCAAACCTCAAATGAACCGCCTCCAGGCAGCGGTAGTATGTAGATGGTTCAATTGTACCCAATCAGCATAAAATACAAAAACGTTGCTGCTAGCTACTTTGTCCCGCACAAATTGCCTGCTTTTAATATAAGTTCCGAAACTAATAGTATGTCTATTTCTTCCAGAGATAGGGTTACTTGTGCTCACCATTAATACATCAGCCAAGTTTTGTCCTTACATGAGTCCGCTGAGTGCCTTTAAACAACATACGCAAGGAAAAGTGTTCGACATATTTATTACGTCAGCGTTAAAACGTCGCTTAGTGATGCGCTATTGTATTTCCTGGTGATCAATTGCTCTATTTCTACATCCCTTCTACTCTTCAGTTGGTTTGCTCATTATTGGCGTACCATCTATTTTCTTCGAGCTATATTTATCTATTATTCCATTCGCATGCCCATCTGTGTTCTACTCACCTTGAACAACTTGTCTTCCAACCGGGTATCGAATCACACATCTCTCAATATTTATTAAATTGCGCTAGGTGAATCAAGCTTACAAAAACACAGTGCTACCTAATGAGGGAAATCTACCTATTGTACAACTGTCCCACTTATCTCCATCAACGTACTAGCGCCTTGCGGAACCATTTAAACAAATTCCCTGCAAGAAGATGATTAAGTTCTGAGCAAGTCATACCAAGCAATAATTAAAGTGTCAAATAGTCCTAGAACCAGCATAATAAAGTAATGTTGAGAAGCCATTGACCAAGAAAACGATAACACTGACATACTTGCTAGATCTGGCATGTTTTTGTTGGTGTGTTCATTTTTGTTTGCATTGGGATGGTTTTCAAATATATTCCCACCGCTTGTCAGTGCTGTCTGTTGAAAATTCAACCGGAAGCGAAGATATGCAGACAGGATGACAAACTCGGCGAGGCTAGATGAATGAACGAGACGGGGTGAACAACAGACCAGGATATGGTAGACGACAGAACACGGCATAGATAGACGGCAAACCGGGACCTAGTTAGATCGGCGGCACATCGGTGCAATGGTAGACAAAAGATCGGAGGTTAGAAAGCAGACCGGGAAATGTGCAGACAACAGACCATGACAAAGATAGACTACAGACTGTTGCGGTGGTGGGCGACAGACCTTGGCATAGGCACAAGACAGTTCGGGGCAGTAGTAGACCACATACCTATACAGGTTAATAGACCACATATCCGGACAGAGCTTAGTAGACCACATACCCTGACAGAGGTATACAACAGGCTGTGCCAGAGATATTCGACAGAGAGTGAAGACGATAGACGACAGACAATGACCGGTAAACGGCAGACCGTGACGGAGGCAGACGACAGACCGTGATAAGGGTAGACAACAGACCGTGACGGGGACAAACAGCAGACCGTGACGGGGATAAACGACAGACCGTGACGGGGGTAAAGGACAGACCGTGACGGGGACAAACAGCAGACCGTGATGGGGCTAGACGACAGACCGTGACGGGGGTGGAAGACAGACCGTGACGGGGACAAACAGCAGACCGTGACGGGGACAAACAGCAGACCGTGACGGGGGTGGAAGACAGACCGTGACGGGGGTAGACGACAGACCGTGACGGGGACAAACAGCAGACCGTGACGGGGTTGGAAGACAGACCGTGACGGGGGTAGACGACAGAACGTGACGGGGACAAACAGCAGACCGTGGCGGGGGCGGAAGACAGACCGTGACGGGGGGGAAGGCAGACCGTGACGGGGTTGGAAGACAGACCGTGAGGGGGTAGACGACAGACCGTGATGGGGACAAACAGCAGACCGTGACCGTGGCGGGGGCGGAAGACAGACCGGTACGGGGGTAGACGACAGACCGTGACGGGGACAAACAGCAGACCGTGACGGGGGCGGAAGACAGACCGTGACGGGGGTGGAAGACAGACCGACGTCCGCCGCAGTGCATGCAACAGCCGGCCGTTGACGTCCCCTGTCGGCGGCCACAGTCCGATAACCGCGTGCAATCAGCAGTTGTCATCTGGCAAGTGAGATAGCGTACGGCCGAGTGCCGACCACCCGGCGTGGAGCATGTCCTTGGTGGCGGCCGCGGCAGTCGGTCGGGTGTCGGTGTTGTACCCGCGCGGCGGTGCATCGGTCGTGCCCCGCCAACACGGCGGTCATCTGTGAGAACAGATGTAATCGGCGCCGGCGGAGCGTCGCTGGCTGCCGATCTCCGTGGTGATCAGCGGGACACGGCGATCACGAGAGACCGTGCGGAGGATGTGCGCCAGCTGCGTCCGGACGGAAGTCGAGTTAGCTGCGTCTTCGTGCGTGCAAGAACAATGGCGGCTGAGGCTGGATATTAGCGGAGAGTTACAACTATGCACGCGTTCCCACACAAAGTCCCTGCCTAAGCATATATAAGGAACAAGCATGAGCTAATTTAAGAGGGAGGGCATACGTCTCTAGTTACTGGTGGTAAGCTATGCCGCGCATGACCTCGCCTTAAAGCACGGAGTGACATCTAGTATGGCTGCATTGTGCAAATACTTCCACGTAATTTAGGACAGTACCAACTTAACCATCAGGTGTGAGATAGTAAGGACAACGAACGAATCTAATGAACATGATCGATTTGTATTGTACTCGTCGCTGAATATATCGCGAAGTGATGCGCTTGATACAAGTGTACCATTTGAGGTGCATATGTCACTATTAACGGTGCGGATGTCTAATGTTGTTACTCATCCACGGTGTCTGACCGATACCGGCGACCTCCAACCTTTGGGGTCGGCTCGTCGCCGTTTATCTGGTCAATGGACATTGAACGTACGCACGAAGTGTCAGCCTAGAGAATATACGTGAAATGTGTATAACAAGATTGTGACAAATTGTGACAGATGGACCACTTGGTCAATACATTGGCCAACAAAATTGATTGGTCAAAATCTCCACTGCTGGCCCAGAAACTGACTGGGTTTTCTCTGACCGGTACTTGACAAACTTCTCTTCAGCATGCATCCTGCGCATCGACACAGCACAACGAGTTCAGCATAAGTATTAGGTACCTGAGTCGTAAGATGGTAAGCTCTGGGTGCCAAAGGTCCCGGGTTTAATACTTGCAGCGCTCGGGACATTTCCAAATTCCGCGGCCCTCCGACGAAGCACCGTGGGAGGCGCCATTAGCCGTGAATGTGCACAGAGTGCGTCGTGAATTACCAAAGAAACAAACAAGGAATTAGTCATCAAGGGGAGGCTCTTCGAATATACTAGATGTTAGTTAAATATCTAACGTCGACAACGATACTGAATCTTCAATCACAGACAGAAATCAACGTCCACTCGGCTCACATACAAATCCCAGTCGTTCTTTTTTTCAAAGCTTCAATTGGTGGGTATGCATATTGCATGGATGAATGCACCCGTGCAATTATACATGCATGCTTGCATACTGGGATGCATCCATGCGTGTATGTAGGTGCACATATGAATTGAATATATCTGATGCCTATGGATACACCGTAGCCGCCGCTATATATATATATATATATATATATATATATATATATATATATATATATGTCAGTATATACCAATACATGGCTAATAGTATATACCAATATCAGCCTAATCAGTATTCCAATACTAAATGTATATATCTATATATATATGAATATATATAATTTAGGATCCATGTATTGGTATATACTGATTGGGCCTCATCCCATCTTCCAGGTTAAACCGGAGAATCTACCTCCACACACTGCTGGATAATCTCATACTTATGCATACATTTGTTCCATAATGTTTCAACACAACAAAATACTGTCACCCGTTGCCTGCATATTATATGAATATATCGCCCTATAAATATATAAAAATATATACCCGATGTTGACCCTCCGGGCGGAGTCTGGCGTTGGCTGACCCACCTTCAGGTTGCGGAGTATATCGCGACACTGCAGGATGTCCACCCTGTCGTCCACCCCGACGACCACTCCCATGTAGCCGTTGTTGACCAGCGTGACGCGCGACCCGCCGGCGTGGCGCGCCACCCCGGCCAGCAGCAGCACCGCCAGCACTGTCCGCCACATCGTCACACCCTCCGCCCGCGCCGCGTCGGCCGTCGTCTCCCCTCAGTCGGCCGACGGCCGTCGTCGCTGCCGACGCAATCGATAGGCGCTGCACGAGTCGCGTCGCGGTACAGGTGTGCGAGTCCGGCCCCGTGGCGCGTCGCCGCCGACTCGGCCGATGATCGATGCACACGCGGGGACCGTCTCAGAGCGGGGAGTGACGCACGCCCGCCTGTCGCCGCGCACTGGCGCACTGTGACCGCCCGGCAGGCGGCTGCACTCACGCGCCGTAGGTGGCAGCACCGGCGCGGCCCTGACCGACCAAGGGAGAAGGGGGGGGGGGGATTTTTGGAGGCATGCCGGACCACGGATGTCATTTGCGTGGCCTTTAAAGCGAGTTTTTCAAACAAGGCTAAGGCTAGTGTTCATTTACGTTAAGGGAGTCTTACGTTGTAATGTGTATGATGTTTTAGGTGACTGGGACTGGATGGAGTACATCTCTTGGATGTCTAAATGGTGTTAGTTTTAGCTTACTCCTCCGCAAAATAATTTGTAGTTGATGTAGGGCTGGGTGATTTAAAGAATAATGAGAAAGTTGATGTTGATAGGGTGACGGCATTAGCCTTCTCTTGTCGAAGAACACCGAGGGGTCTTTACCGTGCGGACAAGGAGGAAATTGACCACACCGCCTATCACGTCGGCTGCCACGTAATGGTTGTCAGTAGAGGGTTAGCCTAAACATGCCATATGGGGATGTCAGTGAGATTACTACGGTGTTTGGAAATTAGGCTCACCTACGTCCGATGGCTCCTCTGGGTAGCCGATTCATGCTATGAGTTGCAAGCTAAATCGGCTCGTCTACGCCCGATGGCTTCTCTGGGCAGTCATTTTACATATTTTTTTCATAAAGGAAGTCGACTCATCTACGTCCGACGGCACAGCTAGTTGACCATGTATTTCTAATTGGAATGCAAATTGGCTCATGTATATCCAACATCAATCGGGGATGGTTATTCATGCGCTTCCCACGAGTGCATCGGGGGAATGCATTGAGTGTTGAAGTGAGTGGTTGTGTGGTGTCTAGAGTGCTTCTGTTAGCTTTGTGACGTACAAATATTAAAACGGCAATTGAAGGAGTTCTGGGTGCTTGTCATACAGAAGCGATGGAAGCGACATAGTGACGGCCTCTTTTTGGCAAAAGATCTTAAGTGGTCGTTGAGCGCTAAAGTTACTACAGTCTAGCATGGGTGTGGCTACGGTTTCGAAATTGGGGGGGGGGGGAAACCAGGGACGTGACAAGTTTGGACAGGATTGAGACACCGCACGACAAGCAACATCGAATGACATCCAATTTCTTAAAATTACAGCCACAGCGACGAAACGCAAGGTCATCGAAAAACTCAATCAAACCTTTGACCTTGAAATGTCCCGGTTTGAAATGTTACTTGAGTATTAACTACTGGCCATCGCTTTCAACCAGCTTTGGATAGGTTTGAGCGAAAACGAAATGAGGACCGGAACCGGAGTATTAGCTTGGCCTTTTCCATTAAACATTAATTAGATTGCTTAGCTGTCCAATTCCGCATAACAAGCAGCGTCAAACAACGCCAAATTCGTGGAAATTGAAGCGATAGCAACCGAACATCGCCTTCAATCCATATCGCTTCCATATCGTCATCAAAGAAATCAAGCTAACCTTTGACCTTGAAGCTTCATCTTGATATGTACCAGTTTATATGTTGCAAGACGGTTTACCTCAGGCTATCGCTTGATACCAGATTTCGGCAGATTTGGGTGACAACGAAAAAAAAGGAGGCGACCGAAGAAATCAGTTTGCGTTTGACCTTGACCATTAAAGTGGCCATCTGAGACATAAGTAGTTGCTTCCAGTAGTGTTCAGTACAAGCAGAAGCATGTGTGGTAATTGATTCGAAAGATTGTAAACCCGTCGCTGAATACCAATGCTAATACAAATACGTCTCCTGCGAACTCGTCGCTGAATACGATTATGGCGTTAACTTGACGTATGTGCTTAAGGCTCCGCATGACTCCACTCCATAGTCTTATACGCCAAGTTTTTCTATTTTCCGCCAAACTAATCGGGTTAGAAGGCAAAACCTCGCATAGCTATGCATTGGTCTTTTCCGCATATCCTCGTACATTTTTAATCCTGGATCATCTCAGGTCAGGTCACCATGTCAGGCGAAGTGGTCCAACTACACTTGGAGTTTTAGGTGGCATAACTTCCACGATAATTGGGCGATTGATTTCAAACTTATAACATGTCATGATCTCATCAGGGACCATAATATGTATATCGTTTTTTTTCGTAGCATTGACCTTAGGTCAGGTCGCGGCCATGACATCCCCATTATAAGGCTATGGTAAAATATACAAATGCTTCCTGGTTACATATTTGCGCTCGGAATGATCTCACAACAGTTGTGGCATGTAGATGGAAGCTATGCTCAATGTTAACGCTGACATTTTTGCTCAGTGACCTGAGCACCTGAGATCACTACACATTTATGCGCATTATATCGCACTGCATTGAGCTAGAATGCTGAAATTACCGTCATTATGCTTGTATCGTCAAGACGTGTCGATTGATACATTACATGACCTCCATAGGCGACTTCATGACCTTGACGTGAGGTCATGACTTCATGACCTTGACCTGAGTTTCGGTTAACCTGACCTTAAATTACACCGCCTATTGTCGGTAGCGCAATTCAAGGACTGTCGAATAGCGTTCGCCGTTTGTTTCTATCTGTTACAGGTCCTGAGACATGTGTCAATATCTGAGTCCCACCTGATCTTGTCCAATTTGACCTATGATGGCCCAGTGACCTAAATGTTGATCTGAGCGAACAAATGACCGAAACACTTTCGATAGAGCCCGTCACCAGCTATCCAACGACTTTTTTCGTTTGTCGCTAGCTTGCATAGTTCCAGAGATCTTATGGGGGGCAGACATCTGCCCCCTCGGACATGCGAAGTTGGCGCGGACCACCGGACGTGCGAGTGTTGAGATGCATCGATATATACGCAGGGGAAAGCAACCCAAGACGTAGAAAGCCTTGCGATAATGCACATTTGTGGCCTAGCTAAGCACAATTCTCCACCCAACGAAAGAAAAAGACATGATGGTCAAGGTTTATGTTATTCATGAACATAAAGCAACAAAGGTCAAGCCTGTATGATTTATTGTATATTCAGTGGTTCGCGACGCGATTTTTTGGACATTCACGTCTAATGGCGCCGCCCACAATGATTCGCCGGTGGACCGCGGGATTGGGAAGTGTCGCGAGTGGTGCGAGTGTCGAACCCGGGACTTTTGGTACCCGCAGCCCAACACCTTAACCACTCGGCCATCCTCCCCCCTCAAGCCTGGAGGCAGAACTTTCTAACGCTTTCTAACAGAACTACTCTGCTATTTTGTGACGACAGGGACCCTGTGGAGTCCGTTGATCGACCAAATTGGCTTCTGGTGCTTTTAGTGATTCTCTTGCATCTATATTTTTTTCGGCAATCGTACTCAGACAGTTAAGGCTGGGGGACGCGAAAGAAACTGAGGGTGGGTGGGAATCGCCACTTTACATATTTTTTTTTTTGGGGGGGGGGGGGGGGCGAGTCCCCCCATCCTCCAGTAGCCACACCCATGCAGTCTAGCAGGATGTGGCCTGTAGTTAATGTGGCGTTGCTGGTCCAGCCGGCTGGGGCGACTGGGTGGCAGCACCAGCGAGCCCTGACCGTCCAGCCGGCAGCGAGAGACTAACCCGCCATAGGTGGCAGCACCAGCGAGCCCTGACCGTCCAGCCGGCAGCGAGAGACTAACCTGCCATAGGTGATGCCACCAGCGAGCCCTGACCACCCAGCAGGCAGCGAGGGACTAACCCGCCATAGGTGGCAGCACCAGCGAGGCCTGACCACCCAGCAGGCAGCGAGGGACTAAACCGCCATAGGTGGCAGCACCGGCGAACCCTGACCGCCCAGCGGGCAGCAGGAGACTAACGCGCCGTAGGTGGCAGCACTAGCGAGCCCTAACCGCCCAGCAGGCAGCGAGGGACAAACCCGCCATAGGTGGCAGCACCGGCACAGCTATGCCAGGCCGACGTTCGCCATCTGGCGGACACAAAGTGAATCACAGGCACCTTGCGGACACAGGGGAACCGTTGCCACCTGACGGCCTCATGGAACCGTTGCCACCTGGAGGCTACATGGAACCGTTGTCACCTGGAGGCTACATGGAACCGTTGCCACCTGACGGCCACATGGGACCGTTGCCACATGGAGGCCACATGGATCCATTACCACCTGATGGCCTCATGGAACCGTTACCACCTGGAGGCCACATGGAACCGTTGCTACCTGGGGGCTACATGGAACCGTTGCCATCTGACGGCCACATGGGACCGTTGTCACCTGGGGGCTACATGGAACCGTTACCGCCTGATGCATACAAAGCGAATCAGGAACGAGCACGATGGGGAACGCAGCCACCTACAAACAAAGAAGGGAAAGCAGCCACCTCATCTGATGCGACACCGTCTAGTATGACATAGCTGTTTGTGTTGCATCTGTCTGTGTTTATCTGCAGTCTTAACCAGTGCTGGAGGTGCAGCATGGTCGTTGCTTATTGAGACATGGCCCACATAAGTGTGAGCAAAAAAGAATGTCCTGAAATGCCGGTAACCGGGGAAAAGTCATCGGATTCTTGGAGTGGTGCACCGGTACGCAGACCTCAGGACAGCTGACAAAACTAGCAAATAAGTTATTTTCTTTCCTCATATTTTAGTAATTAGGCAACCTTTCCACGGCAACAGGATGGGTGGAATGGGTGAGTTTGGTGTGACCAATGCAATACGTGGGATAATGCATCCTTTATGTTTGGTGTTTTGGTCGATGGAGTTCCAGTGTTCGTATTTGGGGTGCATCCCGTGAAGCTGCGCTTGTGAGGTGTTCCATGAGTGTAGTGAGAGTGTGTTGAAGGTCCGGCGAATAGTGTGGTAGTAGTCGGATTGGGGGGGAGAACGTAGGATTAGTTGGTGGGGGGGGGAGGGGATTGGTTTTTTTGGGGGGGGGGGGGCGGGGTGGCGGGGGGGGGGGGGGGAAAAAAAAAAAAAGGGGGTGGGGGGGGGGGGGGGGGGGGTTGTGGTAAAAAATTAAAGCACAAAAAAAATAAAGGGTAGTGGGGAAAAGAGAAAGGGGAAAGGGAGGGGTTGGAGGGGGTTGGTGGGGGAAATGATTAGGTAGGGTGTTTAATATGGGGGGGGGGGGGGCGAAAAAAAAAAAAAATTTAATTGGGGGGGGGGGGGGGGGAGGGGGGGGGAAGGGGGGGTGACTCCGGAAAGGGTAGAGAACCGTCGTTGTTCCCACCTGGTATGTTTTGTGTGTGTGTGTGTGTGTGTGTGTGTGTGTGTGTGTGTGTGTGTGTGTGTGTGTGTGTGTGTGTGTGTGTGTGTGTGTGTGTGTGTGTGTGTGTGTGTGTGTGTGTGTGTGTGTGTGTGTGTGTGTGTGTGTGCACGGGCATATGGTCCTAAGTGGGGACATCTCCAGTTTAAACACTCACAAAGCGAGGGCCGGATTTTGCTGTGGGGACCAAAAATCGGTCCTCGCAGTTTGAACCCTATTACGTTGATCCCCGACATGCGTGAAGCATTTGGTGAAAGTTTGGCATTGTCCTCGCTTGGTAGGTTAAACAGTCATAATATTAAAATCCTCTCAGTAGATGGCTCTGCGCTGAAATGCACTATAAACACTCTTCTTCCCGCCAAAACGCCAACGTCATCAGCAACTTGGAGTGACGTCATATCCATCGCCCCCAAAATATGTAGTTATAAGCATTTCAGACAAGTATATGAGACAGTATGAAATGAGCTGTGCAGATATAAGGGATTTGTGTTGCTTCATCGTACCGATGAACTCAATGAAATGTTTTCAAATCAATACTATATTTAAATGTATCACTACAATACTGCACTGTTCACGCATGTGCTTTTTCTGGACCCAAACGTCGAAAGGAATGCGATTTCGACAATAAATGCAATGGCTGTTAACGTATAAAATATAAACATAATGATTAGTAGAATAGAAATGTTAAACAAATAAGCAGTAATACGCTAGATTACAACAATGCGGAGGAACATTTCGTCGATCGGCATCCTTCACCAGTACACGTGCGCTCGCCGTCCGCGGTTGTTCCGTTCGCGTTTCGCTACGTTCAAGAGAGCGAGGTAAGAGATGGAATGTCTTGGAATGTGCATGCAGGATGAAGTGTCATCTTTCCACGTCTGATACGGAAACAAATTTGCGTTGAAGCGTACATTGCTGGTGCAATTGAATGCTAAGGGCGGCAGCAATGCGTCACCTTAACTAGTCGGTTTTGGTTTTGGTTTGGCTGATGTCAGTTTTGGTTTGAAAAGCATCATAACACTGGCCCAGGCTTGGGTTTGTACTTTATAGTCCTTGATGTGGAGAAGACAATTATAGGCTAATCGAATACAGAGACGATGTTTTTCTTCAATCCTTGACATCGGATTACCGGCTCGCACTTCCCGGTGAGGCACTTTATCACAGAACGCATTGTCAAACAGCATCATTCAACCTCCAAGTGACAAAAATATTAGTATATTTTTCTGGAGAGGGTTAATGCTCTGCATCCCAAAAATCCAGCAATGCCCTAATTTTTCTACCCCAGTCCTGGCCATACCTAAATTTCCAAACTTATTGCCTTCACTGAACATAATTTTGTGTCAATTATTTATGTGCATTGTCGTAGACCTCGTGTTGAAGCTTGAACTTATTGGCATTCCATTAGCAACACAAAAAATGCACGATGTCCGCCTGTTTCATTGCTTTCTTCTAGCCCATATGTCATTTTAAGAATAATATTGGCTATTACTGCAATTTAAGGTAACCAGAAGACAAATTTGTACAAAACGTAAGTAAGGTCAGGAGCTATTGCAGCATGAATGAAAGATCACACTGTTTAATCACCTTCCAAAGCATGTGTACAGTATTTTTTGTTCTTGAGATGCCACACTGGCAGGATGTACGATTTTTTTGGAGGGCCAGAAAATGTGATGGCCCTGGTCGATTTCGCTATGCTTTTCTGATTCCAAATATTTGTGTTTTCAAATATACCCAAAATTAACTCCCCAGAGCCAAAAACAATGTAAATCGTGAAAAGTCGGGAAAATCTATCCCCCTAGTGACGTCACTTTAGGGGGGAAATTGTTTTGTGGTTGGAACCGGGCCCTACTCGTCGAGCGCTTTCCGATGACACCTCTCGTTTTCGTGCGACGCTTAGTTAGGATTTTAGAGAGGGGTTACTATCCGCCCCCCCCTCCCCCGAAGTGAGGATCTGGCCGGAGAGACGGCGCGGGTTAACGGCAATAAAACCAGTGGGTCCGGAATCAGATCCCACAACCCACCCAGGGTCTCTAACCATGCATTTGAAAGTTGAACTGTCCTACTTGGCAGAGATGATGTGATAATGTGCTTAAGATTCACTGGAAAGTGCAAGATGAGACTGTCACGAGACTGAAGAATTATAGGTAGCAACTCTGTATTTGGTTGTGCAAAGTTGCCCTTACCTCATCCAGATTGTAAGGTATAATTCAAACCCCATAAGCAACTGCAAAACAATTTTTGTTTAACTAGTAGCATGCTTATAAGCAATGTTCTTATAGCTGCTTTGCCAATTATGCAGTGCTTGAATACATAGGTCACTTCGGACCAGTGTCCTAAAATTATTTCGCCATTAACTGTGCAGATGAAGAAGGAAGTTGCTTGGGAATAGTGGAAGATTGGAAAAAATAAAGGATCGTCACATAAGGATTAAAAACGTGGAATGCCTTTCACTTCAGTCACATGCATTGTACATTATTTAGCAGTCGTGTGTATAATGACTGCCCACACATGTGGCAAAATGGTAAAAACCTAAGGCAAGGATGAAATAGCACAATTCCATTAACTGTGAATTTCCAGGCCACATGGTCAATTATTTTACACTGCTTCGGACAGTTGCCACCATTACAATTTCCATTCCATGAATGGTGGTGCATTTGTGGGTAGGTAGGCAGGTAGGAAGAAAAATGAGCGAATGGATGGTAAGGTATAACAGGCTTATCTACTTAAATACATGAGATGTTTATCACTCACTATTCACTTTTTACAGGGTGTCATGAAGCAGAAGCAAAATGCAGCGCCCCAGGGCGCACGGAAGAGAAGTAAGCTGGAGGTAAGGAATTTACAGAGAAAAGAAGTTAAAAATACATAATTACTTATCATATCACGCCTAATATGATCGACTTGTTTCTACGACTTGAGGGGATATTTGCAGGGGATATTTGTATTCCAACCTGTGACAGTGTCACGAAGTTCATGAATTTGAGTGGAGACCAACACTTACTTGACAATTTTTAGCACAATTTTAGACTTAATGACAATTTTTTTTAGCATAAACATTTTAACTTACTTGTAGAATACTTGGATCTTTGAAAGTGGGTCTGGCTTCTGGCAGCAGCAGCACTGCCGACTGGTAAATGCAGCAGATACACAACTGACGTCACCGTCATGAATCACCAAAGGTCATAAAAAGTTGCTCATCAGTAGGCATTATCCATATACATTTGCACTTTTTATAGCATCAGGTGGTTTTTACCACCACCCTCCACTCTACTCACCCTACTCACTCTGCTCACTGCAAAAAAAATCAGGACACTATTGTGACATGAGAATCCCACTTTTCTCGTTCCAGTGAATATTTTGCACAGAGTTCATTGTCAAGCAACACCAATCAACTTTCGAATGAGTCGAATGAGATTATGATTTTCTGGAGAAGATATTGTTCGGGATGCTAAAAATGCATCAGCAGCCTATTTTCTAACCCTGCTTACGTTTGGTGCTTAAGTCAACATTAATTTGTATACACTGCATGGTGCACTCCACAAGGTCGCCGTCCTCAAAAGTTGTTTGCTGCATTTAGGGCATATGCCCTCAATAGATGAATGTTTGCTTGCCTATTATGGTGCTTTTTGCAGGAAAATCGCTGGTGCAAGAACCTTCCATCTTAGTATACATGCTGGATATTTAATATACATGCTGGAAGAAGTAGACTACCAATAGATGCTTAACACTCGCACGCCCGGAGGTCCGCGCCAACTTCGCATGTCCGGGGGACATGCGGTCGCATGTCCGGGGGACATGACATGGTTGCCCCCTTAAGATCTCTAGAACTATGCTAGCTAGCGACAAACGGAAAACGGCGTTGGATAGCTGGGGACGGGCTCCATCGAAAGCGGTTCGGCAATTTTTCGCTCAGGTCAACATTCAGGTTACTGGGTCATCATAGGTCAAATTCGACCAGATCAGGTAGGACTCAGTTGTTGACACATATATCAGGACCTGTAACAGAAACAAACGGCGAACGCTATTCGACAGTCCTTGAAATGAGCTACGGACAGTGGGCGGTCTACTTTAAGGTCAGGTCAACGGAAACTCAGGTCAAGGCCATGAAGGCATGACCTCAGGTCAAGGTCATGAAGTCGCCTAGGGAGGTCATGTAATGTATCAATCGACACGTCTTGGCGATACAAGCACGATGACGGTAATTTCAGCCTTCTAGCTCAATGCAGTGCGATATGCGCAGAAATGTGTAGTGATCTCAGGTGACCTCAGAGACCTTGGTGAGGTCACTGAGCAAAAATGTCAGCGGTAACATTGAACATAGGTTCCATCTACATGCCACAACCGTTGTGAGATCATTCCGAGCACATGTATGTAAATAGGAAACATTTGTATATTTTACCATAGCCCTATAATGGGGAAGCCATGGCCGCGACCTGACCTAAGGTCAATTCTACGAGAAAACCCCAATATACATATTATGGTCCCTGATGAGATCATGACATGTTATAAGTTTAAAATCAATCGCCCAATTATTGTGGAAGTTATGCCACCTAGAACTCCGAGTGTAGTTGGGTCACTTCGCCTGACCTAGTGACCTGACCTGAGATGACCCAGGATTAAAAATGTATGTGGATATGCGGAAAAGACCAATGGACAGCTATGCGAAGCTTGGCCTTGCGAACCCGGTTAGATTGGCGGCAAATAAGGAAAAACCGGAGGGGCAGATATCTGCCCCCCCTCCCGACGTGCGCGGGTTAAGCTTAAATATGTTGCAATTGCAGTTTAAGGTAGTTTTTGAATTCTTATAATTTCTTTTCTAGTGCAATTGGTATGAAAGCTGTTAACATGACAAGACGACTCATATCCTCTGCAAATGCGCAGGGACGGTCCGAGGCACCGAAATCACATGGTGAACTTGTAAAGCATTTCCATGATCTATGATTCCATGTCATCCTATGCGCATTCCCTACTTCAAATTCCTTTTTTTGCATTGGTAAAGTACATGTCAGATTAATTTGTATCAATTCCAATGTGTGTTATCCCGAGACAAATGCCCTGAATCGGTAGCGCAGTCAAGTTCTGTTTCACCCACTATTTCAGTGGAGTTGTCTGGTTGGTCGTCAAGGCACCTACGCATGATGCCAGCAGCAACAGAACGTCTAACACAAAGAGCATAGGAAGAGGACAGATTATGTACATGGTGATTCCACGACAAATCGCCAAAGCATGTTCTTAGCCATTAGCTTGCCAACCACTGCCACTCTTTTCCAGAGTACCTACATGGGAACCGGCGCAAAACCTTCATCCCAGTCTCGTGGATAATTACGAAAGTAAGCCATCCTTTGATCACTGTTCCTTTCTACCATTGCCTCCTGATATAAATTTGACGCCCATAGCCGTTACCGCATAGTCGTTCCCGCAGAGTGCTGCACATCGTTACATATAAGATGTGCTTTACCGTGCTGTATGAGAACAAGTCCTTACCATTCCGCAATAGGTGAGTGTTAATTGCGTCTATGGAGCGTTTTTTCCAAGGCAAATTGCAGCCTAGGTTTTTGGTTCATGCTTAGCAAATTTACCTTTCTAGATCTACCTTCACTGCAAGTCGATTCGCCCAACTCGTGCGCCCTCCCCATGCCCATACCTTTCTCTCCTTGGGTGAACAGGGGAGCAAACGTATCTTTATTAATGGCAACACCACCTTCACAGATTCGACTCTAGCTGTGCTGGATGCTCCACGCGCCAGCGCTAGCACCGCCTCCGCGGATCCGACCCCGACTGTGCAGGGTGCTACACGTGCCAACGCTAGCACCGCCTCCGCGGATCCGACCCCGACTGTGCAGGGTGCTACACGTGCCAACGCTAGCACCGCCTCCGCGGATCCGACCCCGACTGTGCAGAGTGCTACACGTGCCAACGCTAGCACCGCCTCCGCGGATCCGACCCCGACTGTGCAGGGTGCTACACGTGCCAACGCTAGCACCGCCTCCGCGGATCCGACCCCGACTGTGCAGAGTGCTACACGTGCCAACGCTAGCACCGCCTCCGCAGATCCGACCCCGACTGTGCAGAGTGCTACACGCGCCAACGCTAGCACCGCCTCCGCGGATCCGACCCCGACTGTGCAGAGTGCTACACGCGCCAACGCTAGCACCGCCTCCGCGGATCCGACCCAGACTGTGCAGAGTGCTACACGTGCCAACGCTAGCACCGCCTCCGCGGATCCGACCCCGACTGTGCAGAGTGCTACACGCGCCAACGCTAGCACCGCCTCCGCGGATCCGACCCCGACTGTACAGGGTGCTACACGCGCCAACGCTAGCACCGCCTCCGCGGATCCGACCCCGACTGTGCAGGGCGCTACACGCGCCAACGCTAGCACCGCCTCCGCGGATCCGACCCCGACTGTGCAGGGTGCTGCACGCGCCAACGCTAGCACCGCCTACACGGATTCCACTTCGAGTGCGTGGCAAGACCCTACGAACGAGATCCTGGCTGTCGGAGGAATCAGGACGCCCCCGTTGTGTCGCCATCGTAGCATGGTAGCAGTGAAATGTAAGTATCTATTTCGGCTCTATTAGTTCTATTATCTAGCTCTGTCTATTAGTTAACAGCGTGATAATAGTATGAACAGCAACGATGGGAAAATGTGTGTGGTACAGAACAAGGCGCTGAATTTCGACAATGCAGAATTGTCTAACTTATGCGTCGGCTGTTATCAAATGTTGCTAATCGAAATGATATGTTGGATATTGCTACTAAGCACCTCCCTGCATGGAGTAACAGTATGCATTATGGTTTTGGCCAAAATAAATGCATTTGATATCATTGGTCAAATTTTTCATTTGAACTATTCATTTGAACTATTTTCCCATTTAACCCTTTAAATGTATGTTCTCTTTCAACTATTAAACAAGTCATACCCTGGTCCTGCATCATTTTCATCACTTTTACATGGAAGACCTAACACCGCCAGACAGATACCAGACATTAAGCCTAACTTGTACTCGTACTGACGCCGTGCCCTGTTTTGTCTTACAGATAACATGAATGTCATCAATCATGATCCTGTAGCAGCAGTGAAACCCATCGTTGCGCCACTGGATCCTCGTGCGCCTCACAGGTAGGTAGTGAGAGGAGATGCCAACAGGAGACTTGATTATTCAGTTATTTCAAGTGCTCGCAACGATTTCACGCCGAGATAGACAGGCTGCCGGACTGGAGGACGGACTGGCGCTAATCAGTGTGTAGTCGTCAGCTGACCAAGCCGACCCGGTAAGAAATCAAATGAAATATTCCTCTCCACAACATCCCAAAATGGTCAGATTTTGATGGCAGATGAGCATGTGAGTAATTTTCCACTCTGCCATTCAATGTCATCAATGCTTTTCGACTTACATCCTTTCCTGCTCCTTCCAATGGGAGGTACAACTGCAGACATCCAATAATGACTATGAATAAAATGTCTAGAAAGTCCGTTTTTGCCATTGACTAGGTTTCCGAGATCAGGCATTGTCTAGACAAAGTATTATTTGTCCTGAAGCATTATCATCCGCCTTCTACGTATATTTTTCACTCTTATTATAACTCGTAAACAATACTTTTTTAACCAGACTCCCAAACGTCACACGAATTTTGAGGTTATTTGTATATATTTTTGCGTGGACATGAAGACTTTATTTTGGCGGGCTCAATGCCATTCACGTGAACTGTACTTCGAAAAGCATCGGGTGGCACGTTAAATTTACTGGGCACTTCTGGATAATGTTTTTCATGTAGAGCACATTTTCACTTGTCAAGCGCCAGCGGACATCGAAAGAACGTGGGAATGGTGGGGAAATGACATGCGTAAGATTCCACGCGTGTTCTGAACTTCCACCGACCAGAGTGTTTCATCTGTGTACATGTTTTGACAAATTACGCACGTGCATGGTTGAGAAGCAAATTAGTTCGTGGGTGTTAAATGATCGCGTCTTTTGGTCGAAGTGCCTCTAAATACAAATAACTTGCAACGTCATGGATTATTTGTATCCAAAACACTGTCGTATCCGGAATATTACCTTCGGTTTTCTTGTTTGAAAGATTAATAATGTTTGACATCAGCTCTAATTGGGTGCAGCATGACTGTATGACCAGATGATCTAGGATCCACCCACTGCCTTAAAAAGAAAGAAAGCAACTCCAACTATTTAAAAAAAAGCCTGGATCACACCGGGGAGTACAAAAGAAAGTCTGAGAGCACAAACAGGAATGAAATTATCCTCTTCCGTATGACGGCCGAGACATTTTCCTCTCCACGTTTAGGAATCAAAAGGATACATCGAACGCTGCGTGCGTACGTGCGTACTTACACGCGTCTGTTGAATTCGATTTTGTCATAACCGTGATTGTATTGTAAAACAGCGTAATATCATGATCAATAATCGAAATTAACATCCCATAACTTGGAAGGATGCACTAAGAAGCTAATATAAGCTGACATAGCTATTACCTTGAAACAGGCATGTACAAATAAGTAGACTGCCAAATTACACCAATATATATGTATATATATATATATATATTCATTGTTAAATCTCCCATTCGCTGTCGTCATTTCCTCTGATTTTCCATCTCCATTTTCCAAGAGTGGAATTGACGATTCGCTATCGTCATTTCCACACTTCAGAAACACATATTACCAATAATGTTTATTGTTATCGACGCATATTCAAGGTTTCGTCCCACGTAGGTGACATCTATTCTGGGCCGGGAATTTCGTATGTTCGTCGCGTGTTTTTGCCCAATGTTTGCTTTTCAGCCTAGCTCAGGTTGTGCGCCTCTGTATGCTATTGCTGTTGCTTTGTCATTCCTGAAGATGTCTCCCTGCCTCCCTCCCTCAGTTCTCCATATGTGTGGTATTTCTTGCACCTCCGACCTTCTATCTTGCATCACCTACCCACAATTTGCAACTACAGGAAATTCATCGCGTGCTGATTGTGATCATTATGGGGGTCGAGGCAGGGCGTTGGACAATCGATTGTACGCTTGTGGGTTCGAATCCCACAGCCGTCAGATTAGTCAGTCTACTCGCAAGGAGTCGGGACGATAGGTTGGCGACGCTATCTGACCTAACAGTTGATCGTGTTGTAAACGAACCTAAGGTTCTACTTGGTTGGTATGGCCATATTGTCTTTGAACGGTACGTTCTCTGAAATTTCAGGACGCAGCAGACTGTGCCTCGCAGACTGTCATCCATGTCCACGCTGTCAGTGTCGTCCTTTACCGACTCATATGATTCATCCTGGCACCTACCTCGCGACGACCGGTAAATGGAATAGTTGCGATGCGAAATGTTACGAAGATACTGTTAAACTTGCAATGCGTAATTTTGTTCATCATTGAGATGCCAACTGTTTTGATCACGCATCTGTGTTCGTGAAACGATTATTTGTTATCTGGAATAATGAACACAGAACGAGTCAAACATAACAAACTATAGGAGACTTGACCCCAGCATGTGCCATGGCTATTGACCAATAACCTGGCTCCATGTGAGCATTACTTATACGATGACTGGAATGTCGTTACAGTAAACATTTCGTTCACTGTATACTAATCCCACTATGGCACCAGCAAGGCATTGGCGAAGGCAACGCTTGGATCAACACTGCAATGTATCCTCAGGTACGAACGCCGTTCTGGCGACGAGCAGCCCACGGATGTCCCTGCCGTTTCGGGCTCAGATGAATCCGAAGACCGTGTAAGATCACCGGAGCCATCAGATGTGTCGGTCTTTTCGGACTCCGAGGACTCCGTTTGGCAACCACCATCAAGTGCATCGTAAGTCACAGCCTGTTCGGCGTGCTAGGTGATCCGCCACTCACTTTCGAGCCCTGCTGTCCCCTATGTTGGTACGACTAAACTCATCAAATAACATCAGATATCGCACCACCACTACTCACCTCTGCTATTTCAGAATTTGTTTTAAAGCTGTAGTTTCGGAATTACGGCAGCCGTAATTCCGGAAAGCATTAGCAGCACGCGATTTTGACTGGGCACTTGAGCAATACGTTGCATGTGGAGCGCGCTTGCTTGAGCCAAGCGTCGACCGCACCCGGCAAGGAACCCACGGATGGTGTCAAACGATGTACGTCGGTTTCCACGCGTGTGCCATATTTTCTCAGGCCAGCGTGTACCGCCTGTGTACGGTGCCCGCTTTAAGAAGTGACGTACGGAGGTTCCCTGAACTAATAGGTATGATAGAATTTACATTGACCAATATGTTAATATTTCATGGTGAGCTGGAATTCACCATGCTTTCAAAAACTTGCGACCAGTTATCCGGTCGTCGTGGTTTCTGTTGAACGCGTGACGAGAGAGCTAGGATGGGCTTGTTCCTAACATAACAGATGTCGTGCAATTAAGCCTTCCCGGCCAGTGGTCTTCGTACACGCTTAAGACGAGACGAAGTGAAGTTGTGCTGTGATGTCTACGCATAGGTTATACCCAGTTCTGAAATTCACTCAGTTTGGGTGACGACGTGACTATGGGTGCAATTATTCGTATATTGATTCGCTGTCAAACATTGCCAAGTACAGCGCCCAATCGGCCGGTCAATCATGTGCTAAGTATCACAGTCACGTCCCATCGCTTACCCCCAGCCGTAACAGCACTGGACCGTGATCGCCTCGGACTATGTGACCGTTTGTCGCGGCGGAAGGAGAGGAAGAAAGTTCAAGTGACCTTAATACGATTGGTTGTGGAGCGAAGCAATGCAGTCAGCAAGGCGTGCTGTTCGGCCAGTCATGAGCTGAATAGTGACGTGCTAGATCGGATGGACATCTAGCGGAGCAAATTTGATAATTCTGACTCAGCCCATAACTACATATACCTTGTCATGGGTTCGCCGTGGAGCGGCAACGTCACTTCAGGCATGATCAGGGTCACTCTCCAATTGATTTTAGGCGATAGGTCGCATCCTACTGTGTGTACTCTTCAGAGTTCCGCTTCTTTTCCGATGTGGATTTGTTGCCGTTTCTTCTTTCCATTTGCAGACATTTTGGCACTAGGAACACCTTAGGATTGATCTTGTGGTGGGAAGCTTACACATATTACAATTCAATGAGGAATTTGTATCTCTTGCTGTTATTGGCTATGCTGACATCTGTTTATACATCGTGCGTTAATTATAGATAATTGGTTCATTGTCCCAGATGTTTAAGTTAGAATCGTACACAAATATAAATCGCTTACATTACCGAGAGCAACGTAAGTTAATATTTGTGCCTTGAAGAGGACGCATTCACCTTCATAACGCATGCTATTCTGTATAGCCAGGATGAAAACACCAGGTACTGCGAACTAACCTGACATCATTCTGCTTGCAGCGAATCGGACGAAGATGAGCTGATGTTGGAACTCCCGTCAGCAGACGACTCAATGGAACGCCAAATGGCTTCACAATCTATGCGGCACCGTGCGACCAGCAGAGAGTGTATTGACGTCGAAGAGCAAATCGCACATAGTACTTCAGGTGAGTGAGTCAAAAGATTGATGAATTCGTGATGAGTTGCACGTGGTAAGTCTGTGTACCAGATTAAAGTGCTGCTGGGTGCAAACAAAAAACACAGGTTCTACCACTCGAAGCTCACTCATGGGTGCACCAGATCATATAGTTTTCTGGTGCCAGTGGATACCCATCATCAGATTTGAGTTCCAATCCAGCTGTCTAGTTTTATCCAAATGTCACCAGTGGCACTCGTGGTGTTAGCATGATTTATGCTACTCGGTGAAGACGGGTCCCCCTCTTCGTGGATGTTTAGATTGGCAGTCCTCGCTTGGTAGCGTTTGCCCGTACACGCACACAAGTATGCGCGTTCCACGCGATAGGTTTTCACGGAGCATATGCTTACTTGCGATCCCGCATTGCGTTGTCCGGGAGCAGGCAATTTTTCAGGGTTCTGGCGACCATATAATTTGCTATCTTCTTGCGTTTGTCACAATCTGGTTGAGACATCCGACTTTGAATGGTACGTTTTTCTGGAGGCGGTGATTGCGGGGTCCAGACTTTCCCTATCGAATTGCTAGTCCTCGGAGAAGACTGGTCCTCTCTTCGTCAGTGTTTAGTTTGACGGTCCTCGCTTGAGAGCAATCGTCCATGAATGCATAGACATTCGTTCACGATATGCAATAGGTCTTCTCCGCTCTGAGACTGGTCCTCTCCGGGAGTGTTTAGTCTGATGGTCCTCGCTTGAAAGCAGTTGCCCGTGAATGCACATTCGTGTACGATATGCAATAGGTCTTCTCCGCTCTGAGGCTGGATTCATGTTGCTTGGGAGGCTAAGGCAGATTACCCTCTAAGGGGAATGGTACCAACATAGTGATCCGTACTAAGATCGTTCACTTGTCACCACCGGTTCATGATACTTTTTTATTGTGATACCTGTCAAAGTTACACTTGCAAACAGATGCCATGGACTATTGCACATGATCACTGGGTCATCCGAAGATTCAAACCTCAAATCCTTCGTCTTTATCGTTGTGTAGAGCAGAGAAGAGCCTCTAGTGAGTTTTTACACTACGCTTGCGGAATGCTCCAAGTGCAGAATGGGCGGAACAACGGAACAACGGAAGGTCAATATGAATACGGTACGGCTTCGTACTCTTGGTGCTAGCACGTCTGTGGTTCATATTTCCGCCACGGAATTTATGATACTCGGTGAAGACAGGTCCCCCTCTTCGTGGATGTTTAGATTGACAGTCCTCGCTTGGTAGCGTTTGCCCGTATACGCACAGTATACGCGTTCCACGCGATAGGTCTTCACGGAGCATATGCTTCCTTGCGATCATGCATTGCGTTGTCCGGGAGCAGGCAATTTCTCAGGACTCTGGCGACCATTTAAGTTGCTATCTTCTTGCGTTTGTCACAACCTGGTTGAGACAACTGACTTTCAACGGTACGTTTTTTCTGGAGACGGTGATTGTGGGGTCCAGACTTTCCCTATCGAATTGCTAGTCCTCGGAAAAGACTGGTCCTCTCTTCGTAAGTGTTTAGTCTGACGGTCCTCGCTTGAGAGTATTTGCCCGCGAATACACAGACATTCGTGTACGATATGCAATAGGTCTTCACTTAGCAGGTGTTTATACGCGATTCCATGTTTCGTGGTGATGTACTGAGATCGGCGGCCTGTCTAGATTCTGGTGTACAATCCATATACGACATTCTAATAGAATTTGTGTCGAAGCCAGCTGGAGGCCCGACTTCCAATGGCACGTTTTCCCGAAGGTACGCCATCTCCGCTCTGAGACTGGCTTCATGTTGCCTGCGAATTGCTAGTCCTCGGAGAAGACTGGTCCTCTCTTCGTAAGTGTTTAGTCTGACGGTCCTCGCTTGAGAGTATTTGCCCGCGAATACACAGACATTCGTGTACGATATGCAATAGGTCTTCACTTAGCAGGTGTTTATACGCGATTCCATCCTTCGTGGTGATGTACTGAGATCGGCGGCCTGTCTAGATTCTGGTGTACAATCCATATACGACATTCTAATAGCATTTGTGTCGAAGCCAGCTGGAGGCCCGACTTCCAATGGCATGTTTTCCCGAATGTACGCCATCTCCGCTCTGAGACTGGCTTCATGTTGCCTGCGAATTGCTAGTCCTCGGAGAAGACTGGTCCTCTCTTCGTAAGTGTTTAGTCTGACGGTCCTCGCTTGAGAGTATTTGCCCGCGAATACACAGACATTCGTGTACTATATGCAATAGGTCTTCACTTAGCAGGTGTTTATACGCGATTCCATGCTTCGTGGTGATGTACTGAGATCGGCGGCCTGTCTAGATTCTGGTGTACAATCCATATACGACATTCTAATAGCATTTGTGTCGAAGTCAGCTGGAGGCCCGACTTCCAATGGCACGTTTTCCCGAATGTACGCCATCTCCGCTCTGAGACTGGCTTCATGTTGCCTGCGAGACTAGAATATAAATGTACTCGTTGGACACTAGGGTGTTACCCACTGAAGGGGAATTCTGCCTACGTGCAGTGATATGCACCAGGATCGTCCTCTGCCACCATTGGTTCAGATTAGTAGCATATTCAAAAATATATGGCGAGTGATTGAAGATGGGTATCACATCGCCGGAAGATTCGAACGTCACATCCTTGGTATTGGTCATGTTGTTGGGCAGGGAAGAAAATGCCTGCCAGTGGATATATATGCTACGCCTGTGCAAGGCTCTAGGAGAACCAGCATAATATAAATGGAAACACCTTCGTTCTCGTGGTGTAGCTTGCTTGGGATTCAGACTTCGGGCATCGAGTTCGCGGTTCTCAGGATATATCTCGTTGCGTAGGCATATAGACTGATAGCTCTCGCTTGGTAGCGTTTATCTGTGCATGCAGACTCTCCTGTGCCTACGAAACAAGTGTTGAAACGGCAAAAAAAGTGCTCCAGTGGAATATTTACCATTGGGCATGTGCGTTGTTGTACACGTCGCACACCCGCAACAGGATCGCCCATTTGTGCCCATGTAAGTGGAAATCCACACGCTCAGCCGATACTGAAGGTCGATCCGCGCACCATGCATTTTGAAAAACCAGTATCCTTACTTAGGGCGATTTCTCATGTGTTCCAACGAAATAGTACGAAAACTAACGTACAATATTATTCGGATGTAGTCTGCATCCTGTGTTCATTAGTAGTATTCTGATTTAGTTTTATTCTTTTCCAGATAAACTCTCGAACAGCAAGGACTACATGGACCTACTGCAACGTAACGGGGAAGGGTCAAGTAGCGAAATACATGTGCAAAGGGCAAGCAACGGCGAGGGAAGGAAGTGGGACAAGAAAAACGTGTGTACTTTTTGTATGACAAAGCATAGCAAGTTGGCACGACACTTGATGCGAGTGCACCACAATGAAAATGAAGTCAAAGATGCCCTGTCACTTCCAAAATGCTCTAAGCAACGTAGTGAAATCTTCCGTCGAATTCTTTATCAAGGTAATTTCAAGCATAACAGTGACGTGCTTCGGAAAGGGAAAGGTGTGCTGATTCCAGCCAGGCGACCTCCAGCGGAAGCTATCGTGGAGAGCAAATTCCTGCCATGCCATCGGTGTTTGTGTTTCTTTTCACGCCAGAGTCTTTTCAGACACTCGTGTAACAAAAATCGTGATTCCAAGGGTCGAGTCCAGGGTCCATCCCGAAAGCTGCTGCCTGCTACGTGTGAAGAAGAAAGGAAAGTGATGGATGTTTTGTGCAGCATGAGACGCGACGAAGTTACCTTCGCCTGCCGAAAAGATCCACTGATTTTGGAGTTCGCCTCCAGAAAGTACTGCACTCACGGTCATGAAAAACACATGCATGCACATATCCGTGACAAATTGCGTGAACTTGGCCGGCTGGTCCTGGAGCTGAAGAAGACGGACGAGAAAGCAGACTTGGACGGATACATACATCCCACCTACTTCAAAAAGATCGCTGCGGCTGTAAGAAGTATTTCAAAGTATGATGGAAAGAACTATGGCATTCCATCGCTGGCTCTCAAGTTAGGGCACTCGCTGCACGAATGTGCCTGCATCAAGCGTTCACGTGGCATCGTTACCGGGGACAGCGTGACTAGGCAGGCAGCAGAAGACTTCTGCACGTTGTACAACAACGAGTGGCGGGTGTTGGTGTCGTCACGGGCTCTGGGAACTTTACACGAACGAAAGTGGAACCAGGCTCCATGTTTGCCGTTGACCGAGGACGTCCACCGGGTGCACAAACTGATGAAACAAGAAGCCATGGAAGCGAAAACTGGTCTCCAGACTAACCCGTCGCTGGAAAGCTACGCAAAGTTCGCTGAAGTGACACTTGCGCAGGTAATACTGTTCAACAGGAGGAGGCCTGGCGAAACGCAGCGTCTCACAGTAGAAGCGTACCAAAAAGTAACAAGTGAACACAATGTTGACATACTTGCGCAGCTGGCACCCTTCGAAAGGGAGCTTTGTAGAACCCTTAAGCACGTAGTGATAAGGGGAAAACGGGGTAGAGGTGTACCGCTCCTCCTCACTGAAGACATGATCAGTGCCCTAGATCTACTAATTGAAGAGAGAGAACATGCTGGCATATCGCCAGACTGTCGGTTAATTTTCGTTAGAACGGGTGAGGCCAACGCGATTCCGATTAGGGGGAGTACTTGTATCGGGAAGTTCGCTGGAAAGGCATCGGCGAACAATGTGACGGCCACCAGCTACAGGAAGCATATTGCGACTATGATGCAAGTGCTGCAGCTAAGGTCCCACGAAGTGGACATGGTAGCCAAGTTTCTCGGACACGACATCAATGTTCATAGGGAGTTTTATAGGCTTCCGGAAAAACGCTGCAGGTTGCGAAGGTCTCCAAGCTGCTACTTGCTATGGAGGCTGGAATATCTGCATATGCAGGAAAAAGCTTGGAAGACATAAACCCAGCGGAGACTGATGAACTTGATGTCGAGGTAGTCGCAGGTGTTAGCGAGCAACCAGACTCCGGGGACACATCAGATGAGGAAGCCATGGACTTGAATGACCCATCAGCATCGAGCCATGACAACAACACGAAACGAAGGCAGTCAGGGAAGAAACTAGTTCTGAGTCCAATACAGAAAAAACGGTGGTCCGATGACGAAAAGAGGGTCGTGACGCGAGGACTAGCGGCATCCATATCGAAAATGCGCTGTCCCAGGGCCGATGAATGCAAGGAGCTGATACGTAAGAATGGAGAGACACTCGCCGGGAGGACTTGGCGCGATGTCAAGTACTGCGCTTACAACATCATTCAAAAGGGAAAAAAGGTGCTGTGAGATATCGCGCAAAAGTCAAAACATGTGTGGCTTGCCCAGACTGATAGACAAAGTAATAAACGAGAACTGTTACAATGTCCATTCAGAGTTTTCATATTGATGGCATCGTGCAGTTATTTTCAGTGATTCGGTAATAACAATGCAAATGCACAACTTTCAAGTGCCTCTAATCATGATGTTGATGACCAGGTGTCTTTCCATGTTCGATGACGTCTTCCGCACAGGTAGTTGATGTCTTTGGAGCCCTCATGGATTCAGTTTTGTGACGCCACTAATTTCCAGTCTCTGACCTATTCTTCAAACCAGTAGTGTAGGAACAGCAAAAACAGCGGGGACAATTGTCTGGGAGCGACAGTTTTTGAATTATCAAGTAATCCAGTCTGCAGGGATTCGAACACAAGGGGCATCCTAGTTAAAAAGCGACATGATGCTTAAAAGGCGCTTCTGTGATAATTCAGAGAAGCGCCATAGCGAGAGCGTGGATAACGAAGTATATTGAATGTCTTAGCTGTCGGGGATCGGGGAGGGTTCTCAATGTGCAGGGGTCGAAATCGCGATAGATCAGTCGGTGGGGACCTGACTCTTGATCATAATGTCGTGGGTTCGAATTCCACAACCGACAGGTTCACCCAGCCGACCCGCGACCAATATGCGTGAGAGATTGGCGACGCTATGTGGTCTAGCAACCAAGTGCCTCGTGAACTAATTCCGTTCTTCCCATCCAATGTTCCTCTTCCCCTCCCATCCCAAGCGGACATTCGCGAAACAATAGGGAGCGTCCGACACCTTGAGACAACAGAGAAGCGCCATAATGGATTACTACGCAGTCATCTGAACTCCTATGACGCCCTGTGAAATTCTGGGGGAGGGGCTTGAAATTATAGGTGAGGATGCTGAGGTGCCTAACGAGCAGAGGGCGACACTGCAAGCATATTCCGCCATCATCCAAGTTGGAATAACGTTCCTCGGGTCGTACTGGGGCACTGCAGCACCTGCAGGGACCCTTACAATTCCAAGGGGGTGTCCGAAGCTTCCAAGGGTATCCCGACACATTGGCAAGGCCAACATAGCGGTGTGGGCGGCAACATAATATTGTGGCGCCCCTTTGCCCATCCGAGAGCGCCTCAGCAAATATTTGGGCGTCTCTGTACTTGCTTCACAGCTGTAAGGTGGTGAGCTTGAGTCCCACCTGCCTCTACTCGTCGCCCGCGACCAATCTGAGTGAGGGATTGGCGACGCTACGTGACCAAACAGTGGACTCGTATGACCCAACAGGCCGCGCTCAGAAGCTTTTAGGAGGCACCTGAGAACTCGGCAGGGGAACCCTTTCCTCCCACATGAAACCTCGAAAGTATGAGTTGCCTACTAGAGTTGTGTGTTATCAAGGAAACTTCGACGACCGTGCTCGATAGACGGGGGGTGGGAGGGGGTGCGATTTCGCCCTGTGTATCATTGCCCTGGCACCGTACCCTCGTATCCCTCGCCTTCACCAACTACGCACATGCTTCAGATACAAACATTTATGTTGGTGTGCAGTGTGGACCTTTATTGCCTGTTCATTTTCACCTAGGAAGTATTTCGCTTGTGTTGGTCGGGTGCCTCTTTCTGCCATTGAAGTGTGTTACTAATCAACTTTGTTTTCATTTTTAGTTCATGGTGTGAACAAAAATAACTGATGACGTCATCCAGCACTGCCATTTTCGGCGTTGTGCAAATTGTTAATGATGTTCTCTGCAGGTATATGTCCTTGGGAACAACCTAGATACAAGGAATGAACGGGGCATGCAAGTGGTGCCCCA
Source organism: Imbricaverruca yamaguchii (assembly GCA_034440575.1). NCBI lineage: Eukaryota > Metazoa > Arthropoda > Thecostraca > Neoverrucidae > Imbricaverruca > Imbricaverruca yamaguchii. Next base: position 826,715 of record JAOTOL010001587.1, read on the forward strand.
CGATGGCACACTTCCCTCTCTGGTACCACAAATGCTTGAGGACCGAATAATATAGTTGCTTCCTACCATACTTGTACGTTAATGTAATAGCATACTGTGTACTGTACTGCACTTAAAGTAATGGTGTAACTGTACACCGACATCACGTGTAATGGTACACCGACATCACGCCTCTCGCGCCCACCACTATTAGAACAGTTGACATATTACGTGCAAGATCTGCCAAACGAGTGGGTGACCCCTCCCGGCACAATGACGGTCGCCGTAGACCTCATACTTGTATGAGGTCTACGGCAAAACCACGACCCCTTAGATTGGTACACATGCTGTATATTTGTGGGAAATATAAGTGGTAGTGGAAGTGGAAATGCCAGTTCCTTTTCAGCTTCCCGCAATACCCCAGCATAAATTTCATCAGGTCCTGCTGCCTTGTTTGGCTTTATTTTCCTGATATGATTGAAAACAACATCACTATCAATGAAATCAACATCATTTATCCGATCACGTGTCATTGAACTATGGTGTACGGCCGGCAGATTGGTCATATCTTCCAATGTAAACGCTGATTTAAACTGCTTGCTCAGCTCTTCAACCATCTCAGCATCCTCACCCAAAATAGTCCCATTTACTTCCAGTGGACCAATTGTGCTAGAAACTTTACCCAGCTTGTAGAAACTGAAATTTTTTTGGCTGTCCCCATTACAGTTCCTAGCTAAATCCATTTCTTTTGCTCGCTTTGCTGCTCTGGTTTTTGCTTCACAGTGTCCCTAGCTTTTCGATATGCCTTAAGATTTACGATATTTGAAGGTTCCTGAAGCACTCTAAATGCAGCTTTCTTAGCCTTAATTGCCTTTATCAAATCTGGTGTAAGCCATGCTGGCTTTCCTATCCTTCTTTTGCGTCTTTCCTTTTGGGGACATGTCTAATCTGAATTTCCTTCCAGTAAGATTTGAACTTTTCCCACATTTCACAGGCATTTAAATTGGAGAATTCTTCTTCCAATCTTATGGCACTTAAAGCCGCTCTCATGCAGTCAAAGTCTGCTCTGTTGAAATTTGGAACCTTTACCAAATTATCCTTAATAATTTCCACTACATGTGCCTTGAATCTAACTATGTTATGATCACTTCTTCCCAGAGTTTCTCCTACAGTCAAGTCTTGAACCAAGTCACTTAAATCTGAGAATACAAGGTCCAAGAATGAGCCATGCCTGGTAGATTCCGTTACAAATTGGTGTAAAAACAGGTCCTCTTCTTTTTTTCTCTTTTTTTTCTCTTTAAAAAAAATTTAATCCGAGTTGTTCCTGGGGTGGCTTGAGGAACCAGGGTTCTATTGCTAAGCAGAGCTTGTTGCGTGAACGCTGGCCCCACCACCCGATCCATGGATTCCAGTTCAACGGCAGAATTTAGACCGAAAGTTTAACGTGCCGCCAATGCACCGACACGGCCGCCCGGTAGCTCGTCCCCGGCCTTATCGGGCCAGCTGCCAACTGATACTCCCGGCCGGGGGCTAAATGCGAGCGCGCGAAGCGACTCGAACCCTGTGTTGCCAGTTCAGGGGAGACCAGTGCAGGCCAGCGCTCTAACCAACTGAGCTACCGGCAAAGCATTTCCTAGGCATTGCCTCTTGCAGGCCTCTTCAAGGCAATTCCTAAATCTTCTGCATGATGGGAAGCCAATACCAACATTTTCTTATCCTTTTAGATTAAAGTCACCAAGAATAAGGCACTTCCTCCGAAAGTATATGTATGTAGTATATGAGCAACGGCGAAAAAGTGTCTGGGGAACTCTTGCACATTGATAGAACTGAACGGTTTGAAAATTGCATTCGCTGTTCTTTTGTCGGGTTTTCAATTGAGTCGGACAATTATATACCTGGTCTTTTAGACGTGTGGTTATGTTTTTATATTGATCTTGAGCATGACATCAATTGCTAATTTATTATATCAGCGGATCAAGTGGCATGCAAATATACCTGAGAACAAGTTCGATTATCACGAGCGCCAGAGGGTCTCTCATATAACACGCAGAAGGGGGGAGGGGGGGGGGGTGGGGGTGATTCGTCCCCTGCCCGTAATATTCCGGAAACTTCTGAAGTTACACGCACACAATTTGGAGGGTACATTGCGAATGTACTAGCTTGAATGCAAATTTGGAGGCCCTAGGATTTTTAAGTCAAATGAGGTCGTGATCTGCTGAATCACCGCACTGTCGCTCTACCGTACCGACGAAACCTTTGTGACCTTGAATGCTCGCTGGCCGCCCCTTGGTCAGCCGATTTGACACCCCCGCAATTCGTATATTTGATAACGGATTTTGATTTGTGTTGCATATGATGCGCTTATCGATTTTTTACGAATTCACGACATTGCATTACAATGCCGCCGCCAGTTTATGAGATAATGTAAACAAAAATACAAACGGACGGATTCCGTCCCCCCCCCCCACACACACTCCTCCAGTACGCGTGTGAAACAGCCACATCTTATACCTATCTTAATCCTGTGGCACTTTGTCCCCTCAATAATTTTCATAGAACAACACCTATGCCTTTTGCACTTTCCCCTCAATAATTTTCATAAAACAACACAAATGCGGCAGCCGTTCCGGCTGCTCCTGCGCATGCAATCCGAACTGGGTACCCCAGGAAATTCCCAGCACGACCGTGAGCTGTTGAGGAATATATCATCAATGGCTGCCGCACGCAACATGGACAGCATTATCCCTCTTGTCAGAGGAGGCTCCTTTGGGCTAACTGGCCACAGCAGCTGACAAATTCTGGGAAGCCTCCGCTTGGTGTCAGCAATGGTGGCAAGATACTCAGCAGCGCAGACGGTGCCAGTCGGCGCAGTGTATCCGGACACCAGTACGCTGGCCACACTACAGGGTATAGTCGCGACGTTAAGGGCGACTGTCATTCACCGGGAAACCGTCCTGAGTGATAGGTCACGAGAGTGAATCGGCGGACGTCACTATTTCCAGGGCCATAGACGCTCCCGCTCCGATCGCAGCCCGCAGTTGCATGCTTTTCGCTGTATGCCCACATCCATTTCATATTGTGGGGGGGGGAGTCACTGTTGGAGGGGCAAAATTGAACATTGGGGGTAAACGCTCCTTCAAAAGTACATAAAACAACACCCCTGCTCGAACCTCACTGGCTAGGCACCCTGCTAATGCTAAGCTGTCATTTTCCATATTAAACATGAAAAGTTGTCCTCAGTTAAGGACTGGATACCCCTGGCTTTGTGAAAGATAACAAGCCTTATCCCTAAGATTACTTGGGTGTTCGTCCACTGCGGGGTGCCCCTCAGAGGCGCTGTCAAGTGGGTACATAGCCATTTGCCCCTCCCTTAGAGACTGAATTGGTCCTTAGAACCAGGCCGGCGACTGCTTCGCCTGGAGACGGTGTATGTTATGTCACGGCATATACTTTATGTGCTTTTTAATACTCCGGATCAGTTCTACTTCTGGGCCCTCTGGAAAATGGTATCCGAAATCGAGAGTTTTCAGATTTTGAGAGGTAGAATTGCCGGCGCTTCCCGCCAGGCCATCTGGGCGGATCCTGACTGCGCGTCTGGTGCAAGGGTGGAAATCTCTCGCAAAACCAGGAGGTCCAGGTCCCTATATTCAGGAAATATTTGCATCGAGTAGGTAAAATAACAAATTCGCAGTAGCATAGCACCAAACCAGGGGGATCGTACCCCGTCACCAACCTGTTATCTCCTGCACCAGGTGCCCCGTGCTACGCGCCACGCCTGCGCAATTGCACGTGTCTGTACATGCACTGGCGGATCCAGGGAGGGGGGGGCATTCCGACCATGGCCCCCCGAAGCGCTTCAAAGGGGGCCATAGTGTCTTTTGACCCCCCAAACCAACAAAAGTAAACTGAATTAAAATGCAGTAACCTTTGCTGAGGTAAAAGTGGCGTTCCGGGTGAAATAATCTCCAATTTTAAAGGTAATTTTTATAATTGGAAGCCCAATATGGTAGCATAGTACATTCTGACACATCGAGGGTTCTATGCTGTTGAAGCTCTGCTTACAGCAAGAGATGACAAAATCAGCAGTTCAATATTCTTTCGTCAGACAGGTTCATGAAGTTAGTTTAGTCAGTAACGGGCAAGCAGACCCAGTGAGCCCAGTTGAGCAGCATGCTTCGTATGTTGGTGTTGGGGGTTGCTAAAATGAAGGGATAGGCTACATATACTTTTTTTAATGGGCCTCATAATGGTCGAAATCCGGCGCTATTAAACCAAAAATAACGGCAGAATGGGCACCCTCCAAATCCGTTCGACCCCTTTCATGCAAATCCTAGGCACGCCATTGGGGGAGGGGCGGAGGCTGACACCGAAAGCCAAGAGTTGCCCCCCCCCAACCGGTGGGCTAGGTCCGCCAGTGTGTACATGTCAGTCTTGCTTCAACCTTATTGATATTGCTAAGATATACAGTTCAATGTCATAAGAAAGGTTGTCATCCAACAAGGAAGGTTATCATCGCATCTGAAGGGCTAGTCGGTATGGTTCTCGGATATGAGTGTATGAAATATGCATGACGTAATCAGTCGACATGGTCCTCGGTTTTGTGTTTATGCGGGCGATGTCCATGTATGACGTCACTGTGACGTCAGGTCCTCACATGGTAGGACTTTCCCGTGGTGGTCGATTCAGGTTCTGGTGGTCGTGCTTATTGCCACCGGGCACTTAGACCTATCTATATCCTAGAAAATATTAATAAAACCATCTAAATTGCGTATGAAGGGTGACCACGCAGGTCCCCACAAGGCGTTTGAAAAACCAAGGTCCTCATTTGGGACCATTTGCCCGTATGTGTGTGTGTGTGTGTGTGTGTGTGTGTGTGTGTGTGTGTGTGTGTGTGTGTGTGTGTGTGTGTGTGTGTGTGTGTGTGTGTGTGGGGGGGTGTGTGTGTGTGTGGGTGTGTGTGTGTGTGTTTGTATGTGTGTGTGTGTGTGTGTGTGTGTGTGTGTGTGTGTGTGTGTGTGGGGGTGTGTGTGTGTGGGTGGGGGGGGGGGGGGGGGGGGGGGGGGGGGGGGGGGGGGGGGGGGGGGGGGTGGGGGGGGTAATGAGGGGGGAATTTCGTGTTTACGTCTCTGTGTCATTTAGCTGACTTATCAGGAAGTATGTTCCGGGTGATTTGTACTTCCACCGTGCAGTTGTGCGTGGCAGTGATTGTATTGTCGAATGGGACATATAGGTTTTTGGCATATAAGATACTCATAGTTGTGTTAAGTCTCGGTACGTGAATGAGTTACTGCCTATATTGGGCGCGAACTTGCCTGCTTGGCACATTAATGTGTTATTGTCTGTGTGGGGTGAGGGACTTGCCTGCATGGCACGTGAATGTGCTACTGTCTGCGTGGGGTTCGAAGCTCGCGTGTTTGTGCACAGAGGTGATGTCTTGCTCTATAGTGACATCTGAGTAGCGATTCGGTACATCTGTGATCTAGCCGTGATATGAGATTGTAGACATGAAGTGTCTGTGTTTCCGACATTGTCCATATTCCTATGAAAATTTATGGGCACCAATTAAACATTTGTCAAGCGTTGTAAAGTTGGTAAGAGCGGCCTTTTTTAGAAATAGGATCCATACTCGAAAGTTGGCAGGATGCTTGGTCTGTATAACGCCATGAGTAGGAGCGCAACCAGGATTTTCATAAGGGGTTTCGACCAAAAACAACTACCGTTTGATGGAAAATGGTTCCGGCGCGCGAAGCGTAACGAAAACGTCTGCTTTGTTGTGCAAACAATTCCTAGTTCCTTCTTCAATTTAGTGTAAATTGCTGGTGTAGTGTGGACGGAAGGGGACCTTTATTTTGCGAGTATATTTCTGTTAGATCCCCGCGTTGTACCGGAAAGTGCTCGCAAAAAGCTAACACTTTTTCATGCGTTTTATTAATGCTATATTACATGTGGCCGAAAGGTAAGCTCCGGGACTAGTATGATGCTTGGACATCTAGTTGTGGAAAACAAAGGTATGCACAATGCACAGATACATTTTGCCTTTAAATGATCGATTTTGGAGGTAGAAACGAAGATAACATGCTAACCACCCCTGTATGTGACGAGTTCAAGTGTTGGCGAAGGGATACTACAGTTGCTTGCAAAGATGCAAACACTTATTTGTGGATCTGTGATGATATTGCTGCGTATGAGACTGATGGTTCTAAGCGGTGGTTTTTCACTTCCTTAGTGTTTACAAGAGTGACAAAATTTCGTCGGCGCCCATTAAATCGATTAAGATGGCTATCCCAGGAAGGTTCTTGACATCTTTGGTAGTGCGTCTACAGCGTGTTCTGTAACATCTGCATGTGACAAGTGTTTCTGGTGTGCAGTGTCGTCCATGTCGGTGTCGTGTGCGACTCCTCTCGTCGACTGCCTGGTGGCACTCGTTCCGCCAGGTCTTGTACTTTAGTTTTGTACTTTTACATGTGTTGATGCACCGTCGTGAATAGTCTGACCGTGAACCGCAGCTTCCCATGTAGTGTGCGAAGATAGTGTTTAGGAGAGGTAGACCATTCGGCTTTCTGAGGTTACATCGACCGGAAGAGGGAGGGGATGGGACGGTGGCCGCGATTTGGCTGATAGTAATACACATGTGGAGATGGTCGCTGAAGCAAAGATCAGGTTCACATTTCCAGCGTAAGGAAATGAAGATGTGAGAAGAAGCCAGTGCGATGTTCTTTGCTGTGTGTGATGACTGTGGGTTGATTGTAAATACGTCAGGTGGTGTGCCAGTTAGCATTGATGAGGCTGTGTTGGCTTACTAGTGTGATGAGTATTTTGTTGTCCATATGTGCTGTGTGCATATTCCGGAGAGGATGGTAAGTATTTAAATCATTGTAAATGATGAATGAAGTGATAATTTTGAAAAAATTGCGTTGCTTAATTCCGGAAGAGGTTATGTATGCCGCGCGAGAGGGTGTGCTGAGTCGAGAAGTGTGCATGCGGTGTTTTGTGGGTCAATATTTATGTGATTAATGAGTCTGTGGTGGTGTTGAAATGCACCCGGCGGTGTGGTGTAGCTTTCTTAATGTATGCGCGTTGTGATATGTTGAATTGATATCATTAGTCAGTCGGTCTGAAGAGAGCGTTTCTTGAATTCATAATGATATGTAGCCTGGCCGAAATGCGCACTATCTGAGTTCGTGTCCTTGTCGTCTGGGTTGGCATCCGCTCCATTGCATTATAGTGTTCAGTGTCTGTGGGTGTTTGAGGGAGTGGTCAGTATGTGGTGTTGTGCGTGTTTGAGCAAGTGGTGCTGTGGTGTCATGGGTCTTGGAGCGAGTAGTCTGTGTGTGGTGTTGTGCGTGTTTGGGCAAGTGGTGTTGTGGTGTTGTGGATTGATGTTTGCCTTGTGAGCAGCACGCGTTGTAGGTGCATTAGGTGGGAGTGCTGGCACATACAAGGTTGGTGCAGATGTGAATCTCATTTACATATGCAACAGATACTGCTCAGCTAGGTATGTGACACGCTCATGGGCTTTTAATGAGATTAATGCTTGGTATGCCCATCTATTTGATTCGATCATCCAGCATCTAGAGGTTGCATCTTGACCACCGTTTTCTTTTTTTCCGTAGTTTTTTAAGGAATTCCGACAAGCTCATTATGAGCGGAACGCAAATTCGGGTGACGCTAACGTGTTCACCATAACATCCAACGTCTGAAGCGGCTTAGTCTGGGACAACCTTACTGATAGTCAATGGATGAACAGTTCGCAACCAGATTATCTGGCCAGTTGTTCAGGTTCTAACAAAAATGTAATCAAATTCAATATATACGCTCCTGTCTAGCCAGATGGATTGCAGGTGTCGCAATGTCTAGTCAAACAATGCTTATTTCGGCTCTGACACACACACACATACATACATACACACACACACACACACACACACACACACACACACACACACACATATATATATATATATATATATATATATATATATATATATATATATATATATATATACACATATATTGACTCCAGCACATTCAAGTTTATCAGACAAATCACAATACCCGAAAAGATATCCGAGCTATTTCTCAATAGCCTGGAGTCACATGTCAACACCAAACCGGCACAGTACACGACATCGTTAAATCCAACTCACATGCAATCACATCAGGTTGCCGCAGAAACCAGGATTTCCTACCTCGAATCATACGCTAACTGTATCACTTCCCTAAATCCGGGCATCGAAAAGGACATTTTAAATATTCTTAAACTTCTCTACATCGGGAACCTCGTCTCGGAAGGCACGCCAATCTGCGAAGTTGCTCCCTTCGCATATGACTTGAACTTTCCCTTGCGATGTCTTCCGAGCCTTTGCCCTTTGCCGGAGTGCGTTAGTTTCTCTGTTGTCCGTCAGATGGCAGGACGACAGCACCACCGTCGGCGTCGGCGGCGCTGCCGCCTCTCAGATTGGTGCGACAGTGGCCGCAGGAGGTGTGTGTGTGTGTCGATCGCGACAGAAGAGGTGCAGCCTGGCCAGCAACACCTCGGCCTCACTCGCCAGCCGGGGGGCGCGTGCGTACTCGGGACCACAATGGAGCCCAGGACCGGACCTCGGCCATAGATCACGGAATCGGGTCTTCGGTCATCGGCGACTGAGTGCGGCGGTTGAACTGAGCGGAGTTCCTCGCCAGACGCATCCGTCGGCAGAGCAGCAGCACAGCGCGGCTGTAGACACAGCGGAACAGCAGACGCAGCTAGACAGAGGAACAGCGGGACAGCGGACGCAACTGAACAGAGGAACAGCGTGACAGCAGACGCAGCTAGGCAGAGGAACAGCGGGACAGCGGACGCAGCTGAATAGAGGAACAGTGGGACAGCAGACGCAGCTAGGCAGAGGAACAGCGGGACAGCGGACGTAGCTGAATAGAGGAACAGCGGGACAGCAGACGTAGCTGAATAGAGGAACAGCGGGACAGCAGACGCAGCTGAACAGAGGAACAGCGGGACAGCAGACGTAGCTGAATAGAGGAACAGCGGGACAGCAGACGCAGCTGAACAGAGGAACAGCGGGACAGCAGACGCAGCTGAATAGAGGAACAGCGGGACAGCGGACGCAGCTAGACAGAGGAACAGCGGGACAGCGGACGCAGCTGAACAGAGGAACAGCGGGACAGCAGACGCAGCTGAACAGAGGAACAGCGGGACAGCAGACGCAGCTGAATAGAAGAACAGCGGAACAGCAGACGCAGCTGAACAGAGGAACAGCGGGACAGCGGACGCAGCTGAATAGAGGAACAGCGGGACAGCGGACGCAGCTGAACAGAGGAACAGCGGGACAGCAGACGCAGCTGAACAGAGGAACAGTGGGACAGCAGACGCAGCTGAGCAGAGGAACAGCGGGACAGCAGACGCAGCTGAACAGAGGAACAGCGGGACAGCAGACGCAGCTGAACAGAGGAACAGCGGGACAGCAGACGCAGCTGAGCAGAGGAACAGCGGGACAGCAGACGCAGCTGAACAGAGGAACAGCGGGACAGCAGACGTAGCTGAGCAGAGGAACAGCGGGACAGCAGACGCAGCTAGACAGAGGAACAGTGGGACAACAGACGCAGCTAGACAGAGGAACAGCGGAACAGCGGACGCAGCTGAGCAGAGGAACAGTGGGACAGCGGACCGCGCCCTCGTGGTGGAGCTCACACCATTGGCTCAGGTATAGTCTGCGTGCAACCTAAGTGTGGGCTCTACTTTTGCAATGCTTGAAGTTATTCATTGGGACGGGCAACATTATCTTTGTCTTGATTATCTGTAACTGAATCAGCGATAATTTTAATCGGCATGTATATCCGCGTTGTATCCAAGCCAAATAGGTACTCGAATTATATTTCTGCAACACAAAATATAAAACGTTGTCAACAAATAGCAGCATATTACTGAAGGCTGTTTAATTTCAAAGGTTCAACTAATAATTCCAGGGCTAACCTGCCTGATTAGCCCTGGCATTATCTGCAATATGCTAGCAACTGATAGAAAGTGCATTATCCGCCATCTCAATGCGCTAACTCAATTAATAACGGAATGATGATGAATGAATTCTATTGTGCTTAGATGTTCGAATCTAATTTTCATGTATTGAATCCGATCCCAGTAGATAGCAAGGCAAACGGCTATCAGTGAACCTGCAACCAAGCTGGAATCATGGAAAAATCACTTGCAGACTTGTCAACATGATTTTCAGTTTCTATGGTAATGTTCGAAAGGTCAGACAAAAAGGAATGCTCGCATAAAGTCAATAGCTGGCTTGGGATTCCACTGGTCATGAGTGGAGAATCGTAATCAATGCTGGTAGCGCAAAGGACTTTGGATGTCATCATTTCCATTCAATGCCCATAGGCGTCATATTAAACCTCAGCAACATTGGTGTGACATAAACCGCACCTGTCCTATGACACATTCCATTCACATCTATGAGAATTACTTTTATGTGTACCCCAGGCGTCCTAGCCACTTATAAAGGTAACCACTAAGGATATTAGTCCATAGCCACTTATTACATTGAAACAGATTTCGGATAAGTTGGAGAATTTGGCGACATTTTACCTTCACTTTAACGTCACAGCTTGCGTGATCTTACGGAAACATAAGATTTGTACAATGGTGTATTCATGGAGCTACACACCACGATAGTGCAGACTCCATATCTTGACAGAGCCGTCAGCACTAGCCTGATACTGAGCTTAACAGAGCGACTCCACGGTGGTGCAGACTCCATATCTTGACAGAGCCGTCAGCACTAGCCTGATACTGAGCTTAACAGAGCGACTCCACGGTGGTGCAGACTCCATATCTTGACAGAGCCGTCAGCACTAGCCTGATACTGAGCTTAACAGAGCGACTCCACGGTGGTGCAGACTCCATATCTTGACAGAGCCGTCAGCACTAGCCTGATACTGGGCCTAACAGAGCGACTCCACGGTGGTGCAGACTCCATATCCAGCCAGGGCCATCAGCACCAGCCAGAGACTGGGCTCAACAGAGCGACTCCACGGTGGTGCAGACCCCATATCCAGCTAGGGCCGTCAGCACCAGCCAGAGACTGGGCTCAACAGAGCGACTCCAAATTTCGTTTCCGCCATGCAGCACCATAGAAATAAGATGCTCCAAATTCAGTTACTCTATGTAGCTTCATGAAGATAAGAAACTATAAATTCAGTTACTTCTATGCAGCATCATAGATATAATATTTGTGTTACCTGATAAAAGCGAATAGATCAGAAGTCACCTGGCACCATCTGGTACAGTCTGACACCATCTGGCATCATCTGGCCTCATCGGGCAGCATTGTGCCATCCCTGATGAATGAGCCATATTCATCACCGGTTTCGTGTAAGTGTGACTCATATTTGTTCATGCAAGTGCATTGAATGAACACACTAGTTACTCAGCGCTTTTCGAAATACGCATCTGCTGAGCCAATTCTTAGGCTCGGCAGTTGGCTCAATTCCTATGGATGCAATCATTTACTCATATTTTGCTCAGTACGGCATGAAGTCAAAAGAGTGACAATATCAAGGTATAATACAAGCAAAAACGTCGCATAAACAAACTACGAAATACAACTTAGGAGGACGAAAAAAACATCATACAAAAGCGATGGTTACACAGGACCGGATAGAAAAGGACAAATGCTGGCAATACAACACATACAGTCCATGCTATTCAGAGTACGCCCTCTCTCCATTCATGACAGCAAATATCATTCTCTTCAATGCCAGATCACACCATCATTTTGCGATCACCATGCACAGTGTGCATGATGCAATGCTCCAATATGCCATCGTCGTATGCCAGCGCTTCTGCAAACCCATTACCAGCGAATAATGAGTTCGAAGCTGTGGCGTGCGACAAGGGCCAGTTCCGCAACCCACGCAAAAAGCACGGAACACCCACCTGAAGAGCCGTTCACCCTCATGCGTGCGTGCACGTCAAACGTCACCTTTCACCCCTCACTCTTACTGCTGGATGTTGTCAAGGGTCAAGCATCTTTAACAGCTGCACCTGTTGTAGGTGACCTTACTTGGACCTTGGAACGATGAAACGTTGCGTCAGTCGTCACTATTGGTAGGTGAAGCAAACGCTCGGAGAAAAGAACCCTGTCTACCCAAAAACATATTACTGCTGATGTTGCTAGAGGCCTTTCCTAATCATTGAGCAAGCTTATGTCTTTTAATTCGAGTACAAATATGCTCAGATATTTTCCAAAAGAGTTCAGTAAAAGCTAATTTAGGAGACTACTACTACTTTTTCGCACCTGAGGCGCTCTTTGGCGTCATACCGCACCTTCCATAGGACTTCACTAGTGTTGTCTGTTTTCTTAATATTATCATATGAATGAATGTAATAACTGAATGGGTACTATTTTTCGGAAAATTGCGAATCACATGGCAACAAGACATGCATAGAAAGATACATATGCTGCTATATGAAAACATATGGAGACATACCTATACACACACACACACCCACACACACACACACACACACAGTATAAATTAACTCTATTATGGTCCGGCACACCTAGAAGCTCACTATTACCCCTCCACAATAGCCAAACCGCCTTCGAACGACGTAAAATTGGCCACGTCGGCGACGATTTCGTCAGGTCGCCACTGACCACCAGGGCGAGAATGAAACTTTCTAAGTGTGTTGGCTAGTGTTCAGACTATAGCTCAAAGTGGAGTTCCTCAGTTTCATGCATTCAAGAGATGCTTAAAAACCTACCTGGACAGGGGGATAATTTTACTTCCATAAACATCACAATGCGTGCTAATTCACAGAATCTGGAATTCCCTCCTCACATTACGGCGCTAAGCTAGCCACGTTGCCCAATCCATAGTACACGACATACATGTCTACATCGCTAAGGTGTAATCTCACGGATATTTGTCGCATTTTCATCCCTTAACTAGTCCACTTTAAGTAGAAAACCGAACCACGATAGATGCCGACATGCTACCCGACACCACTTGTGAACCATTGGACTTGTGTGCAAATCTGTTTCTCAAATCATTCTTGGCTCCCAACACAGTCGATTCAGCTGGTCGATCCAGAATGGCTGTGCCCTCCATCCCTTCTCAGCCAGACACTGTCACACACCTCATGTGCACGCGTCGCCGCCTTCCCTGAAGTCCTGAAGTTGGAGACACAACTCCACTCGCGGGAGGTTCAGCCGGAGCCACCAACTCGGCATTGGATGCTGTCGGCGCTCCGATTGACAAGGTATGTCGGCGCTCCGGTAATGAAGGGCTGGGCGGGTCCACAGACCGTCTGCGCTCTCAAGGCTCCACCCCGCCCACCTCAGCTTCAAGGCTAACGCACAGTTTTGAAGAAACAAGCTAATTGGTTCTAACGAGGACGCGGAGATGACAGGGAGACGTGTACATGGGTGGTGGTTGCGTCGACTCAGGATGTATCCTGCAGCTGGGCGCGTTTCAGCCCCATCCTTGACACAACATAAACACAATGCAGTAATTGTGCATCTCAGCAAGCTTTCTGCTAGCTGGAACATGGTCTTACACATGCAATTCAGAAACAGGAAACTGCCCCTTATGATTGACAACCACCATTCGCCCTGCGAGTTGAGGAGAGGGCTTGAGGGATTGCCATTTTGATCGTTTTCCGGTGGTAGCTACAGAACCATTCACGCTCTCGCTTTGAACTTTGGCATACCTAGAACCACGCCACTTGGGCACATTTCGTCAAAACATGGCGATCTAGGCTAGTATGATACCGGAATCATTGCGGGTCAACGTAAGATTATGATCTCGTTTCACAACTGTTTTTAGATGTACATTAAAACAATTCTAGTCAATAAACTATATCAAACACAATAGATAGTGCATCCTTTGTACATATACAAATGTAAGAAAAGTGCGAAATTTAAATATTTGACCTCATGTCAGGTCGAACACAAAATGAAGGACCAAGCTGAAAACATGTCTCTTTGAATATAAGTTCGTTGCTACTCAATATGTTTTCAAACCGATGATATATATGATGGAAAACCATATTCACCCAAAGTGTGTCAAGTACATAGCTATTATCAGGTCAGGTCACTGGGATACAACCTGAAACGTCCCGAATGAACACATGTTCCGGGATCTCTAGAGGCTAAAATACAATCTATTGTAAAAGAGAATGACTAAACCGGGGTACTTTTGCACATTGAAATATCTTTTTGATGTGATTGTGACCCCGAAATTCGATTCGAAAATTGAAGATTTCCTTCCGATTTTTTCCAGCATCTTGAAGAAACTTACGCATTGTAGTTGTATTCTAAAACAAATTATCAAAGAGGGTGGGAAAATATTGTTTTGTATTAGTGGCACTCATCACCTTTTGCTCGCTGCCAGATGTTTCCAGAATTGGCATTTATCACAGATATTTATCACCAGTTTATCACATATGCCCAGGAATCTGACCGTGGTGAGATGGGCAACCTCGACTTTTGCACCCGTTAGCTGCGTTATATTGATTTCTTTGTTCACAAATAATCATTATTCAAGCACAAAATCATGTTTCATTTACGACCAGTACACGAGAACCCCGGTGAAGATGAGGGAACAATTGTACCCTCTTGACCCGATCTGGAAGGTGAATCAGAAGAAATAGAGGAAAATTGTGTGAACAACTTTCAGTGCTGAAGTACACAGCTTCACTATGCCGCTTATAGCATCGATTCACCGTGCTGATAACAAAAGCTAATGGATCAAACTGACCCTAGGACCCACATGCACCCGTACGCATGGACCCACGCCACACAAAAACTTTCTACCTTACGAATTGCGAGGGATAGAACATTATCCCGGACCAAAAGGTCTAAAGCATACTATGTGAACTATGACCGAAAATATCGACGCCTAGGAGATGCAACTCTTGTGCAAAGTAAGTCAGAAGTTGGCTCGCACGTCCCGACATAAGTCAGTGGTCTGGGAGTGACGTGACAGTGCCACCGCCTCACCCCCTCCTCACCACGGAATAGTGTGGTCACATATTTCGGAGGGAGGCGCATACTCCGACGGAGATTTCACTGCAACCCTGGCGACCTACGATGTCGGCTTTCGCTTGCACCAGCGGAAGAGGTGGCTTATTTGTGTGCGAATTTCCCACCGCCCTGACTGCTGCAGACTGCACCATCGAAATGGAAAGTGACCGCAACGGCACGTGGCGACACGACCTGACCGCGGCAACACAAGGCGTCAGCGCCCGACCTATAGGGCACACCACCTCTCTGTCACACCACAAAACGATGACATCAGTCTCCCATGACCCATCCGATAGATCGCGCACTGGTCACACCAGGTCTCCCAAACCACATCACCTCCGGCTCACCATAAAACGATTACATCAGGCTCCAACACCACTCAATCGCCACATTACGGAGTGGTGACACCCAGACTCGTACACCACCATTCCGACACTCCACATAGTGGTGACACCATATCCCACACCACCACTCCGATACATCATAGGGTGGCGACACCAGACACTCTCTGACCTCTGACGTGAGAATACTCATGACTCGGACCGTCTCAAACTGGAGACTCAGTCGTGGCCGTTGTCTCAGGATACTAGCTCTCCATCCCATCCACGACGCACATGCTAACACCACTGCACTGATTGCGTCCACAAATGGACATAACACGCGCCCTGAAGGGCCTCTGAAAATTACGCGCACTGGAGAGGGAGGGGGCGTATTCCGCCCCCTAAGATCTCGGCTCCTGTTAAGGCTAGAGCAACGAAATTGGCAGGGTGGATGGGCACGATAGTTAACTCTATTGTGTACAAATTTTGTGACCTTAGGTCAATATATTCAAGGTAAAACGAGGTCAAAATAGCAAAATTTTATGGTTTTACGTGGCTTAGTTTGTCATTGTTATGGATCGCTGTGATTGTGTTTACATGCTCCAAATTGTGATTAAGGATGTTTTGGACATTACTAATGATGCAATGCATATGCCAGATCCGCCATTTGACCTCAGGTCACCAATATGGGAGCACTTTATCAGGTCATTACCTGCTCCAGTTACCGGAACCGGGCTGCCTACCTGACTGCTCCGTTGGGCGGCTCGGCACGATCGGCTTCGCAAGGAAAGGAGTGAAATACATGAATGAAGTATAGAAACGCTCAGGCACACAATGACAAACAGTATATTTCCGGATGTGCAGGGAGTAACATGCAAAGTGACATCAATCGCATGACAGTCATTTCATTCAGTGATTCACACAGTCATTCAGTCACGCGCTGCGATTTTTTAAAACCTTTAACGGCCCGTAACTTTAAAACCTCTCGGCCGATTTTCATTTTTCTTACTTTAAGCAATGCGCCTGGCATTTCCAAGTAGGTACAGAAAAAATTGCGTATATCGGCCCGTACAATATGGGGTTGTGTACGACAAATCGGACGGGTGGGCGGATTTCGCCCTCCACCCCACCAGGGCGTGTGTTAACATGTTATGAACTTGACCTGACTTGACCTCGGTAACCTGACATGACTTTGAAACAATGTAGCATAACAATATACATCAAACAAGTCGCTAGTGTTGCCAAGAACACTTCCTTTTTGCCAATATACGGAAAGCGCATCAGCGGCGATATTTGTGGTTTGGCGCTGATAATTTTATTTCTTATTTTACCGACCCCTAACTTAAAAAATTGGTTGATTTTCGTTTGTCTGGCTTTAAACAACGTGCTGTTCATTTTTAAGCAGGTACACAAACAATGGCGTATATCGGCCGGTAAAATCTGGAGTTATTTACGAAAAACCGGAGGAGTGGGCGGAATTCGCCCCTCCCCCCTCCAGGGCGCGTGATAAACTAGCAGAGTGCATGCTGAAGCAGCGTTTCGCCAGCGGATTCGCGACGATTGATATGTTCCCATGTCGTGCACGTTGTTGAACTGCAGGTGCGCGGGGTGAGACCAGTGTGACCCGGCCAGTACCTACAGCAGGTGCGCAGGACGGGGCTAATGTGATCTGGTACCTGCAGGTGAGCGGGGCGGGACCAATGTGACCTGGCCGGTACCTGCAGGTGAGCGGGGCGGGACCACTGTGACCTGGCCGGTACCTGTAGGTGTGCGGGGCAGGGCCAGTATGACCCGGCTGGCACCTGCAGGTGCGCGGGGCGGGGCCAGTATGACCTGGCCGGCACCTGCAGGTGCGCGGGGCGGGACCAGTATGACCAGGCCGGTACCTGCAGAGTGGGGCGGGACCAGTATGACCTGGCCGGTACCTGCAGGTGCGCGGGGCGGGGCCAGTATGACCTGGCCGGCACCTGCAGGTGCGCGGGGCGGGACCAGTATGACCTGGCCGGTACCTGCAGAGTGGGGCGGGACCAGTATGACCTGGCCGGTACCTGCAGGTGCGCGGGGTGGGACCAGTATGACCTGGCCGGTACCTGCAGGTGCGCGGGGTGGGACCAGTATGACCTGGCCGGTACCTGCAGGTGCGCGGGGTGGGACCAGTATGACCTGGCCGGTACCTGTAGGTGCGCGAGGCGGGGCCAGTATGACCCGGCCGGTACCTGCAGAGTGGGGCGGGGCCAGTATGACCTGACCGGTACCTGCAGGTGCGCGGGGCGGGACCAGTATGACCCGGCCGGCACCTGCAGGTGCGTGGAGCGGGGGAATTTTGATCGGGCGGTTTATACCGGCAGTCACGAGGTGATGGTGGGTACCATTGACCTCTCAGAAGGCGAAGACTGCCCCAGTGTTGGTGGGTGCCGTGGGTTTTGTGGGGCGTTGGCGGGCGCCTCTCGCCTTCTCTCAGGAGGCGAAGGTCGCCCCGGCATTGATGTAGTGCAGACAGCGGTGTTGCCATGATCGACTTTCCGGTTGCCCAACATATTATACCACAGCTCGCCTGTTGCGTGGCTCGTCATCGAGACGCCATCCTGGGTATTCCGAGTTAGTGGCTGGTCACGTGACCTGTTACGCAGTCCAAGCACCCTTTAGATAGCGAAATCAAAGCACTTATCCCAGCGCCATTATTATGGCACGGTAAAGTACGCGTGACAAATTCACATACATCGACGCCTTGTGCCTTACAACAAATGCCTTCCTATACATCGATGCTATATCATTCACAATGGGTAAATAGATTCCGCTATTGCGACGCATAGTAACTCGATGGTACAAAGCGGGTGGCTATGATATAAAATAAGTGACCCATACATGGTAGTACATTCGCCATCTCAAAATCGTTACCCTGGTCTCAAACGTAATTTTAAAGTCATCACCCACTGTGGAGATGCGTAAATGTATCATAGGTGACGCCAAGAGACCATGCTCTCAAATATTATAATGGTTTTGTATTTGATCAATATTACTACATTTGGTACTGGAAAACATTTTGCAGGATGACATAGGAACTGAATGCGGAGGAACGAAACGACCTTTTTTCAAAGAGAAAACGAAATGGCCTGCCAGTGGCTGTGCGCTAAGTTGGTTATTCCGGTTTTAGGACACATCAACTACATTGGCCATGTAAGGCCGTGCGCTAAGCAAGAGCGTCTTTGGTTAATGTGTGGGCCACATGCCAGGTGTATTCACACTGCAGTCATCAGCGCACACATGCACACACGCATCGGGGCGAACTGACTTGAACTAACATGGCAGGAGAGCCCGAGAAGAGCTCCGTTGGTAATGTTGGACGTGCCAGGACAAGAAATATCTATTCGTGTAGGGGACTGGGAGCAAGGTTCCTTTCCACTATCGGTGGCCCTACGTCCAGTATGTCTCACTTTCTCAGATTTGTATTCGCTGTATTCAAACTAACGACCATGCTTCCAAAGACCGCCCGGATATGTGGAATGACGGGCACACGTCCAACGATCGCGTTTTGGCTCATCGCGCAACACTATGCCATCCAATTGGGTGGGGCCATGAGGATGCTCGAGAAGATGCAGGACTAGCGTTGCTACTAAAACTCTCACAAGTTATTGCGGAACTAAATGAGACTACCCGGATGCGAGCGGTTTGATCCGGGATGATCCCCTCGTAATATGGAAAAGTACACCCGAATTTAACCAATCACGGATGACGAATTTCTTCAATTCTCGAACCTTAGCGCCAGTTTGTAGCGCCAATATTGTTTCGCTTTTTGGTTGTCGACAGAGAGGACACCTTTCAGTCCAGATTGGTGATGTTACCTATGATAACTTGTCTTCTGCACCAATATGCTAATTTTGATCCTGGTCGAAGCGGAGGTCCTAGCTGCCACTAAATTTACGGTGGATCACCTTGACAAACACGGGTAGCCCACTTCGGTTAGCAGTCCTCCATGCAACAGTGGTGTATGGGCATCCAATTAGAAGAGCGTGAAGCAATGTTAAATGACCATCTCACGCGGGCTATACATTTCAGCGCAATTAGCACCACTAATGAGGTTGGGTGGAGGTGCGGCCTCGCGTGCGCAATCGCTCCCGTCAAATTACACAACAGAGAGACGCTGACAATCCTCCTATTCAGCTTTGGCTTCTGATCCAAGGTATACCTTGAATCAAAACTAGCAATCTACCACGAATATCTGCGACGCTCGGCACATCCGGGTCCAAACAGAACGGTATGAGTCTCTGCACGAAAATGTAACGGCTGAAAATATTCAAACAACAGCAGATTAAATGGCATGCAAAACACCAATTCTGGCATTAGCTCTCCAGAACCTTGCATAGGTTTTATGAGAAATCGTGTCAACATGATGAAATACGCTTGTCGGCAGGAGACTCACATAACCGTCACGTCGCTTCGTGCCAGGAGACGCAAATTCGGATCCACTCGTTTCCGAGACTGCTATCGGTAGAAACCAGCTATAGGATGTCGACAAACACTGCTTTGGTGGCAACATACCACAGACGCAATCCTACTCAACCTCCGATCGGGTGAAGTGAAAAAGGAATTAATCATGGAAAACGGTGTGCGCTTTGGTCCAACCGACGTCAATCTGACTCGAAATTCCCTTCTTTACAGATCGAAGACCTCCAACTCAGAGGACGCGCAGCTCTGAACTTTAATAACCCAGATAATTCACCAATGTGAAGTGCGAATGCGAAATACGAAAACAAAATGCGAAACCTGGAAGCAAATCACGAGAGGGCTTGCTTGACGTAGCAGCACAACGCACACATGGTGCCTGAGGGTAAGCGGCTGCCGCATCACCACCAGCAGCGATGACTGGCACACAAGGTGTATAGCGCCAAAGAAGCCAACATGAGCGGAACCTGCGGCGGAAACGCTACTACGGCAACACACGGGACAGATCGTACCTGGAGTGGGGAGGTCGCTACAGCAACACAACGGACTGGGCTGGTGCATGCGATTTATATCCAACTGGCAGGAAATATTAAAATATTTAAGAACATTTAATTTAAGAAATACGCTCATATCGGAGCGGGCCAGTGTGCACTACTGCATGCCAGTAGACGCCACCATCTACTAGATCTGATGCTTTGAACATCATGTCAGATTCTGAGCTCTGTGTTTGGCTCGCAATGTCAGGCGGATCCTGAGTGTTAATGCGTTTACCGCGCTGCGCCGGCGGAATGGCTCGGCTTCTGAAGGAGCTGAGCTCCATTCACGAGCGGGTGTTCCCGCCGCCGCTGGAGAAGTCGCAGCCGCCGCTCGTGTTTGCCAATGAGCCGGGGACACACTTCTCCATGCTCCGGCCGGACCTACGCTCTCCGCACCCGGCCGTGCCGGGGGCACCAGCCGGCCGGTGTGCGTCGCGGCCCGACCTGCGCACGTCACCGTCGCCACCCCCACCCGCTCGGAAGGCGGTGCCGGACGCGCTACGTGCCCTCCGTGTGAAGGGGTGCAGCGTGGCGCGCCGCGTGCGGCATCGCTACGACCGCGACCAGGACAACGCAGTGGTGCGCAGCGACAGCTTCAGCTTCCGGCCGCCAGGCGGCGACGCTGTGGCGGCCGACGGAGCCGACTCCGAGGTCCTGACGCAGGTTGGTGTGACGTACTTCTCCGTAGGGGATTCTCGGACCTGACGTTAGCGTAAGGTTTTGTTAATTGTTTGTATTTTACCCTCAGCATTCGATTGTAGAGGTGGATTTTTTCCGCCAATAATCGGTGTCTGTTGGTCAGTGGCTGCGTCCGAAATCCAACGTATGGCTGACATGTATGCTTATGACATGACAAAAACATGGCACAATATATTTACATACATATTATATCTTCAAAAAATTCTGATCAAACGACCCTGAATCTGCCCCATAGATATGTGAGTTACTGGGACCACCGGAACTGTTCATGTAATACCTATATTCAACTACATTTGTCATGTTAGGTAGCGATATGGACTTAATGGTTCGCATTTTGTTGCTATCAGTCTTCGTCATCGTCTTGGAAAATCTTAGTCATGCCTTTGCTACCAATTGTCGAAATGGCTCGATTTCGTGGAGGAGACGCCCAGGCTAGAACTATTGGCAAGCGGAGAGCCCGTATCGCATCCCACAAGGAGCAGTGGCGTTAGATGCATACAGATACGCCATCTATCGGCAACATCGGTAGATGATAATCATCGGTACATCGGTATTATCATCTACCGATGTATAACATCGGTAGATGTCAAATATCGTTTAACTTCGTATGTTAAAAATTGATCACGATGTGGGAAAGCTTTTGTCAGATTATGAATGCAAAACTGACGCTGTTTCTCCAGTTACTTCGGACTGATGACGTCACCAATCTCCATCTCTCGGACAGAGCATTTTCATGAAACCCCCTCTGATTGTCAGACAGCTGGTATGCCGCGCGTCTCAGACGTGAAAAACCACATCGGACGTCTATCAGACGGAAACAATACATACTGATAACTAGGCCACCCTTCGAAGCGTTAATCATAGGCTCATCATGCGTAACTTGCAAAATTCCCATAATGTTTGCAGTTTTCGCCCTAAAAATGTTCGTCTCGTACCCATCCGACAGTCGTGAACGGCAGATCAGCTAAACGGATGTAGACGGTATTCGCAGTGGCGGACGCATCTTTGCCGGCTTCCCTCATGTTTGTATTTATTTACTAATTACATTCCTAGAGAAATTCAGTCCGCATGCTCTTGATACCCAGAAGGTGATGTACTCTTCTGCTAAGCAAATTGTGTAGCAAACTGACCGACTGCCTTTACCGACGGACTTCAATCGCTTGCACGAGTGGTTCGTTTTGTTTTGTTTATTGGTTGGTTCACGACACACTTTATGCACATTCACGGCTAATGGCGCCGCCCACACTGTTTCGCCGGTGGGCCGTGGGATTGGGAAATGTCCTGAGTGGCGCTAGAGTCGAACCCGGGACCCTTGGTACCCATAGCCCGACACCTTAACCACTCGGCCATCCCCGCCCCCGAGTGGTTCGTTAGATGTGGTCTGAAATTATACCCCACAAAATACAAATCGCTCACGATTACCCTCAGACGTGCAACCGTCAGAACAAAATATCGTGTAAATCACAAAAGCGAGATACAATTCAACAAATATAAGAATTAGGTATCATGTTATATATATAGCAATATGCACATTCGATTAAATAGATGCGTATGAGATAGCAAGATAACGTTTTCCTCTACGGCAACAGACACTGCCAGTGGAGCCAACAGGGCGCTAGGAATGCTCACTGGATCATCCCAGACAAACCCAAAGAAGAATGCATTTATTGCTAATACACTCCTAAGATGGCCAAATTTGCTGCGCTATAGCAGCCAATCTGACCAACATGCGTTCCATTTGAGAATATTACAGTGCTACCTGGGCTGGTGTGGCGAAGTCTCACAGTGTGCGCGATCGATGGCGTGCAGCACAGGTGTCTTATCTGGCTTACACATCACATCCCAGGGATCACTCCAGCGCTTTCCTATGATGTATTGAGCCTTTAATTCAAAATCACATTATTTACATCTCGCAGAACCCAACAGGATCTCCTTTTCCTGAAGGAAATTTTATCAGGGAAAATAGACTGTCGAACCCTCCCGTGTCTTCTATGCAATTGTCGACGAGATCAGTGGTTTTCACCCCTGAATCTGCTACCATTGTGCAAGTCGCCAATGATACACAGCTACTAGTTACAGACAAAATAACAGGAGATTCGTGATGTGATACTAAGAGCAGAAAAGTCACTATGTTCACTTTTCGCGTGGTTTGTGAGAACGGCATGAAGTAGTGAAGGCGAAGAAAGCACAGTCGTTAACATTCGGTACCCCAGCTATGTTTATGGGCATGATACTTGTTCAGCTTACATTGTATGGCGAAATTGTACATGGTAGTCTTGCGGTAAAAAGCTCAGCGTCATCAGTGATCGACATTCGAATCTTCATGCCCGCGTCAATACGATCACTCGCAAATGCTTACGTGTGCTTTTTACGGCAACTCACGCGAAGCATGCCTCACCTAAACCTGCCATGAAGCACATTGTCTATGCACGCCCCAGCCATGTCCACCTTACGATATTGTCTTCCCGTGTATGCCACGCGTGTCCCGAAACGATTACACCTCGTGCAAAGGTGTATCAACTTTAGTGCCCCGGTAGTTAACGGAAAGAGGAAGTTTGCGCACAGCATAGGAGTGATAGCTCGGATGGTTCAATGCACGTGAACTCACCCTTTGCCATAGATCGTGCTCACTCCACAACATGCTAACCACAGGGACGCCGGACACACTCGCATCGACAATGGGGCCTTGACGCACGACACGCACCATCACGAAGCCATACAAGACCACACGATTGGCTTACCGCGCATCAGAACAGAAACAGAGCGTAGAAGACTTTCATCAGACACTGTACAGCGGGACAACCAATTGCCATTTATGTCGCATCGGGCGCAGTTCCGGAAGCAGCTAAGCACACTTATGTGTCGAAGGCATACGCTAGCTTGTTAATGTTCTACTTCTACAATAACCAGTAAATAGCGTCGGCCTATATGTGCTGACATTATGGAACTATTTTATTGAACTACTCGACCATCGCGTTCCGTATCACTCATCACATTATCTATCTATCTATCCATGGCGTGCTGCAGTGACAAGTCAACATGTTGGATTCGCTCCGAATACCTTGTGGCTATGACTATGACTACCGTGATGACTTCCTTACGTGGGTGTGGTTCCAAAGAATGGGGGAGGATCCCCATTCAGCAGGACAGCAAATTGCCATTTGTGCCGCATCAGGTGCCCTTTAGGAACAGCTAAACGCAATTATGTGGGAAGGCACACGCTAACTGGGGAACTCTGGTGGACTCAATGACTACGAAAACAATGACAATGACTCATTGAATCTCTGGTGAACTATTGAATGACTCAATATGTTCGAAAAGCTTGCGCCCATACTTCTTCAGGAGTGGGGAGACGACCGATGATGCCTTGATACGTGGAAGACCTACACTGTTGATTTCCTTGGACGCAACTGAATTACTCTGCCGTTTACCTCAGATGCTGAGCGAATGCGGTGAAGACTTCCTGACATGTGCAACAAATACTCTACGATCCTGGCAGATGTGGGACGACTACTGCGCACATGTGGACCTTGTCAAGCACGAAAAATTTCGACAAATAGGAAGACCAGATACAGCACAGGTAATTTGGATCTCGGCTCATCTATTCAACATTGGAAGTCAGTGTTTTCTGTCCAATAACTGAACATTTGTGTGATTTCTGAATTGCCCTGCGTTTCTGCTCCTCTGGGCAATCATGTTAGTTCCGATTAATATTTCAGATGATGTAAGCCCGGGTCAGTGACTTAGCCAAGGAGGTGGAAGGCAAAAGCGGCAGCCGCCCCATCCCCTGGAGGATCCAAGGGGACCCTCAAGGCGTCTGTGCAGTGGGCCCAGAAGGGCCATTTTACCGACGGCTTAACCGTCCTTGCATGTATGCATGTACACACACACACACACACACACACACACACACACATATATATATATATATATATATATATATATATATATATATATATATATATATATATATATATATATATATATACATACAACATACATACATACATACATACATACATACATACATACATGCATACATACATGCATACATACATGCATACATACATACTGTAGCGAAGTTCAACTTCGTAGGAGAAATCGAGCCTCAGGAATGCTCATAATGCATCCGGTTGATAAAGCATATCTATGAACTCGTCGGAGAATGTGACCCCATCAAAACGTGGCATTCCTCACATACCCCGACACAATTGTCACCGGCCGGAAGGGCTCCGTAGCCTGGCGGGTTGCTATGCCGATGGTACCTCCCCCACAGCGCTCCATCTGTACGAATCCAGTGTCGCCGCCCGCTCGGCGAAAGTACATGGCATCTTATAACCCTGCCACGTCCCCCGAACACTGGCCACTGCCTCGACTGACCAATCATGGTCCGGCATACACTATAGTAACTACGCCGCCTGAGTTCACCAATCAAAACGCTGCTTGTAAAATTGATGTATAGTATAGGCAGTGTCGTGTATATATACCTGTACGTGGATGAAAATAAAGAGAGCGACCCCGGAGGCGCACGGAAACGGACGCTAGTGTGTGCAGTATACTGAGTAACGCCCGGTCACATCAGTCGGCTGCGTTGGCAGCATGAGTCAGGAAAATTCGTGGCCGACTCTCACAACTGTTTGGTTCCCGAAACTTCTCAGCCGACGTGGCTAAAGAGCAAGTTGTTCTCTACCAAAATCGGGGTACATAAAAAACGCGCAGGTCCATTCCTAGACTACCCACTGCCTGGGTATCAACTACCTGACAATACATACATACATGCATACATACATGCATACATACATACATGCATAGGGGCCTCAAAATGAAAGGACTGAAATCTGAAGAGTTCCGGAAAATGATGGCCTAAGTAGGTAGGGGGCTCTTCATATGTTCACCGCCTGAAGTTGCTGACATTGTGAAGACCCAACAGGTGGTGCAGGTGGAGGAAGGGTACAGTGACGCAAAGGACTCCAATGTGTGCACGCTTCCTGGTGCTGTGGGCAGCAGCAGGATATGCTGCGCCAAAGGAACCAGGGAAAAGACCGTGAAGGAAGAGACCAGTGACGCACCCTACACTCTGCCGTATGGGCCACGAGTGCCGACTGCAGGTAATATACAAACACTCGCCGATGTTTGAGTTTTCAACACTGATAAATGATGAATCACGTGGTTTCGCATCAGCTAATAAAAACAAGCGGGTTGATTCTGTGCACCGCAGCCACGACAAATCTGCCCCTACGCCTACTTGTTGTTTCATAGCAAGAAGTTCATTCCAATGTTTTGCGTGGGTGACTTTGGTCTGAACTCCTCGCCTGAAGTTTTTGCCTGGACTCTGATCGGCACCTTGCTTAGTAACGCGCCTCCAACTCCGCAGATATGTTTGTGTTTGATGTTGTGACAGCTGTTGAGGCCAAGTCCGGAATGCCGAGACAGCCGGCCGGCAGGCGGGCGATCGCAGTCTTCCAGGAAGCGAACGAGCTGATGAACGCACCACGGTCGTGTCAAAACCGCCTGAGTCACAGCATGATCACGCGCG
The DNA here is from genome assembly GCA_034440575.1 of Imbricaverruca yamaguchii. Lineage (NCBI taxonomy): Eukaryota > Metazoa > Arthropoda > Thecostraca > Neoverrucidae > Imbricaverruca > Imbricaverruca yamaguchii. Next base: position 853,260 of record JAOTOL010001587.1, read on the forward strand.
GCTTGTACACTGTCTGGCACTCTCTGATGTTCAGTGGCGGAAAGGTTGCACGATTTACCTGAACCGTCGTCCTGAGCAACGGAGACGGTATAGTATATGTCGGCCTTCTGTTCCAGAGACCCAGGTTCGAATCCTACCAGCGGAAGAAGTTTCCAACAGATGCAGCTCAGCAGAAACACTGGCCAACACCTGGCCTTCCATAGGCATGCAGCCGTGTCGGTCGCCGGAGACGTAGCTGGCTGATGCGTTATGCTTATTCTAACACGTGACTTAACGTGGTCAGCACGTGGTCGCGACGCGACCAATGTGTAGCCAGCAGTCCAAACATTACTAACATCGCAATGGTGGCGGTATTAGCCGGGCTGCGTTGACACCAGCGCCTGCAACAGACCGGCCGTCGTGTGCCGACAGGTGCACCGGACGGTGACCTGTATGAGGAGGTGGGCCGACAGGAGGTGGCCGGCATCGTCCGCCGGCCCGACCCGCTCTACGCCCTGCTGCCCGGCACGCCGCACCTGTCCGTCAGGCTTGCCACGCCGCCGCTCGAGTCGACGCTTCGGCCCGCACCAGCACCAGCACCGGTACCGGCACCGGCACCAGCACCGGCACCAGCACCGGCACCGGCACCGGCACCGGCACCGGCCGGCCCCGAGCGTGCGCCAGATCCGGCGCCAGATCCGGCGCCAGATCCGGAGCCAGATCCGCTGGCGTGCGGCCGGTGCCATCACGAGGGAGTCGTCTCGCCGCGTCTGCCCGGCTCCACTCGGCCGTCCTGCTCGGCCGGAGTGGGCACGGTGTGCGTCGTCTCATCGCCAGACGGCAGCGCCGTATACGACTCGGTGCCCAACAACGGTCCGGTGCGCCGGGCCGCGACCGACGCCGCCACCACGTCAGTGTACGACTCGGTGTCCAACAACGGCCCGGTGCGCGCCTCCGCCACCGTCGGCAGTGCCGACAGCAGCACGACGCGCACGCCCTGCGTGGGCCCCCTGTACGAGAACGTCCGCCAGTGGCCACCGCTGACGATTCACTCGGACAGGTATCGGCTGGTGGGGGGCAGAGGCCAGGCGGGGCTGCGCAGGTGGCGCCACCAGCGACCGAGCCCCTCCGCCGAGCCGACCCGCCCCCGGGAGCCCGTGTACGCCAACACCGCGGCCGAGGCAACGGCTGCTGGTCTGGCAGACAGCGAGGGTGATCTGACAACGTCCGTAGAAGGACCTCGTGATCCCAGCCGAGCAGCAGGCCCCACAGCCTACCTGGGTGAATCTGAAGAGCGGCCTCTCACATTCTCTCGGTCACCGGACAACACAGGCGACGTGGTCATGCATAGAGAGGAGCGATGTGGTCCCTGTGGGACGTGGGATATGAAACGTGATTCGGTCTCGCCTGGAAAGGGACCTTATTACATCTGTGGGTCGCCGAACCTTAATGGTGATCTGAAAACACTCGGAAAAAAGCCTCATTGTTTCCGTGAGTCAGCAAATACCAAAGGTAGCCCGGACCTTCTACGCGTGGACCCAAATTGTCCCAGTAGATCCGCAGGTACCAGAAGCAACTCGGACACTCCTGTCGCTCCTGAATGTTCCTATCTTTCGCATGGATCGATCGCGGAGGAAAACCCCTGCACGTTGAAAATGTCTCCTTCTTATGGGTTATCCATGGAATCGGAAATTATCAGCAAGCGGTACACTGGTGATGGTGATGGCCTACTCAACAAACCACGGGCTCGCAGCCCCTCTGCCGTGCTTGAAGCTTACTCCGAGCTGCTGAACTGCGTTGTGAACAGTGACATTAATACCTGTGAGGCCTCTTTGGCTGAAAACGACTCCGTGGGCGCCACCGAGTCGATGGCAGACGAAGAACCGTTGACAAGGCGAGAGACTCTGCGGAGGTACGCCGGGACCATACACGACGCTGACGAGGCGTCCACTGACCGACGCACACAGTACAGTGGGCTGGTTTGGCTGACCAGAGCCTGTCAGGACCTGCAGGTGTCAGTCGGCGTGCTGTCCGACAGCGTCTCCCAGTCCCAGAAGGTGTTGGAGAGGGGCAGTGCCGGAAGCAGCGCCGAGCTGAGCACTGACAGCACCTCCGACTGTGACTCGACTGTGGGCGTGGCTCACCGTGGTACCCGCTCCGCCCCAGACCACTGGGACTCGCCGTGGTGGCAACAGGTGACACCCGCACGTGCCGCCCGCCTCCGACCGTCATCCCAGCCGTCTCAGCCGGCTGAACGTCCCTTCAAGCTGACGAGCTCAGCCACGATGCTGATAGCTGCACCTTCGCTCAAACCAGTGCTGCCATCTTTTGGCGGCTCGGCAAAGCTTGGCTACAGGAGGAAATGGGCAGGGGCCATGGATGTCGGAATAGCCGAACACCAAGTACCGGACCGCACTGGGGAGAAGCCTCCCAAGGACAGTAGCACCACATCAGATGCTGCCTGCCAGGTTGCGCACGGTGGGTCACAGGGAAAGGTAGTTCAAGCTGATCAAAATTAGGTTCGGCTATAACATGCTTATCAGGTTAACTACTTTCCTCGGAAGTACCAATGCTTCCTTAATTGAAAAAAAAAACTTTCAGATCTATTTGTTACATCGCAACAAAAGTTGGACGAAGGTTCGATGGGTGTGAAGCAGAAGTGGCTTTTTCAATAAATGTCCGCGAAGCCGATAGGCGTCGCGGTGCCCACCTTTCCTGCCAGGGTGATAGGCCAGCTGGCCTGCCAGCTGGCCTGAGCTGCTGAGTGTGTCGTAAAGTCACAACCAACCAATCATGGGCGTACATTGGATGATGTAAATGGTATCATACCTATTTATCGGTCAACTCGAGACCGACAACTTGGTTCGTAACAGGACCGACCGCAAACCTATGCTGGGTTCATAGGCGACTCCTTGGGTACCCGTTGTGTGTTCAGCAGACATGGATCCCCTGCCACTCCAAGTAGGCCATCGTCTGCTGAGAGCATCGGCATGCTTAGCTGCCCTTCTGTAGGTACTTAGTCGAAGTTATCGTCTGACACGTGCTTCATTAGAAGACTGTAATGAACTATGCAGACAACATGAATCGCCACCAGCAGCCTGAGATGAATCTGCTTCGTACCTTGGATCTTCACTATATGTTTGCGTTATGCGTCTTCCCAGCGGATGAGTGTCGGAGGCAGCGCGCAGCCATGTCCCAGTTCAACGAAACCGACGCGGCGCAGTCATCTGACGACTCCCGAACTCCAGACCCGACTGCCAAGATCAGCTGCTACAGGTAGGTCCCAGCTACTGCCGGAGATACAGAGATCAGAGGTGCACCTCGTCCCCTCCTGCAGGAGGGGAACTACTGCCACAGATGAGGTCCCACTGCTGTAGGAGAAGCTCGCCTGCTATACGTGAGGCGCGGCTGTTGCGAGTGTAGCAGTGTAGCACAGCTGCTACAGGTGAAGTTCAGCAGCTACGGGAGACACACATCTACTGCATATGATATCCAGTTGCTCTAGTAGAGGAATATCTGCTACAGGTGAGGTTTAGCTGCTGCGGGAGACGCACAGCTGACACAGGTGAGCGAGCACAGCTGCTATTGATGTGGCCTAGTTGCCACAGGAAAGGGATAACTACTGCAGGCAAGGTCTGCTAATTTCGCTCGCCACTGGCACCCTCACAGCCAAGACTGATTGCATTCGGACACACGCCAGTCGCCAGTTTGGTATAATTTTCGTGTGTGGCTGCAACAACCAACGGCATGCGTATAGTGCAATGAAAAAAAACGGTGTCTGAAATTCACTCGGAACATTCGGAACTGAAGGCCGTTTACATTCAACACGGACGAGCACTTCATCTCTATAGGTCAATCCATGCCAACGAAAGGCATGTGCGGCAAGCAGCCATTCTCGGCATAATTTGCTGGAAAACAACGTGTCTATGCGTGCCCAGTGCGTGTTCTTGCTCGAACAAACCACGTTAAGGGAATTAACGATATTTTTTTGATCGTTAGTTTTCTGGGCCAGGGAAAATATTATTATCATATAACGAGGTAAGCACTAAAGCTTGACAATTCCTCAGGTGGTTTCCAAAGTAGGAAAAAAATACATTTCGAGTCGACGGTATTTCAAACATTTACACCTTCTGAGCACTTCGTTCTGGCTGTGAGAAATATGCTCTGTTATCCGCCGTTCTCTTGCATGTGAAGTGACCACTGCGTTTATTACATATGCTTCCCTTACAACATTGCATTATGCAATGCCTCGTCACGAATGTTTTCACCATATACCTGAATGATACAGGTGCAATTGCGACGGAACAAGCATTCGGTGACAAACTAATTGAGCAAAGCCAGCACACAGCACAATACACGTCCAATTTGTTTGCACAGTTTCGCACTGCAGCTACAAGACCAGTCATGTACGGAAGTACGGTTAAACAGCTAGCCGTGCAATTGACAGTCTGCCAGTACCTACAGCTCGACCACTATTGCTCCAGCTCACCACAAGGTGACATTACGAGGCTGCCTTGCGTCCGGTTCTTCTTCAGGTGGTACCACGGAGCCACCACTCGCGAGGCAGCCGAGCGTCTGCTGATGGGTCGAAGCGACGGCAGCTACCTGGTGCGAGCCAGCGAGACAAGCAGCCACGACTACTCACTGTCAATCCAGTACGTTGCACGTGTGCTCTGAACGGCGAAACCGCCGGCGGGGTTCTGCGGCTGGTGTCGCAACTTCCGGCGTGGTTCCGCGGCTGGTGTTGCAACTGCTGGTGGGGTTCCGCGGCTGGTGTCGCAACTGCCGGTGGGGTTCCGCGGCTGGTGTCGCAACCGCCGGCGGGGTTCCGCGGCTCGTGTCGCAACTGCCGGCGGGGTTCTGCGGCTCGTGTCGCAACTGCCGGCGGGGTTCCGCGGCTCGTGTCGAATCTGCCGGCCGAAAACCAAGTTATTCGTACCATGCGAATTGTGAACTTGTAACCTTGTTAACTTCCTTATGTAAGGATGTTTATGCACACGAAATTTGTGCCATGCATTCGAGTAAATTTTTCGAAGCTCTCACTTTTCATTCACAGCATATTTATGTCACATTTCATGTAATTTTAATGCGTGCTTTAAGGGTTGCAACAAAAAAAACTCCTGTGCAATAAACCTACCGACAATGCTACACGCCCGTTTTTATGCCCATCATGCCTAGCCAATACTGATCATATAGAGCGACATTGCGTGAGAAGAAATGTACAACCTTCAATATACCAGGAGGTGCTGAGTTTACATCAAAAGTAACGTTAGGGATTATGCTATATTACTCAACGTTACTTTTGATGTAAACTCAGCACCTCCTGGTATATTGAAGGTCGTACATTTCTTCTCACGCAATGTCTAAAACCCAGGAGCACTTACGAGCCATTCTTCGTTGTATTAAACATATAGAGCGAGTTGTGTGGGCTGCTTACTTTGAACATTGATGATGGGTGCTGTTTCCCTGTTTTTTTTTTAATGTTTTTTTCTTCAATACATTTAACCTGAGTTGTTGCTGGGGTGGCTTTAGGAACCAGGATAATATTGCTAAGCAGAGCTTGTTGCGTGAACCCTGACCCCACCACCAGATCCATGAATTCCAGTTCAATGGCAAGATTTTGATCGAAAGTTTAACGTGCCGTCAATGCACCGACACTGCCGCCCGGTAGCTGGTCCCCGGCCTTATCGGGCCAGCCGTCAAATGACACTCCCGGCCGGGGGCTAAATGCTAGCGCGCGAATCGACCCGAACCCTGTTTTGCCAGGACAGGGGAGACCAGTGCAGGCCAGCGCTCTAACCAACTGAGCTACCGGGGCGGTACTGTTTCATATTGCTTCCAACGTTATAAGCCGCCTGTGGTTTGTGTTTCCTGTTTGTATGGTGGTGTTTGATGTTAGCATGTTCCTGGTAAGTAAGGATTGTGCTGTGCTGCTTGCGATGCATTGTTTTTGGGTGGGGGATCTCCGCTCTTTTATCTCCGGTTTTGGATCTGTTTTTTGGGTCTCCGCTTTTGCATCGTCAGTCGGCAACTGAGAGTCGTCGTCAGACCGGTGTAGTGGACCTGGCGATCAGTCGGCGACTGAGAGTCGTCGTCAGACCGGTGTAGTGGACCTGGCGATCAGTCGGCGACTGAGAGTCGTCGTCAGACCGGTGTAGTGGACCTGGCGATCAGTCGGCGACTGAGAGTCGTCGTCAGACCGGTGTAATGGACCTGGCGATCAGTCGGCGACTGAGAGTTGTCGTCGTCAGACCGGTGTAGTGGACCTGGCGATCAGTCGGCGACTGATAGTCGTCGTCAGACCGGTGTAGTGGACCTGGCGATCAGTCGGCGACTGAGAGTCGTCGTCAGACCGGTGTAGTGGACCTGGCGATCAGTCGGCGACTGAGAGTTGTCGTCGTCAGACCGGTGTAGTGGACCTGGCGATCAGTCGGCGACTGAGAGTCGTCGTCAGACCGGTGTAGTGGACCTGGCGATCAGTCGGCGACTGAGAGTTGTCGTCGTCAGACCGGTGTAGTGGACCTGGCGGGGCGCACAATCCCCGGCAGTCAATTGATGTCAGTGTACAACATTGGCCTGGATCAATGTGGACTGATTTTGGCCGATATTTTTCCTGACAAGCGATGGCGTCTTACGGTTCGTGTAGTAAATTGCTAACATAAGCCTGTGGTATCGCTATTAGGTGGCCTGCAGTAGCGGTGCAAAATATCACGGTTAAAATTTTCATCATTTTTTTGTCCAGTTAGACGAAAGGATACTTCTATAGTACACCTCACTAACACTGATGGTACCTAATATTTGTCGCACCCTGCTTAGGTCTCCATCCAAAATGAACCACGAAAGACAGCTCTTGCTCGCTCTTTTAAAATATGCCAGATGACACCTGTTTTGTATGAACCCGGTCAGTCGCCATAACCATTTATACCTTTAACCTGGTTAGTAGCAATTCTGCACACGTATTCTGCGTATACCCCTCCCCACACACACATTATATATATATATATATATATATATATATATATATATATATATATATATATATATATATATATATATATATATATGCATACATATATATATTGCGAATATGCATCCATCAATCCCAATGGGAGCTCCTTCCATCGGGATGCATCGTCTTCAGCTTTCAGCAGCATTAATGGGCGAGACAGGTTACTTTGTCCCATTGTCCAAAGCCTGCCGCCTGCACCTAATCAGTAGGGAGCTAATGCCTTGGTGCGTTGACAGATGGCGCGGTGGCTGTCGACATCTGCGGATCAGACGCGACAGCGGCACCGGCCGGTTCGCGCTCGGCGAAACTGAGCATACGTTCGCGTCCGTGCCGCGGCTGGTCCGGCACTACTCGCTCGCCAGTCTGCCGCTCAGAGCAGCCGGACCCGTCCGTCTGCTGCACCCGCTGCTGGGCGGCCCCGCCGAGGCGCTGTGATTTCTCGCATACCGTGCTGCCATCTATTACCACTGATCGCAGATGATGATAGTGTGACCATTGGGAGCTGTCCAGTGGAGCTTGGCTTTACAAGGTGGAGATCGTTCGTGTAATGTGCTTTGAGCAATAGGTGCATGCATATCTAAAATAGCAGCTTGTCCGTGAAACTGTATTTGCCTATGTGAGGGAGGGAGATAATACATTTATGTTGCGCAGGCCCACTATGCAAATTTTACATATTGTATAGTTTGCAATCACTGTCGGATCCAAGCTGGGGTCGTTCCGGCCATGGCCCCCGAAACGCCTTAAAGGGGGCCATCATGTCTTTTGGCCCCCCGAAACCAACAAAAGTAAACTAGATTAAAATACGGTAACTTTGAAAATGAAAATTAAGTGCAATTTCATTATGTGCATACTAGGTTAGGGTTGCATTGAAGCACTGAAAATACAAAGGAGGTCGTTTGGAATATCGGACATATATCACGCTTATCCCGTAAAATGTTGCAAATTTTGTGAAGGCTGCATACGATATGAACTTGTGCTTCCGTCTTTCCATTTACAACTCATTCTACAAAGCCATGCCTATGTTGATGGGCATACCAATCAGGCTTGCGATAGTTCCACGTCAGTATTCATCGTCTTATGCGAGAACACTACGATCAGCGAAAACAATCGTTAGCGCACGCTTGTCATATATCATAGAACGACCTCATGACTGAAAAAGAATGCTCGACTATCTACACCAATTTGAGGTAGACATCAATGTTCTAACACGCGCCCTGGAGGGCCTCTGAAAATTACGCGCACTGGAGGATGTGGATTCCGCCCCCCCCCCCCCTAGGATCTCGGCTCCTATGAAGGCTAGAGCAACAAAATTCGTAGGGTGGATGGGCACGATAGTTAACTCTATTGTGTGCAGATTTCATGACCTTAGATCAATATATTCAAGGTGAAATGAGCTTAAAATAGCAAAATTTTCCGGTTTTCCGTATCTTGGCTTGTCATTCTTATACACCGCTGTGATTGTGTTTAAATGCTCCAACATTGGCATTAATGATGTTTTGGACATTACTAACGATGCAATGCAGATGCTAGATCAGCCATTTAACCTCAGGTCACCTATATAGGAGCACTTTATCAGGCCATGACCTGCTCCAGTTACCGGAACCGGGCTGCCCACCCGACTGCTCCGTTGGGCAGCTCGGCACAATCGGCTTCGCGAAGAAAGGAGTGAAATACATGAATCTTGGAAGCACTTGGGCACACAATGGCAAACAGTAGACTTCCGGATTTGGAGGGAGTAACATGCAAAGTGACATCAATCGCATGACGGTCATTTTAATTTATGACAACATTCCAGTTGACCAAGTTTGGTTCCATTAACCTGTCATGGACTTGACCTGACTTGACCTCGGTGACCAAACATGACTTTGAAACTATATAGCATAGCAATACACATCAAATAAATCGCTAATGTCGCCAAGAATACTTCCCTTTCTCAATATTTGGGAAGCGCATCAGCGCCGATTTTAGTTGTCTGGTGCTGCGATAAAAAAAAAATATTCAACGGCCCCCAACTCGAATAATGTCCGGTCAATTTCCGTTTCCTAATTTTAAACAATGCGCCGGATATTTCTAAGCAGGTACGCAAAGAAAGCGTAAATTGGCCGGTAAAATATTGAGTTATGTGCGAAAAACCGGAGGGGTGGTTGGATTTCATTCCCCTCCAGGGCGTGTGCTAAGCTAGCCTAACCTCCCATTGGAGATATAATCATGGATTGATAATCAAATGGGTTATTTTGATAGATGGAATCACTTTGTTGTTCTTGTTCTGGCAAGATAATTGTCTAAACTAAGATGTCTAGGAATAAAATGTTGTGAATTCAAAGGTGCGTATTGAGGTATGTCTGTCCTTATTTTCAGTCTGGGTTCTCCATCTCAACCTTCCCGTGAGGAGGTAGTCTCTGCCTCCAACCTCTCCTGTCTCGATCTTCCGTCAGCTCCAGTCCAGTCTCTGCCTGCTGAGATCCAGAGTTGCACCACCCTAATGAGACTGAGATCAGCTTGCTTGCTGTTACTCCAAGTAAGAAGTTCACATTAACAATTTTCTCAGTTATGAGTATCTTGGAGACAGCTGCTAATGTGGTCATGCAAACAGCAGGTCAAGGTTTTTGCACTGTGGAAAGAGCAGGGATACAACAAATATGCAACCAGTTTAAGGGTTTTGGCTTGCCATGCGAAAGATGGACAACTTTTAGATACTTTTTCAATTTTTTCATTGAAGAAATGTGAGCTTGTTATTTATGTCAAAATAATTTGGCAGAATCCAAAATAATGCTGGCAACACAGTGCATTTGGCAGCATTGCAACTAAACCAAAAATAATGACAGGATGGGCACCCTCCAAATCCATCCCAACCTTCATGCAAATCCTAGGCACGCTATTGGGGGGGGAGGAGGGATGGGGCTGACGACAAAATCCGAAAGTTGCCCCCAAAACCGGTGGGCTAAATCCGCCAGTGTGTGCAATGTAGGTAAGTGCGGCGATAATGATAACAGGTGAGAGGGGAATCGTTGCAACCCGGACTTTCCAAAACTGAATGTGAGCATGGGTGATCCTGTGAAGTCAGACTAGGAGAGCTGGAAAGCTTTACCTAGCAAGGGGCTAAGCTTGAGCTAAGCTTTGCCGGGCTACTACACTAGGCCGTTCTGTGACAGGCAGGTAAGTCGAAGCCAGATGACACCACAGGCTTTCTTGGTTGGAATACGTTCCGATTGCAAGCTGAATATTCGAATATCGATAGTTCATTCGAAAGATGCAGATTCACCCTGACACCACATTTGTAGACTTAAAAGAGTTAGACAATGGGTATACTTTCTGAATGTTCTTTAGCATACATGATCTGTACTCTCCTGCTTCAACTTTGTGCGAGAAGGTGAGAATGCATGTTCGCTTGAGCGATTTATTAACGGAAATTCCGAATCCAATCTGATGTCTATAACACACAAATTGAATGGCTATCCACGGCTTTAAGTCATTGAGTGGAGCTCGAAATATTAACTAGATCATTAATCAATGAAAAATACAGACTTCCCAGCATAATTTGCTGAAGAGTTGCATTTCCAAGCGTATCTGTGATCTTCGGTCTCTCACGCAGATTCTGTCCTCTCTGACAAAGACGGTCAGCGAGCGCGCGCCGCACATTGCAATCTGGAACACTTCCTACCAATAAGCGTAATAGATTGACAGCATAAGCCGGCTGTCGCTCCTTCCTATGGGATTTCCGCTAAGTTTCGACTTCGGGTGTAAGGCAGCGAAATGTCCAAAATGCGTTGGCTGTGAATTGAACGACATAGTTTCCTGGTGACGAGTGTTTCTGCAACGATACCAACAAGCGTGGGTGTAACAACTGGTGGGCTGGGAGGGTCATGTCATCCCCCAATTTCTGAAGTAGCCATTTTCTTCTCCTTCCTATTCCTTTCGTGTCCGCCCCTCGAGCTTCAGCTACCTGATTATGATCACCGAAAAATTACACGTGATCATTTAGAAGTGACGATATATATACATGTATACATATATAAATATATGTATATTCATATATATATATATATTCATATATATATATATATACATGTACATATGTAACAAAATCACCGGAAATACTAGAGGCCGATCCAGGCAATCAACGAGCGTCACGGGCCCTCTTTCGCCACAAAATATCCGAATGGTAAATCAGCAAACATTAGAAATGTCTGCTTTCGGACTATTCGTGAATAACATGAACCTTGACTATCTTATCTTATGTTCTCGCTTGGGTGGAAAATCGTATTTTGCGAGGCAGAAAATTTGCATTATAGCACGGATTTATACGGCTTAGGTTGCATTCCCCTGCTCAAATATTGATATATATTGAGGAAACGTGACTGGGTGTCCTTGGGTATATTCAAGAATACGGAGGGGAGTCATGGACAACCATAAGCACGTGCGTCAAGTTAACGCCGTATTCGTATTTGCATTCAGCGACGAGTTCGCTAGAGGCGTGTTTGTATTGGCACTGGCATTCAGCGACGTGTTGATGATCGTTCGAATAAATTACTACAAATGCTTCTGCTTGCATTGAACACGCTGGAAACAATACATAGGTCTTGACCACTTGAATGGTCAAGGTCCAATGCAAACCGGTTTCTTCGGTCTCCTCCCATTTTTTTTTAGTTTTCATCAAAACCTGCCCAAATCTGGCCGCAGGCGATAACCCATGGTGAACCATCGTGTAACATTTCAAACTGGTACATGTCAAGGTTAAGCTCCAAGGTCAAAGGTAGCTTGATTTATTAGATAGATGGCGATATTGAAGTGATATCGACCGAACGCGCGGTTCGATACTATCGCTTCAATTTCTATCAAATGGGAGTCATTCGACGTAGCTTGTTATGCGGTATCAGAAAGCTAAGCAATCGAATTGTGGTTCAGGGACAAAGTCGAGCTGATCCTTCGCTTGCCTCATTTTTTTTGTGTTCGTTTTCGCTGAAACATATCCAAACTGGTAATGTAAGGAGGCTTACATTTTTTTCAACACCAGATTTTTAATATTTTCCCGCCAGCACAGGCCGCCAGAAGCCCAATCAGATCCCGGCCACCTTCCGGCTCAATTATTTGTGCGAGAAGTAAAAGCAAACGCGAGTGGCGCCGGCGTCAAGTTCAGAAGGCGGCTCCGGTAACAACATCCAGGGCAAACCCGAGTAATGGTTTGGCACCTTCAGCTGGCAGACAGGGGTCCAAACACCAGCTGGACCACCTCCGACAGAAGGGTTATCGGCCCGTGAGTTCGATGTCCCAGATCTCGAGCAGTCATCACCTAATCCAAAACGTTCTAGAACGCCATGAAGGCCCCAGGCGGCTTGACGACGCGAGTGGCCTGGGGGAAGAATACTCCACGAATCAAAAGCGCGAGCTCACCCTGAAGCCCTGGGAGTGGGTACAGGAAAAAAAACAGGCGGAGCAATACCAAGTTCAAGAGAACAAAACAGGACAGACAGTGGAGAGAGAGAGAGACGCAGACGGGACTCGAAGACGCGTGGCGGTGGACGCCGGACCAACGCCTCAGGGGCGTCCAGCGGTGGCCAGATGGCTGAGTTTTCGGAAGAGGAGAGGAAGTACTCAGCCGAGGCCACTCGCCACTCACCATCGCCATGTGAGTGCTGCTCGGCATTATGTGGCCCACTCATCACCACCACCGTCCCAGCTTAACCAACCCCACCGGTGCTGTCGTCTTCCGCGTAGGGGGGGGGGGGCGTATGTGTGTGCTGGCGAAAATTGTGCGTGTGTGTAAATAGAAATAGTTGTACCAATGTCGAAGTGTACGTATAGTGTCTTTCTTTTCTTTTCTATATTAGCGTAGCATAAATTTAAATGTGGATTGTGTCCAATGTGGCGGGAGTTGGAGTCCCCTGGACTCCAAATAAATACCTGGATACGACTTCGCCTCCATAAACTGACCTATGGCAAACATTGTCAAACTCGCTTCCTGATTCGGTACCGAATAATAGGCAAGACAAATTAAATGTGATACAGTTTGTGAGCACACAACTGATGTCATTACCAACGAAAAACACGGGTAGTGGTCTGGACCAAAATGCAGCTGTCTGGAAATAATGGCACTTCTGAAGGGGCATACCTCGATCGGAGGGCATTCGTTGAAAATCCCCTGCAATGATGTGCCATCGTCTCACTCTCAGTCTCTGTCTCTTGATTTCGGTCTAAATCTCCTTCTGCTTCTATCATTGTATTAATCTCACTCTCGGGCCAACACTTGGTCCCAGTCTAGCTGTCCGTCCCTGGCATGGTCACCATCTCGGTCTCTGTCTTATGAGTCCGGTCCAGGCATCGGTCTGTTTGCGGTTCTTTTCCCCCGGACGAATTCATGGCACATGGGGGGATGGCCGCAAGAAGAATTTGACGATCCCCGCAGATATAGCGAGATAGACAGCCCGCCAGCTGCCATCCTATGGGCGATGTGTCCTCCGGCGTCGACCGTGATAAGCCATTGATCCTCCCTTCCTCAAAGTGGAGAGAGGGGGAGGGGTGACGAAAGGGCGCAATGACGAAACTCTCCTGATTGTTACTCTTGGGCATCATTCAAGGGGCAACTGCTAACTGGGCTCAGGTATCTCTTGACCGCAAAATCTTGCTGGCCTCTGCGATCCAGGGGTGCAGGTGAGGGGGCGAACATGGTATGCATGTGGGAGGGGCCGATACAAGGGCCACCACATTGCGTTCGCCGGAAGTCTGGCGCCGGACTATAGGGTAGAGGCAAAACACTGCCCGGTAATTTGTCCACCCCCGAACTCTGCACGTGGGCACGGTTGGTGCAGAGATTGGAGGGACATGATGGACGGGTTTGGCATGCCATAAGCCCCCAGGCTAAAGAGGTAGGGCCGGCTAGGATATAAAGACGACCAGGTACGTACCCAACGTGGTAGGATCTGTGCTCGCCCGTGGGATACGTCATACCCGGTCGCACGTACTTGCCATGTTCCTGTATCACAATCCGCTATGGTGAACATATGTACAATGCATATAAACGAGATGCTGTAAGATGCGAGCCATGAAGGCTTCATAAAAACCCTTAAAAGAACGCGATGTTTATACTTCTTGAGAATGTAATGAAGTCTTCTCGGCGACTTCTCGGCGTTGTAATCAGTCTAGTTCGGACCACGCGTCGCGATAAGCCACTCCAAATTTTTCGTAATTAAAGCGCTATATTGTGCGTGAAAAATTAAATAAGCTACGTTCATAAACGGCGCGACACAGCAACTCATGCTTCATACAGATATAGCGTCCCACTGTCGAACTGTCCCACGCACAGCTGCCAGCCGAAATAAGTTCACAAGTGGCGAAAGTAGAAAAACATCTATTAGTCACTAAAACACTCGCGCCATTCCCTCCGCCACCTACAAACCCGCGCGCGTTCACTGCCCAAAGGCCTTCTGATCAACTCTGAGCGAGCTCGACCGGCTGCGCATTACCGCGGACAGCTGCTCTAAGTGCTCATCACTCTTTGATTGGCTATTCATAATTTATGCGGTCGGTACCTTCACTGCGATTGGTGGCGTTGCATGACGTAGAGCTTCCGACTCCAAGTCGTCGCCCTTAGGGGCGTAGCCTGGTCCTACTGCGCCATCAGCCGAGGACGTCGTCCGTTCCCACTGACCTCTCCGGTAGGTGCGGGCCGGCCCGTCACAAAGCAGCTGAGGCCGGCAGAGCGCCCGGCACCGACGGTCCCAGCCGCCAGGCCGGCTTGCGGCGGAACAATTACCGGGGGGATAGGGCTTTGTACTCGAGCCTTCCTGAAGAGATACCTTGCCTGGCAATAGGATCTTTCCATGGGTGAAGGTGAGACATTCCCCAGTGACTCCGCCATACATCCACTCCTCCTCCTGTCGACGATTTTTTTTAAGCCAATGGAATTCTTCTGAAAGGAAAAGGCTCCCATGCGGGAGGTAAAGGTGTCCCAATGGAAAGCTTGATTGCATCCACTTCTCAACGAATTTTTCACCGAGGGGTTTCATTGCACCCTCCGGTGAAATGAAACCCCTCCAGACGAGCGCGCCACTTTCATGAACATTCGTGCATGAGCCCCTGGCAACAGCGAAGAGTTTGTGGCACCATAAAGAACGCACCCTGACATACTACAGGCAATGGACAGTGAGCTGACGATATTTCTTTGCAGAAGTCGAACATCACGGCCACTCCGCCCACCTATGCAAATTTATGAATTTGTGGACGCAGCGACATAGAGGTGATGAATGGTCAGGCTTCATCGGATACCTGAAAAGTGAGAACAGCGTGCCCCTTCTTCAGATGCGATAAGTGTCAGGATCGATGTTACTTCGAAATAGCATAGACAACCTATAGTGGCTTACCTAAGATATACGCCAGGAGGACACGCGGATTTGAGGCGGGCCACAACCCCACCCTCCACTAAGCAATTTACAGTATTTACATCCATATTTTTGTTTTCAACGGCGCACCTTCCATTTTCAGTTAAAATAGTTAGCGGACAAGGAGACGTGTGGCAGTGGAGAAGGGACGGTGGAAGGGTGCAAGGGACATCGGGACATGTGAAGGGGACAGGGGCACACGCTGGAAAAACCGGTTAGTTGTCCCTAATAAAAGCCCGTTGTCTTACATAAATGCCAATTTTACTGTCCTGCATAAATAAATACGTCTTCGTAAACAATAAACTATAAATTTGCACCTCGTTCAGAAGTATTGTGGCATCAGAAATCGTCTTCTAATAACCTGTTTTGTTCACATGCGACAATAATTGAACCTTGAACCAGCGGGATTTCCATTCTGGAAAGAAGCACACTTCTCTTGCACAGTTCTTGAAGCTGGTTTGGTATGTAGGTACTTACCTCGGTTTGCATAAGCCTTTTTCCCTGTGCTCGATCAATATGGAATTAATCTGGGAGGCTGAGCAGCTTTGACATAGAGGGTAGTTGAATTTCTGGCATGTATTATTGCAGTTTAAGGTAACCGGGAGACAAGTTTTACACACATTTTACCTCCACGATGCACGGAAAGGGGTTAGGTTTTGTTAAGTTAGAGGCTAGGTTATGCGAGGCTTGTGAATAATCTTGTTTAAAGTGATTTCTGATATCCTGAAATTGCTTCTTCTAATGCAATGCTTATGAATGTGCTGCACAATGAACATGACTACTCATTTCATGAGCAAGAGAACACTTCAGCTGGGATGCAAAATATTACCCCCAAAAGGGGGCTTGGAGTTGGGTAATATAGCATAAAAGTATGTTTAAAATGAAGAAAAAATGTAACATGATCCAACCTAACTTAGTGGCCATATGTTCAAGAATGCATCTTTTTTACTGGAAAAGTTCAAGCATTTTTATTTTCTAAAATGATCTGGACTTAAAAAGCCCAACCTAACCTAAGCTAGCCTAGGTAATATTGCAGTTTAATGTAATCATGAGAAGGCTTTCCACACATTTTACTTCCATGAAACATACAAAGGGGTTATGTCTGGTTGAGTTAGGTTAGGTAGGTTAGGACTTTGTTGTCTGTGACGGAGATTTATGTATTTTAAAAAATTAATATTTGTGTAATATTTTTTTCCCAAACTGTTCAAGGTTGTATAAGATGGGTTAGGTTTAGTTGGGTTGATGATATATGATATGATATGATGATATGATATGATATGAGATATGACAATTTTTCAGAAAATTGGACATTTTCCATTTTTTACAAATGAAGTTGCTTTCATGCATGGAAGGTTAGGCTAGGTTAGGTTAGGTTCTGTGACATTTTGTTCCTAATCTTGAACATTACTTTATATGTATCCTAAGCCTGCTACCCAACTTTTGTTATTTTTTCTCCCAACTGAAAAGTATACATTTGTGAAGGAAATCAGAAGTCAGCTTGTCTTGCAAATTTATCTTAGTTCTTTTTTTGTTTTGTCACTGTTTGAAAAATGATTTTTTTTAAAACTTCCAACCAAACACCAATGTAACATAGCATGACCAATCCTAATCCCTCTGTATGCTTCGTAGAGGTAAGATGTGTGAAAAGCTCATCTTGTGATTACCTTAAATTGCAACAATACTAGCTTTTGTTGGAAGTCATAATTTTGTAATTGAATATAGAACAGCTGTTCTTTTCTTAATTGCAGGTAAGCTTATGTAAGGCTAGGTCAGGTTATTTTTTTATTTGAATTTTTTTTGTGAAATAATTGTTTGAAAATATTGAGGTTTATACAAAAATTTTCTTTCTTTCATGGAAGGCTACCTAGGATAGGCTAAGTTAGGTTATGTTACATCATTTTGCTTTATTTTTATCATTATTTGTATGCCATATTACCAAACTCCAAGTGTCTTTTTGGCCATTATTTTGCCTTCCAACTGAAAAGTATGCATTTACAGAGGAAATGGATCATCATGTTCAGCACATTCGTAAGCATTGCAGAAAAAGAAATTCCAAGAAATCACAAATTACCTTAAACTGCAAATTTACAAAACATTATTTATCACATATAAGAAACATCAGGTAGGAATAATTTCTGGTGCTGACTTCTGGAAAGATTCTCACCTGATTCTCTTACCTGGTTGGTTTCCTCAATACATGAATTTTACAGCACCCAAATATGAGCTCCATGACCATTTGGGGCAGCCTGTGTCTGCAGGTATGTTTATATAAAATAGTTATCAGATAGGGCAAGCAACAGGAGTTGGAAAGTGTGCCTTAAGCAAAATACAAATACCTACCTAGGGTAGCCACTACATCTGCTAATGGATAGTTGTCACACAAGATATCTAATATAAGTTCAGAGGGATTGAATACAAAGAAGTAAAGCTAGTCTTTGAAATTTGATTAGTTAGTGTGCTATCAACATTCATCTATTAATAGTGTATATATATATATATATATATATATATATATATATATATATATATATATATTCACATGTCAAGTTTTGCACACATTTTGTCTCCAAAAGGCAAAAAGAGGTTAGCGATGTTTTGTTAGGGTAAGTTTTATAGCTTGAAACTTTGGTGAATGTATTAAAATTTTGAGAATATGTGAAACTTGAGAATATATGACACTTGAGGATGATGCAAATCAAACTGAGAAAATGGAATTCAAAAGGAAGTTAGGCTAAGTTATGTCAAGTTAGGCTAGGTTGGTTTAGGTCAGGTTATCCCAATGTGGTAGAGAGGGTTCTGCAAACCCTGTCAACCACATTTGTAGCCTAATGTGTGTAAGAGGGCTTGACACATAAATTGATGTGGTACTGCTGTGAACCCCAACATAATTTCAAATTTGATGTGGACGGTGGACATTGCCGACAGTATCAAGGGGTGCAGCTGCGAATGTACCTAGACAGACCACTCTAGGGGGAATTTCCAGGACTCTGGAACATCCCAGAACGGTGTCTCGAGTTACATAGTCACCTTCACCCTCTCCCTCTAGATCTGCCTTTTCACCCTAACCTGTCTGGCAACCATGGCTGGAGATCCCAAGCATGTTATGGGGAGGGTGGATGGGGACGGGGAAGTCTGTATCCCCTGGTTCGATACCCTGTGAATGTTAATTTTCCATATTCAACCTCGAAATATGTGTTGAAAATGTGGACTTCAACCATCTCGCTTGAAACTAACTTGTGTTTTATGGGTGCGAAGTGATCAAGTTTTCTATGCTGGATACAGGCCGGAGTCAATAAGCATGTGCGCACTTCTCGGATTGGCTTAGTGTATTTTATCGCGACGCAATCCGCAGGTTCTGCCTTTCCTCGCTGCCAGTAGAGGGGTTGTCGGCAAGAAGAAGAAGCGACCATGAAACCCACCGCTTCCGGTGAGAACGGCAGCGACGTCTTTGGTGTCAAATCGCGACTCAGACAGCGACGTCAAGTCGCGGCTCAAACTGCTACAAATGCTGGCACCAAGACGACCTGCAGAAAACAGCGACCACACGTTTGTGACGTCTGCGACAAGGCCTTTGATTATCCTTCCGATTTAAAGCAGCACGCAATGACTCACAGTGGCGAGAAGTCGCATGTGTGTAGCGTGTGTGACAAGGCGTTTGCTAGGCCAGAGAACCTGGCTCGTCACGCGCGCACCCACAATGGCGAGAAGCCGCATGTGTGTAGCATGTGTGGCAAGGCGTTTGCTGAGCCAGAGAAACTGACTCGTCACGCGCGCACCCACATGGGTGAGAAGCCGTATGCGTGTAGCATTTGTGACGAGGCGTTTACTGAGCCAGCGAACCTGGCTCGTCACGTGCGCACTCACAGTGGTGAGAAGCCACATGCGTGTAGCATTTGTGACAAGGCGTTTGCTGAGTCAGCGAACCTGGTTCGTCACGTACGCACTCACAATGGTGAGAAGTCACACGCGTGCGATGTCTGCGCCAAGACATTTACTCGACGTAGTCATCTGAAAGTGCATAAGCAAACACATGAGGGAATGAGACCATACGTGTGCCTTGACTGTGGGAAAGCGTTCACCCAGCGTTGCAACTTGACGCGGCATGCTGCAATCCACGATATCAGCAAAAGGCCGAAGTGTGAGGTCTGTGGAAAGCTTGTTAATCGTCAGAGTGACATGGTCACACACATGCGCATTCATTCAAACGAGAGGCCGTACACGTGTGACACTTGCTGGAAATCCTTCAAAGTGCGATTCAGTCTTACTTGTCACATTCGGACGCATACTAGAGAGCGCGCCTTTACGTGTGATCGGTGTGGTAAGGCGTTCATCCAGCAGTGCAATTTGTTACGTCATTTACGCACCCATCCGGCCAAAAAGGAACATAACTGTGGCATTTGCGGGAAGTCATTCCATCGGCAGGATGGTCTCGCCTGTCACGCCCGCACTCACACAGGCAAACGTCCGTTTTCTTGTAAGGTTTGTCATAAAGCTTTTGCGACCAGAGGCACGTTGGTTACTCATCTTCGCACTCACACTGGGGAAAAGCCCTTCCAGTGTGACCGATGTGACAAGTCATTTGCCCATCAAACATCTTTGAGGTCGCACTCTTTGAGGCATACCCGTGAGCTACCGCTTAGCTGCGCTATTTGCGGAAAGGCTTTTTCTACTGTATTCAATTTATCGATGCACAGCTTCATGCACGGCAAAATGCGAGACGTGATATAGTAGTGGAATCCCTCCGCAACT
The DNA here is from genome assembly GCA_034440575.1 of Imbricaverruca yamaguchii. Classification (NCBI taxonomy): domain Eukaryota; kingdom Metazoa; phylum Arthropoda; class Thecostraca; family Neoverrucidae; genus Imbricaverruca; species Imbricaverruca yamaguchii. Next base: position 873,372 of record JAOTOL010001587.1, read on the forward strand.
GGGCATGCTCGTCTTCCCACCGGGGTGGATTGCATTGCTGTGTCAATAACAAATAAACGGTTAAATAGTTATACCTCCGGGGAGGCTTCCATGATGAAACAGTTTGAGCATGCAGACATGCAACAGTTCCCATGTTTGAGCATGCAGGCACGCACTTGCAAGGGCAGGCGGCAGAACGATCGTGGCATCTGCTATCCTCATGTGATCGGGCGTGCTTCTGACATCTGAGGTACGCCTAACCAACGTGAGATACACCCGGCACGTATTAGGTGCACTTGAGGTGCACCCAACCCACGTGCGATATGCCCGGTACATCTAAAGTACACATTTAGTACGCATAACCCACATTCGATAAACCCGGAACATCTAAGGTACACCTGAGATGCGCCTAACTCACATGAGATGCACCCGATACGTCTCTGGCACATCTGCCATACATCTGATGAACTTGAGGTACACCCGAAGCACCCGGAGTCACGTGATGTACTCATCTGAATTGCACCTGGCACGTCTGAGCAATCTTATACATATCTGAGATGCAACTCTGCATCTAAGTAACAGTGGGTACATCCGACGCACCACGTATCAGACGCTTCAGATATAGTTGCGAGGTGGCGGCGCCACCGTCGCCTGGTGTGGTGTGCTGTGGCCACTCTTCGATACCATTGTTTTTGCCGATATCGAGTGTTCTTTGACCGTGAATTTACAGTTATCGCCTGCGTTTCTGTTCGTCATAGCCTGAAGTTTCAATACAAATTAAACTGCATTCCCGACAAAGAATGTATTAGTGTCTGTGCTGTGCTTGAATGGTATCCCCGTGCCGGTAAAGGCGAACGAATCCCTGTTTACCGTCACGAACACCCATGAGATCTGTTGCCGAGAGGTCAACTCGTCTGTCTGGTCACTACCGACTTTGACGCATCGGGAAGTCCGTGGGTTGCGGTGCACCTGGCGGTTGGCTTTTAGAAGCGCTCTTCCTGTTGGCGCTTTTCAGCGCCGAAGTGGCACAGCGCTTATGCCACCCATCGACGGTCAGTGTAACTCGTGACTACCGCCATCACCTCGGCACAGGTCGCCGATGCAGCAGAACGAGTCAAGTACTACCCGGGAACAGATGCGCCGTTCCCGACACCCATTTTCAGGAGATATCGAGCTCAACCCATGCGTTGACGACCAAGCTTGTCATCCGTGGACTGTTACTGGCTTATCTACACAAATAGTGCTGCTTCATAGCCTGCAGAGCGTATGTATATATATATATATATATATATATATATATATATATGCATATACAGATTATATATATATATATATAAACTAGGTTCCATTCGAGTCAACACTGAGGAGCTAAGATCCTACATCATCGCCTCCAAGGAAACCTAACTGGATTACAGTGCTGGAGATACTGAGATGAGAGGATCGTTTCCAGGCCACGTCTGGTTTCGGTGTTGAAGACGGAGTGGCGACGTACCGGCCTCCTTCCTACCAGGTGCTCGGAACCGGACGAAAATACAGAGGCGCTGATCATCCAGCTCGGCCGACCCAACATCATAGTTCCTGTGTGCTACAGGCCGCCTTAACGTTGACGCCTCCCTGGAGAGGATCTGTCTGGGTCGGTCCTCTCTTCGGCGACAGGCTTCTGCTGGTACTGGCCGACTTCAACCTACCTGAAATACGGTGTGCATAGATGCCCTGCGAGGGAGCTCAACCAGACCTGGTCAGAACCTCCTCGTGAGCCTGCATACTTATCGACCAGTGTGATGTGAAGGGGTTGAGCCAGTATGCGACATCGGCCACCACAGTGAACAATATCCTGGACCTCGTGCTGGATAGACGCTTATCTGAAGTGGGCGCAAATCAGAAACTGAGCGTGTTATATGGCCTTTGCAGTTCATGCGCCCCTAAACTACAATAACTAACTAACTGAAATTGAGCGCACCCAGTTCTGACCATGACCGGTGATCATCTCGTTCCACGTGAGATGGAAAGCACCCGTAGTCGCAACTTGCACTACGGCACCTAATTACCGCCGTGCTGACTTCGGCGGGCTTCGTCACACCCTGAGAGTCGGGCCGTGGGATTCATTGGAAGGGGTGGAAGTGGACGAAGCCATGTGTTTGCACATTTCGACACATGTGTCGAGCTGTGCAAACACGCACACGCGATCATGCTCCCTTCGTTTCGGAAAAACAGATGTACGCTGCCGTACTTCAGCAAAGAGATAAGCGAACCCGAAAGCCCTAGCGGACTGCTTTTGAGTGAGTAGTGCCATGCAGGTGGCGAATGTATAAAACATGTCGGAAAACGAACAGATTTCAAGCGTGTGTTGACTAATAGTTATGTAGAATATGCGGGACGAGAATCATGTGGACGATTCGGTGACAAATTCAGTGTTTTCTAGATATTTGTGAAGTGTTTTAAAGCGACGAAGTGGATTTCGGTGCCAGAGTGCAATAGCTTGCAGGCATATGACAATGTAAACATAGCAAACTTACTTAGCCATGCAATTGCGGCAAAATTTATCGGACTCAGTTCCCATTAATCTCTCGGACATCCTTCAAAGCCATATGGTTTCCTTAACTGATTTTGTTGTGTCGAAGGAATAAGTTGGCTATTTATTGAGAAACATCGTTGCAGGCAAGGCATGCAGCCCAGATAGACTGAGCTCCCGCATCCTGCGTGAGTGTGCCGAGGAGATGGCGGTCTGTTGCATACGACCATCACGATGTCTTCCTGTGGTATCTCTCCCGAGCAGTGGACAGAAACCAATATCATCCCTATGTTCTCAGAAGTTCATCGTACGCGGTCAGAAAATTATCGATCTGCTTCACTACTGTACCGCAACTACGTAACATTTTTAACATAAAATTGTTTTCGATTAACTGGCACATCATGTCTATCTGTACCTGTCCTATCCCAGTATAGCTTCATCCCATATCGTTCTTGTGCCACCAATCTGGCATCATCTTCGTCGCATAGGACGGGGGCAATCTCCGAGAATGCTGAGCTGGATCCTGGATACATCGACATACGGACTATACACATTTCTGGATGCACATACTTTTCTGGTGCATTTCAAAGTGTAAACCATTGTTTTCTCTTCTTTTGTATAAGCCGGAGCGTATGTACAGTGCTAGCGGGCAAACGCTGAACTAGCTGAAGTCTTACCTGACGCGAAGAAGGCAGAGAGTGGTGCTCAATGGGAAGGTGTCTAATTGGTTACCTGCTGTGTCGGACACGCCCAAAAGTGGATTGATCTCCCCGATGTTGTTCTCTTTGTGGGCGGTTTGCCATCTGTAGTTTCCAGTCTTAAGTTTGCTGATGACCTCACATTTTGTAATGTCAAAAAGTAAAATAATGTCCACACATCATAGAAGGATGTTCAAGTTGAGTTTTGATTGCCAGTGTTCTTCAGGAGGCGGTTGTATGTTCCAGTGTTGCGCACGAGGCGGTCTTGAAACCCGGCGTTTCGCAGTAGGTGGTCTCGGGCGCCAGTGTTCCTCAGGATGCGAATACATGTTCCAGTGTTTCTGTAACGAAGTTAGTTTTCGGGGCATCTAAATCCTCTAAATTCATCCCCCTACCCACTCCGTCCCGGTCCCGACAAGCTTGCGGCACGTACCCTGTGATCCTCCGTCGCATACCTATCGGCCGACGCCCAGACGAGGTCGGCCAGTGGACATTGTCCGCCCTGGCTTCCGGCCACAACCACCGGCCGTCCCGGTCACAGCCAAGGTGACCCCAGTACCCCGGCGCGCACCGCCGTCGTCGTCAGATGGTGAATCCCATGTGAAGTGACGTGACGTCAGTGGGTGATGTAGGAGCCCTATGGACAAGTGTGTCAATGATGTCTATACCAGCTGTCGGTGGGCTGTGGCGAATTCACGTTGTATGTCGCTAGAATGTCGGGCGCTGTGTTGCCAGACCAGAGGCTACAGTGCCGTAGTCTGCCAGTCAGTTGTTGTTAAGCAACATCCTGTGAAATGCTGACAGTTCACTGTCCGATCCCGATACCGCGCGAGCCTAACAAAGGCCAGTCTCTGGATGCCATCAAAGGCGGCTCTGATATCTGACTCTAAGCTGACGTGTGTCAGATGGACAGCGCGAGCCATTGTTCTCGACTCGGGGCCGATGCCCGGGTCTGCCGAACTCGCTATGTCGGAAGAGATATAGAGTGAGGGTGAGATTGTTGACCTGTCAAAATGAAGCTATTGTATTAATACCTGTATCACGCTGAGCTATTAACGTCTCAAACATCATTGCCGTTGTTCGACTAATAGCTCAATATAGAAGTGCTGGCTTTGGAGGTGCGTGTCAAGAGATGTGAGACCAGAAGTATGAAATTGGAAGCTGCGAGCTGGTGAAATAATTATCCCGGAGTTATCGTAACGCTGATGTCCATAATCTATTCACGTGCCTAATGGAAGTTTACCTTAGACAAAGTGGGGAAATGTCTGAAAAAGCTCTGGGGAGCAAAACTTTTCTACAATTTGTGCCGCGACCAGATCTTTTTCAGAATTCGAGGCGGTCTCGGGTCGGGTCTTCGAGATCGCACGAGGCGGTCTCGGGTCCCGGTGTCGCCCCCGATAACGACCATAACTGGGAAGACGGTCTCGGGTGTTTCTCGTTTTTTTTTGGAGATGACGGTGTACCGCCATCGTGTTCGGTAGCAGCCGGGACGCGGTGGTTGGGTGCAGTTCGTTATCTGTCCGGCCGTGTCCGTCCGGCCGGGATGGGCACGGCCGGCCGGGATGGGCTAGGTCGCAGGGCAGCTGTGCCCTGTGATCTAGCACGTGACGCACGCAATGCGCAGACGCACCTTCACACGCCATGCCTCGTAGAGCATTCGGTCCCGCAAACCAGCTGCACGTGTCGCAGCGGCCGGACGGAAAGTCTGCTCGGTGAAGATAGGAGTGTTTAGTTCGGTTCATTACATTCCACTATGTACATGGTGCTTACATACGGTTGTGGTCTGATGATACAGATTGTTTTCTGATCGACTTGTTTTGCTTAGAAGCTGCATCGGATGAATGATGAGCCAATACCAGATCCTAGCCCTGAAGGTGGCGTGACATCTAACACATAGGTTTCTAAATTTAGTGATCAATACCGGACACATGAAACCGGATGTTGTGCTTCAGTAAATATGATATCTAACACGTGGGCGGCTGCCCGGTTTCATTCGCCTGACACAAAAAGAGTGAACGGAAAATCCTGAAAAAGTTGTTTCTGATTGAATTCGAACCGAAACCATCCAGTCAACTTTTATAAATGAAGGTTATCGAACATCAAAAGTACGTTGAAAAGAACTGAATGTATATGCAATTTGAAATCTAAAAAATTGCTGGATTTACACCTGGATAATGAGGCTCATTTTAGGTCCCTAGTGTCTTTCTCGTTAGAATTCTATCCCCCCGAAAAAAACAATAGGAAAATTGTCCGCGGATCTTTTAGCCGAAAAATTCAACTACACGCGATAGCGTATGCCACCCATAGTCTAGTCCGCTCCCTTGTCCATGATGTTTTAGCGATGCGATGACAGCTGTAAAGAGAGCACGTGCGTCAGGCGATGCGTCAAGATAACGTGCGCCAAGTGCAAAGTGCAGAGAAAACAATTTGCCAGGTCGCCGCGCGGTCGATGAGTCTGCTGGTCACACCACTTCAAGACTCCGCTGATGTCCGAGTTCACCACTGCGGGTCACACCACTTCAAGACTCCGCTAAAACAGGTATCGCTCTGCTGCAACGGATCAGGTATGTTTGCTCGGGTGTGTCGCTGGTCATAATCACAGTAAGCGAGTTGTTTTTCGTGATGTGTGTGAGGGTGAAAGCCACCAAAATCGAATGAATGTTTTACAAAAAAATAACAGCTTACACCGCGAGATTGCAGTTTTCCTGTCTGATGGCGCCGCCCATCTAGCGGGCGGTCCAGGAACTACTGACATTTTCGCTGCTGATGTGTAGGGTAGCTTGCACGGCGGAACGTCTGGGGTGATGGAGCGCTTCCCCCTTGCGCAAGCAAGGGGATGTCGCACCCTCTTGGTGAGCTCACTAAATCTGCTTGCTCTTCCCGGATATCAAGCTCATTAAACTAGTTCACAGCCAAGTGGTGAGACTTGACAGTCTCAGCACGCATATTCATAGTTTTCTGGTCATTTGTTCAGTACTTCTACTGATACAAAAGAGATCATTGTCTGAGTCCACTGCACGCTTTGCTCGGCATGACTACAAAATTAACGAACATTGATCCTGTTTGCCATATTTCAAACTGAAATTATGGCCACTTTAACTTGAGGTCAATGGCGAATTCAACGGAGCCCGTGGCGACATGGTAACTGGGGACGAAAATGCCTCCAGCCATCTAATTGAATAATTGTAGAGATACGTTTGCAAATTCTGACCAAATTCTTCTTGTCGCACAAATTTACCATGCCAGTCTTATCGCGGCACGGACGTCCGCCCGATTTCAAGGCGTCGACACAGAGCGGGCTGGGCGGAGCTGAGTGGAAAACTGGCCACAGATCGGTGGAGAACTGGGAAAGCTCGCAATAAATTTGGGCAGAGTTGGGCGGAGAAGTGGACAAAGCTGGCGGAAAATCTGAGCGAAGTTGGGCGCAAAGCCTGGAAACCCGGCGGTGCTCGCGATCTGAATAAGCCAGATATTTCTGAACCGACACCACATGGTGTGTAGATAGCGAATGTCTTATCGCACTGCTGGTGAAAACCAGAGCCGCGGCCGGCTGCTCTGGGCTTCATTATCTGGGCTTCTTTATATTATATTTCGCGTTCAGGTGGCACTCGCATACATATTAACACTCGCCCTGGAGGGGGGGGCGAAATCCGCCCACCCCTCCGGCTTTTCGTAGATAACTCCAGATTTTACCGGTCGACATACGCCATTGCTTGTCTGCCTGCTTAAAAATGACCGGTGTGTTGTTCAAAGTAAGAAAACGAAATCGACTGAAATATTTTTTTCAAGTTAGGGGTAGGTAAAGTTTTTTTTAATAAAAATTATCAGCGCCAGACCACAAATATCGGCGCTGATGCGCTTGACGTATATTGGCAAAAAGGAAGTGTTCTTGGCAACACTAGCGACTGGTTTAATGTATATTGTTACGCTATCTTGTTTCAAAGTCATGTCAGGTCACCGAGGTCAAGTCAGGTCAAGTTCATGACAGGTTAACATACACACTGGAGGTGCAGGGCGAAATCCGCCTACCCCTCCGATTTTTCGTACAAACTCCATATTGCACCGGCCGGACTACGCCATTTTTGGCGTACCTTTTTTGAAATGACCGATAGATTGCATAAAGCAAGAAAAATGAAAATCAGTCGAAAATATTTCAAGTTGGGGGCCGTTAAAATAAAAAAAAACATTCGCAGCGCCAGACTACAAAATTCGGCGCTGATGCGCTTCCCGAATATTGCCAAAAGGGAAATGTTCCTGACAACACTAGCGACTTGTTTGATGCATATTGTTATGCTATATAATTTAAAAGTCATGTTAGGTCGCCGAGATCAAGTAAGGTCTTAGTTCATGACAGGCTAATTGAACCAAACTTGGTCAACTGGAATGTTGTCATAAATGCAAATGACTGTCATGTGATTGATGTCACTTTGCATGTTACTCCCTGCACATCCGGAAATATACTGTTTGTTATTGTGTACCTAAGCGTTTCCATACTTTATTCATGTATTTCACTCCTTTCTTTGCGAAGCCGATTTTGCCGAGCCGCCCAAAGTGGGCAGCCCGGTTCCGGTAACTGGAGCAGGTAATGACCTGATAAAGTGCTCCTATATAGGTGACCTGAGGTTAAATGGCTGATCTAGCATCTGCATTGCATCATTAGTAATGTCCAAAACATCATTAATGCCAATTTTGGAGCATTTAAACATAATCACAGCGGTGTATAACAATGACAAGCCAAGATACGGAAAACCGGAAAATTTTGCTATTTTAAGCTCATTTTACCTTGAATATATTGATCTAAGGTCATGAAATCTGCACACAATAGAGTTAACTATCGTGCCCATCCACCCTACGAATTTTGTTGCCCTAGCCTTAATAGGAGCCGAGATCCTAGGGGGGGGGGGGGAGCGGAATCCACCACCCTCCAGTGCGCGTGATTTTAAGAGGCCCTCCAGGGCGTATGTTAAAACATTGATGTCTACCTCAAATTGGTGTAGATAGTCGAGCATTCTTTTTCAGTCATGAGGTCGTTCTATGATATATGACAAGCGTGCGCTAACGATTGTTTTCGCTGATCGTAGTGTTCTCGCATACGACGATGAACACTGACGTGGAATTATCGCAAGCCTGATTGGTATGCCCATCAACATAGGCATGGCTTTGTAGAATGAGTTGTGAATGGAAAGACGGAAGCACAAGTTCATATCGTATGCAGCCTTCACAAAATTTGCAACATTTTACGGGATAAGCGTGATATATGTCCGATATCCCAAACGACCTCCTTTGTATTTTCAGTGCTTCAATGCAACCCTAACCTAGTATGCACATAATGAAATTGCACTTAATGATAGCATAGAACAGTCAGGCATAAGTAACATACAACCCAAGGTATACAAATGCTATGTACCACTTTTACATGCTCCCATCCGTACTTATCATCGTAAGTATTACTCCCGATTTGGCACGAAGGCTTTGGAGCGTAAGAATTTAGTTGCACGGGATGACTGTACGTCTCGTACTGTGAAGTTGTCTCAGTTGACATCATGCTCATCTGCACTCCCGTCCACAAAACCAAAATCATCCAGCTTTACCTTGCCAAGAAGTCGATGATCGTAACCTAACAACACTTCCTGAGCCACTTAGCAAATACGATTTGTGACATTGCTACGAAAAGATCTGCTATGAACCGTTGGCAAGATACAGATGAAAAAACAAGTCAGCCAGAACCGAATGAGTGGTCCGAACTGCGCAAGAGCCCATTGCCGAAAATCACTGGAAGTCGCCACGGCTCAGGTTTCAAGAAATGCTGCAACTTCGCTACTAAAAAGAAAAACACTTCAAGAGTATCTGAACCTGCATCCAAATAAGCTGGTGGCAAAGTTCAACGTCTGCAAGTGATTGCTTGGGCAATACTGGCCATCCCAAGTGTTTTGCGCATCATTTAGTTCACTGACGAAGTCCATTTCGATTTCGATGATCACATCAACACCCTGAACAAACAATTTGTGCATGCAGTGCATCGTGCAAAGCGGAAGAAAGATCCATGCACAGGCCTAGGTCTGTGGCATGGCGTGCCATGACCAGCTCAGTAATTATAACGCTCTTCTTGTTCAAGAATGGAATGAAACGCACCTAGACCTTTCAGACCTCACAGAACACTTTCGATAATGCAAACTATGGGCGAACATATGCCTCTCGTAAACAAATGAATTAAAATATGTGAAGAAATGCACGTTGGAAGTGGACACGATGTGCATTGCAACTGATCTTTAGTAACTAATAGCCGTCCATTGCAGGTGGCTAGAGCATGCGTGCAGTTCTCCTGTGGTCAGCGCTCGCGGCTGTGGCATTACCAACAACCTTGGCCGGTAAGTTACTAGTGATGGCAGGCATTGTGTTGCCTTATATATGTTGCCTCTATCCTAAGACATTGATGCAAGGAATAATGTGGCACCCTGCAACTTTCATGTACTTTTGGAGTAGGGGGGGGGGGGGTAGCCTGGACACTCAAATAAACCACAGGTAAATGTCCTACAGCATGCCATGACAAAGGAGTACCAGGAAGAGTTTCAGGTAAACCATCTGATACCTGGCCACCAAACACGTATTCCATGCTAAACTTAAGGTTAAACACGGCGCTCGCTGCCTGGCGGACAGATGCCATGAATCTGGATTGACCATGTTTTGTACTGTCTTTGGTCTCGCTAACGGAAGTATTAACCGGTCTGCTGCGCCACGTGCCCGGCAGGTGTGCTGTGGAGCCACCCGAGCCGGTAGGGTTACTAAACACTTTAAGGCTGCTCTGAAAGCTTCACATCTGTTTTAACACGCGTCCTGGATGGGGGGGGGGGGGCGAAATCCGCCTACACCTACGGTTTTTCGTAGACAACTCCAAATTTTACTGGCCGATATACGCTATTGTTTGTGTACCCGCTTAGATATGACCGGCACGTTGCTAAAGTAACAAAAACGAGAATCGACCGAACATTTTTGGACTTAGGGGTCGTTAAAGTGAAGTTAAAACTTTCTCAGCGCCAGACCACAAATATCGGCGCTGATGCGCTTCCCGTATATTGGCAAAAAGGAAGTGTTCTTGGCAACACTAGCGACTTGCATGATGTATATTGTTATGCTACATTGTTTCAAAGTCATGTCAGGTCACCGAGGTCAAGTCAGGTCAAGTTCATGACAGGTTAACACACGCTCTGCAGGGGTGGAGGGCGAAATCCGCCCACCCCTCCCATTTTCGTACATAACTCCATATTGTACCGACAGATATACACCATTTTTCCATACCTGCTTACAAATGACCGGCACGTTGTTTAAAGTAAGCACAATGAAAGTCGGCCGAGCATTTTTAAAGTTAGGAGCCGTTAAAGTTAAAACAACTCGCAGCACCAGACCACAAAAATCGGCACTGATGCGCTTCCCCTATATTGGCAAAAGGGAAGTGTTCTTGACAACACTAGCGACTTGTTTGATGCACATTGTTATGCAAAAGTCATGTTAGGTTGCCGAGGTCAAGTCAGGTCAAGTTCATGACAGGCTAATGGAACCTAACTTGGTCAACTGGAATATTGTCATAAATGGAAATGACTGTCGTGCGATTGATGTCACTTTGAATGTTACTCCCTACACGTCCGAAAATCTACTCTTTGTCATTGTGTGCCTAAGTGTTTCCATACTTTATTAATGTATTTCACTCCTTTCTTCGCGAAGCCGATTGTGCCGAGCCGCTCAACGGAGCAGTCGGGTGGGCAGCCCGGTTCCGGTAACTGGAGCAGGCAATGACCTGATAAAGTGCTCTTATATAGGTGACATGAGGTCAGATGGGGATCTGGCATATGTATTACATCATTAGTAGTGTCCAAAACATCATGAATGCCAATTTTAGAGCATTCAAACACAATCACAGCGATCCCTAACAATGACAAGCCAAGCCATGCAAAACCAGAACATTTTGCTATTTTGACCTTATTTGACCTTGAAGATATCGACAAAAGGTCACGAAATTGCACACAATGGAGTTCACTATTGTACCCATTCACCCTGCGAATTTCGTTGCTCTAGCCTTCATAGGAGCTGAGATCTTAGGAGGGGGCGGAATCCGTCCCCTCCAGTGCGCGTAATTTTCAGAGGCCCTCCAGGGCGAGTGTTAAAATTTCCCCAAACTTAAATCAATACCGATTTAGCCTATTTCGGAAGCATGCCCATGCGGGTGGAAATGTTGCTTTACTAAGGACAGAAATAAGGCTGGGGGGCGTGTTTATGATATATATATATATATATATATATATATATATATATATATATATATATATATATATATATATATATAGTCATATATATATGTATATCGTGATATATATATATAGTCATGTATATGTATATAGTGATATATATACATCTATATATAAATATATATATATAAATATATATATATATAAATATATATATATATATAAATATATATATACATATATATATATATATATATATATATATATATATATATATATATATATATATATATATATATAAGTCAACGTTACCCGATGTTCACACACTTCGTGAACCTGTGACTCTGAAGAATACGTTAAAGGGAAGCATTTTCTGAAGATTGGGGCACCAGGAACATTAATGTCAATGTCAATTGATCAGCTTCCAAGTTGAAAACATGGAAGTACCCAGGGGCGGTCCGAGGCACCCAAGTGAAGTGAGGAAGAAAAAATCGCGGCCGTCCCCATCCTCCTCCACAAGAAAATGTCCTCGGATTTTTTTTCACCTTATTTCTTTGGTTTCGAAAATTCACAGTTCTTTTTCACTGATACATTTTTTTGCTTAACCATTTCTTTGGAAAATAATATATAAACAATATTTTCTTTCTTTGCAAGCATGTCACGTAGCATTGATATTGCAAATGATGAATAATCCTCCAGGGATGTAGTGATATAAAGGTGACCCAACATCAGCAGGATTAGGTGAGCCAATATCAGTAGGTTTAGGTGATCTTAAACCAGTAGCTTAGGTTAGGTTAGGTCAGGTTAGGCTAGGTTATGATTTTATTGTAATATTACATAATTCTTCAATATATGCTGTCCCACACAAACGTCTTTTCTATATGCTTCCCATAATTTGTTGGGTAAGATCTACATCTGCATCGCCACAAAACGTTTTTCTTCTTCTTATGGTTGCTTGAAATGTCATTTGACTGATTTTATGCTCTGTTTCGAACATTGGTGCTTAAGGATTTAAAAAAATGAATTCTTGGAATTTATCATTCTTATACAATGTTTATGAATGTGGCTAAGGTGATGGGATCACTCTTTTTATGTGCAAATGCTTGCTTTTCCGGTTGTGAGCAAAATAACATGAAAAAGGTGGTTTTGAATTTGGTAACATGGCATAAAAAGAAATGTTTTAAAAAATAAATAAAAGTGCAGCATAACTTCACCTAACCTAGACTAACTTCACTTTGGAGAAAATTATAAAAGAGCAAAATGTAAAGCAACATATTTTCTGAAAACTTTTGAAATAAAAAACAAAGCCCTTCCTAACCAAACCTGGTCAACTGCTCTTGTATAACATTTTTTTTTCTCGATAAAATAAAATTTTAAAGTCTGGAATAACCTAAACTAACCCAACATAACCAAGCCTAATCCATTTGCTTCCTTTATGGAGGCAAATGCGGGTTAAAATTTGTTGCTATCCCCTTAAAACAAAATAACACCTCCATGGAGTTACATTCAACTTCTTCATGAAATGGCTGCTTATTGAGATGTATGTACAACTTGAAGTGCTGATGTCAAAAGTCTTCATATCCATAGAAATTAATTTATAATTATTTTAATTTACATGATGACACTGGACACACATTTGTAAAGCCCTGTGCCCTAGTTGCTTCTTTTACATATTTACCCAGATTGCATGCATTGTGCGAATTCAAGAAGTTTGTCTTCAGTCGTTTGGTATGGGCAAATACAAAAATGCTTACAAATTTTCAAATTCCTTCGATTTGGAAAGCTTACTAGGTGCCTAACTAGATACCTTATCATGATCTCAGAGCAACACTTTAAAAAAATCAAATTAGGTTTTGCATAATTTGAGATTGAAAAATAAGTTGACTCCAAATCACGCTGTTTTTTTGGTTGTTGTTGGCTGGACTGATATGTTCGTCCTCGAAACATCAGTAAATGCATGGAATTTACAGAGCTGACTAAGCATCACATCAAAGCCCAGTAAGATCCCACTGGTTACCAAAACACTTCCTGATTGGGCTTTCGGTTCTAGTATTTGCCACTTCTCGTACCTAATTTGATGGGTAGGCAACTAGCTCCTGCCCTACAATTCCGCACATTACCCTATTTTCACGACTCAGTGGGAACATTCCTGTGCAAAACATGGCCTGATAAGAGCAGAATAGACTCCACTCCAAAAAGACCGCTTACCCTGCGCTTGTTATGAAACGAACACGCCATATATGACTACATGTGTCAGAGGAAAGCTTTCGCTGACCGGTGATAGGGCTGTTTTGAAGCTAAGATGTAGATGTGAGCTTCAATCTGCACTATAATTACGAGTCATCCATGCATATTTGTTTCCATTTTTTAAATTTTGCTATTTTCCAGTGGATGAAAGCATCATTTATACGAAAATAACTTTAAAAATACTATCCAGCTCTACTCAGGTGAGGCACAGCCTACGTGCCTTACATGGGCATTTGTAACACCCCTGGAAGTACCGACCACCCGCGACCACTTCCGTCAGGGTCTCAAGCCCACATTTCCACGAAGAATACTGTTTGCACATCATGCGAACTTTATGGAGCAATGCACCACAACAGATGGGAGGTGTTCACCCCAGTCCACTGTGCTCTGACAACCAACTCGACCATCTGTGATCCTCCGTGACCCTCCATAATCCGCCACGACCCCACATCACCATCCGAAGTCCTCTGTGATCGCCCGTGGCTCTCCGTGATCATTGTTGCCGTCTGTGACCCTCCGTGACCCATCCCTGTACTCCGCGACCCTCCGTGACCAGCGCCGTTCCCACCAGAGGACAGGCCGGAGTACCGCGCCGTCTGCTACTACAGTAGCTGGGCTGTCTACCGTCCAGGCCAGGGCAAGTTCGATGTCGAGGACATTGACCCGTTCCTGTGCACTCATCATATCTACGCGTTTGCTGGGCTAGACGCCTCCACCAACTCCATCATGTCGCTCGACCCCTGGAATGACCTCTACGACAACTACGGCAAAGGTGGGTCAGTACCGGTGATAGAGGAGTCTTGACGTGCCATTCGTTCGCCCGGTAAAATGTTGGAATGGAATTTGTTGATGCGTGTATTTGCTGTACTACCATTTATTCATCATGATTGATGAGAATCGTGCCTTTCAACACATGGCATAGAAATGGTTGCATAGTATGATATCACATAAAGCGTACAGTGGAAATATGCTGTACGTTAACAACGTCAAACTAACCTCCTTGTGGCCGGAAGTGATAGTCAACATGTCGACGAGTCGACTCGCAACGTGCTCCCACAGGAGCTTTCACTCGGTTTACCAACATGAAGCAGCGCAATCCGGCTCTGAAGACGATGCTGGCCATCGGTGGCTGGAACGAAGGTTCCAGCAAATACTCCGAGGTGTGCGCGTGTGCTTGTTTAATTGTTTGCTTGTGCTATGTCTCAGTGTGGTTGTATATTCATGCATGTAGCCGATGTAGGTAGGTAAGCTCTGCCATGAGTGAGGTTTCACCTTTGTAGACGAGTGGTGCAGGTTTTATGCATCGTGGGACCTCTATCAGAGGGATGGCCTGCACTTCTCAGAGAAGGGGGTCCATTTGCTACGCAAAGTGTATGAGCATGTCCTTCAGGGAAACTAGGAAATGGGGTGGGGGGGGGATGAAACTGCATTGCCAACTCAGGAATCTTCCAATAGTGTCAGCCAGGGCAATAGAACCTCAAAGTCAGCAAATAGGGACAGCAGTAGTTCAAGGAGGCAGAGTGATAGTTCATCTAGTGATAAAAGAACTCCTCAGCATGAAAAAGCCAAATATGGTTATGGAGCATTTGTTAAGTGTATGATGTCTAATGCTCAGAGTATCCGATCCAAATTTTATGAGTTCAAGTGTTATGTTGCTGAGGAGGAACCAGATTTTGTTTGCATTACGGAGGCATGGGTCAGTGAAGGGTATTTTGGAAATAACTTGCAGGACTATGAGATCTAGGGATACAATATGTTTTCGTGCAATAGGGGTCCAGCAATGAAAGGGGGTGGTGTAATGCTCTATATGAATAGCTTATTCAGTTCTCAAAAAGTAGCAGGTGGGGATAAAAATGTGTCTGTGGAGTCCATTTGGCTTGATGTCACTGTGGGAAAAGGCAACAGCAATACTCTTAGGATAGGAGCTTTCTACCGATCAGGAACCCTGCCACATTCTCAGCAACTGGAGCTTGACAAGGTGATTTGTGAGGAAATCAGTAGAAACGTCAAGAGGAAGTGCCTTATTCTTGGTGACTTTAATCTAAAGGGATATGAAAATGCTGGTGTTGGCTCCCCATCGTGCAAAATGTTTAGGAAATGCCTTGAAGAGGACCTGTTCTTACACCAGGTTGTATCGGAACCTACCAGGCATGGTTCATTCTTGGACCTTGTATTCTCGGATTTAAGTGACTTGGTTCAAGACTTGACTGTAGGCGAAACTATGGGAAAAAGTGACCATAACATAGTTAGATTCAAGGCACATGTAGGGGAAATTATCAAGGATAATTTGGTAAAGGTTCCAAATTTCAACAGAGCAGACTTTGACGTCATGAGAACAGCTTTAAGTGCAATCAGATGGGAAGAATAATTCTCCAATTTAGATGCCTGTGAAATGTGGGAAAAGTTCAAATCTTACGTGATGTTGTTTACAATCATATCAGGAAAATAAAGCCAAACAAGGCAGCAGGACCTGATGATATTTATGCTAGTGTGTTGCGGGAAACTAGTGTGTGAAAGAAACTAGTGTATGCTAGTGTGTGAAAGACCAGTTTCACAAAATGAAATTCCAACCGATTGGAAAAGAGCAAATGTAGTTCCTATTTTCAAGAAAGGAGAAAGAGGGAAAGTTGAAAACTATAGGCCAGTAAGTCTCACATCCATAGTCTGCAAGGTACTCGAATCAATTATGAAGGATATAATAGTTAGTTATCTGGAAGGTAGCAGATTGATTCAAGATACTCAACATGGGTTTAGAAAAGGACGATCGTGTCTCACAAACCTCTTGGACTTTTTGAACTTCGCCACAGAACAATTTGATCAGGGAAATCAGGTTGATGTAGCATATCTTGACTTTAGTAAGGCCTTTGACAAGGTACCCCATAAACGGTTAATGATACAGCTTCAGTCCCATGGTATTGCAGGTAGCATCTTAAAATGGATAGAGTTGTGGCTTTCAGATCGACAGCAAAGAGTGATGCTAAATGATACAAAGTCATCATGGCAAAATGTTCTTAGTGGAGTCCCCCAGGGGTCAGTACTGGGGCCACTACTGTTCATTGTATTTGTGAATAACATTGAAAGTGGCCTAAGCAGTAAAGTTTTGAAATTTGCAGATGATTTGAAGGTCTTTAGGACAATAACAGGTCAAGATGAGCATATCTCGCTGCAAAAAGACTTAGACGAACTTGTGAAGTGGTCCGAAGAATGGAAAATGAAATTTAATTGTGATAAGTGCAAAATCATGCATGTAGGTAAGCAGCATATGAAGGCTCCATACTTGATGGGTGGCCAAGTGCTATCAGTGACTAAACAGTAGAAGGATTTAGATGTTATTCTAAGCACAAAACTGGGGGCATCAGAACAGACCAAGGAAGCCAGGAAGAAGGCACTGATAATGCTCGAGGCAATAAAGAGGAATGTACCATACAGAAGTGAGGATGTGATCAGGAAGCGTTACTGTGCATACGTCAGGCCACATTTGGAATACTGCATCTAAACTTGGTATCCTAGCTATGAAAAAGATTGCTGGCTTTTAGAGAGAGTACAAAAGAGGGCTACAAAAATGGTTAATGGCATAAACAACCTGGCATATGAGGAAAGA
Source organism: Imbricaverruca yamaguchii (assembly GCA_034440575.1). NCBI lineage: Eukaryota > Metazoa > Arthropoda > Thecostraca > Neoverrucidae > Imbricaverruca > Imbricaverruca yamaguchii. Next base: position 890,649 of record JAOTOL010001587.1, read on the forward strand.
TTAAAGAAATTGAATATGTTTTCACTTAGATATAGAAGGCTGAGAGGAGATCTCATCGAGGTCTTTAAATTTGTCCATGGTCTGGAGAGGGGATACCTTGGGGAAATGTTTAAATTGAACAGAAATAATGCAATTAGAGGTCATAAATTCAAAATTAACGTTAACCACAGCAGAACAAGGTTAAGGCAAACTTTCTTCACCAACAGGGTAGTAGAACACTGGAACCAGCTGCCAGAAAACATTGTCAGTAGCAGCACATTGAACATCTTTAAAAATAGCATAGACAATCATTATAAGAATAGAGGGCTTGCTTTTCAGTTTTACAGGGAGGGCTGATTGACAGATTTGGTGGGCAACTGGTTCAGTGCACAGTGTGCAACCATGAAGGGCCCTTGTGGCTCATAGTTACACTAACCTTTTATGTCTTTTATGTCTTTATGTGTGCCTGCGTTTGCATATGCTTGGTTGTGCATGTTGCCTTTTGTACATGCCTAGTACATTGGCTATTTAAATGTGCATGGGTCCAGGATTTGTTGACATCTTCTCTTCCATTCAATCGGTGATGAGGACGGAGGGAGGGGTAGATGTATCAAACGCTCCGGATCTCCTATCTGTGATGGTAAAGCGTTTTAGTGAAGGAAGTGAAACATGGCGATAAGTAGTATTCTTAGATGCGTAAAACTTCACGTTATCCGAATAATTGTACTCGGATTACGTAGTAGAGAATGAAGGATGACATGCAACTTTGCATGTCACGTGGACCTTTTCGACGATGTTGAAAATTATTATTGGTGATGGATGAAAAGTGGCGCTTTGAGATTCGCTAAGACAAGAAAATGTCGTGCCCATTCATGAAAGATAACAATCATGTCGGCCCAGGCCATTCCGATAGTCAAAATATGAAGTTCTTTCACCGCATGAACAGCTGTATTTTCCCGCCCATCGTGTCTATCTCCCAACGGTACCTTCACTCGCCAGATGGCGGCCGACCCCTCTTCGCGCGCCACCTTCGTCGCCAGCGTGCCACCATTTTTGGAGAAGTTCAACTTTGACGGTCTTGACCTGGATTGGGAGTTCCCCGCTGCACGAGGTGGCGACCCAATCGATAAGGTGAGACGTGTCCGAAGTGTCCGGGAGCGTTGACTACAGACCGTTCACTACCTCCCGGCAGCTCACCAGCGCAATGGCTACAGCCGCAAACCATTGGCGTTGCTTCCAGCCACATACGTATGTCCTCTGTGACATGGCCGTTCCTTCTTCACGTGTTAGATTTCTCGTATCAGGAGCACTGCAATCACTGGGAAATCCCTCTAATAATAAATTGCATCTTAGCATTAATTATTCATCTAATGAGCGTTCCTTGTGTTCATATGTGCATGAACTACATGCACCTACGACCAACACATGGAGGATATAGAGTCTATTTGCTATGAATGCAAACATGGAATGGTGAATGATTGACACATATAGGACCTCTTGTATATAAGTTGTCCACTGTATCATCTTGATCAGAGTGCTGTTGGTGAGCAGCCCACATTGTGACTTGTTGCCGAGTGAGAAGTAATTGACACCAACAAGCATGGCTGTAATTACTATGCTTTTTAGGCTACCAACCTCGCGTTTTCGTGTTTCCTCCATGGTCTTTCCGTCCTCCCAGATCTACCAAACGTTTTCAGTCACATGTCAGCCTAACAATTTCATATGCAAGTGGGTCAGTGACGTAGAATCCCACAGAGACGTAAGAAGCCCCATGGCTTGCAGGCTGCATCGGGTCAGTATATATAACAGCCGCTGAGTTTCACATGACCGGCTTAAACATTGACTACGCTCTTCAGACGGATTACCTGGCACTGGTGAAGGAGTTGAAGGCAGCGATGGCCCCCAAGGGCCTTATCCTCTCTGCCGCCTTCGCCTCGGGCAAGCAAACAATTGACGACTCGTACAAGCTGAAGGAGCTGGGAGAGTGAGTTTTGTCACCAGATGCCGGTGTAGCGGATTGAACTGGTTCCATCGTGTTGCTTTTCCCACTCCAAGGATTTAGATTAGGAACGATGACAACAGCTAGTTGATAACATTATCAGTTCGGACAACTAGTTTCACCCTTGCTCTGCATTGGTAGGACTGGTGTCCAGCATTTTGAAGAGCTGAATCGACATTTTCTCTTCAGGATCTGGCCTTCAACGAACCTTGACTCCATAGCCCAAGCGGAAAACATACATCCGTTCCGTTTTATATGCGTTATCGAATGTTGTACGACTCCATGGTTATTAACAACTTAGATGTCATCTCAAGTGCACGCTCCGGTCAAACCAAAATGTTCATTAACACGCATATTTTCCAGGTCAGTTCATTGTATTGCAGGTGCAGGTACAGCTTCGTCGTCTTAGATTTCAGGCTGTAGCAACCGAACAAGAAGGGATTGTTCCTTCTCGACCTAAATTGCATCTGAGCCATGTTGTGTTTGTGCGATAGGGCGCTGGACATAGTGAACGTAATGACGTACGACTACCACGGCTCGTGGCAGCCTTTCACCGGCCACTTGGCTCCGCTGTACCTCTCGCCGCTGGATGCCGAACACCCAGGAGCTGAATACCTCAGCGTGGTAGGTAAACACCAGCCTTGGTAAGCAAACGCCAACTGTGTAGGTACACATCAGCCGTGGTAGATGAGCACATCAGCTGTGGTAGGCAAACACCAGCCGTGGTAGGTAAACACCAGCTGTGATAGGTAGGCAAGAGCCCACCACGTAGCTGGCGGACGCTGCTACTACGCCTGTTTCGGGTGTGGAAGGCTATTGGCTGAAGTGCGATCGCGGACATACCCTTCCTCAGCCAGCTCCGCTCCTGGCTAGGCAGTTCCAGGATAGTGTTCGCCGTACCACAGGATTAACGCTGACCTTCAGACCAATCAGTATGGCGGCACGTCCCGAACGTACAGCCCGGCCCGGCCCCGAACGTACAGGTCCTCTGTTCGCCGGGCCCGAGATGTCGAGGAACCTGAAGGCAAGCGAGAAGTAAAGCCTGTCCCACAGAGGCATCTAAAAATAGAGCATCAGTGTATGTGTGTGGGTGTGTGTGTTTGTGCAGGTATGTGTGTGTGTGTGTGTCTGCGTGAGTGCGCGTGATTGCGTAGGTGTGTGTGGGTGTGTAGGTGTTTGTGTATGTATGTGCACTGAACATAAAATCGGGAAGAGAGGACCCAACAATGTTTTTTAAGGAAAGGTGCGCCACAACCGTCAACGGCACCATCACTTGAGCTGTTCCGCACCATGGCATAGCTGCAGAGACGCGAGACATGCGCTCAGTCTTTGTCGGCATTGCAGGAGGGCTATGTTAAGAAGAGATTTCAGGAAAATTGTTGCATATACTTAGCCGACATCGGGGTTTTCATGATGAGAATGTAGCTTGCTGAAATCGCTCAAATTGAGAAATGGAATTGTTGGAAATGATTTCATTATTTCATGTTTATTTTTAATCGCGTATCAATCAAACTGAAAGTCACCTATTTGTCAGTGTGTCCTTCAATTTTGCCTAAAATGGCATATTGCTGTATTTCAATCACGCCTGCAGACGCCTCCTCTACAGACTATAATTGTTTTCATCGTCTGAGCATGCTCATTTCGGTTTAATCCATATCGATTTCGCATCTCCAATCGTTTTATACGAATCACCCAACTCTTGTGGCGACACCTTTCGCTTTGATGAAAGTGATCCATCTGCTACTTTGAGTGCAGTCTTTTCAGTTGTCAATCAGATAAACAACGTTAGCATATGTAGTCGATCCGATCGCGTCCGGTTTTGTTTTCGTGATTGTAACTGCAGGAAAGTAGCATCTGGTGTAACTTATCGATACCATGTTGCACTGTGCGAGAGTCGGAATTGTGAAGGAAGAGGAAATCAGAAATGTGCTTGATTTGAATATGTTGTGTATAATGGATTTTCATGCTACTGTTAGGATGCTCTTGTCGCACCATGGGGGTCCGGTGTGATTAGGGTGTATGAAATGACTTAGTTGGAGCGACTTCTCTCCTACAACTGGCACCTGCATCGGTCGCTGAATTCCGTTTCCGAGAGAGTTGGCCCACTGATGACTCTCAATGCTGTTGTAGAACTACACCGTAAACTACTACATCACGGGCGGCGTCCCCAAGGAGAAGATAAACATGGGCATCCCGCTGTACGGCTGTGGCTTCACGCTGGATAACGTCGACGAGCACGGCCTATACGCACCCGGTAACCAGCCTCAGCCAGCCTGCCCCTACACCCGCCAGGCGGGCGTCTGCGGCTTCAACGAGGTCAGCGACATGTCAACACGTGACCTGGATCCCAACTGGAGATCAATTGTTCCAGGCTGAGCACATAGTGCTTCGAAATCCGGCTTAGATCCACACATAGCGTACCTGAAGTCGACTAAGATATTCGAAATATGTGGTGCCAGATTCTGGTGTTAATATATTTTCTCAAGTCGCGCGATATCCTGCCATAAGTCTTCCAGCTGTGAGAGAAATGAGTCTCATGAAGCCATAAACGCGATCCTTTTCGAACGGCGCAGCATAATGTTACTTGTCGCAGCATAATGTTACTTACAATAGGGGTCCAGCAATGAAAGGGGGTGGTGTAATGGTCTATATGAATAGCTTATTCAGTTCTCAAAAAGTAGCAGGTGGGGATAAAAATGTGTCTGTGGAGTCCATTTGGCTTGATGTCACTGTGGGAAGAGGCAACAGCAATACTCTTAGGATAGGAGCTTTCTACCGATCAGGAACCCTGCCACATTCTCAGCAACTGGAGCTTGACAAGGTGATTTGTGAGGAAATCAGTAGAAACTTTAAGAGGAAGTGCCTTATTCTCGGTGACTTTAATCTAAAAGGTTATGAAAATGCTGGTGTTGGCTCCCCATCATGCAAAATGTTCAGGAAATGCCTTGAAGAGGACCTGTTCTTACACCAGTTTGTATCGGAACCTACCAGGCATGGTTCATTCTTGGACCTTGTATTCTCGGATTTAAGTGACTTGGTTCAAGACTTGACTGTAGGCGAAACTCTGGGAAAAAGTGACCTTAACATAGTTAGATTCAAGGCACATGTAGGAGAATTTATCAAGGATAATTTGGTAAAGGTTCCAAATTTCAACAGAGCAGACTTTAACGGCATGAGAGCGGCTTTAAGTGCCATCAGATGGGAAGAAGAATTCTCCAATTTAAATGCCTGTGAAATGTGGGAAAAGTTCAAATCTTACTTAAAGGAAACTCAGATTAGACATGTCCCCCAAAAGCAAAGACGCAAAAGAAGGGTAGGAAAGCCAGCATGGCTTACACCAGACGTGATAAAAGCAATTAAGGCTAAGAAAACTGCATTTAGAGTTTTTAAAGAAGCCTCAAATGTCATTAATCTAAAGGCGTATCGAAAAGCTAGAGACACTGTGAAGCAAAAAACCAGAGCAGCAAAGCGAGCAAAGGAACTGGATTTAGCTAGAAACTGTAATGGGGACAGTAAAAAGTTCTTTAGTTTCTACAAGCTGAGTAAAGTTTCTAGCACAATTGGTCCACTGGAAGTAAACGGGACTACATTGGGTGAGGATAGTGAGATGGTTGAGGAGCTGAGCAAGCAGTTCAAATCAGTGTTTACATTGGAAGATATGACCAATCTGCCGACCGTACACCATAGTTCAGTTACATGGGATCTGACAAATGATGTTGATTTCATTGGTAGTGATGTTGTCATATCAGGAAAATATAGCCAAATAATGCAGCAGGACCTGATGATATTTATGCTAGGGTGTTGCGGGAAACTGAAAAGGAACTGGCATTTCCACTTAGTATAATATTTTGTAGATCAGTTTCACATAATGAAATTCCAACCGATTGGAAAAGGGCAAATGTAGTTCCTATTTTCAAGAAAGGAGAAAGAGGGAAAGTTGAAAACTATAGGCGAATAAGACTCACATCCCTAGTCTGCAAGGTACTCGAATCAATTATCAAGGATAGAATAGTTAGTTATCTGGAAGGTAGCAGATTGATTCAAGATACTCAACATGGATTTAGAAAAGGACGATCGTGTCTCACAAACCTCTTGGACTTTTTGAACTTCGCCACAGAACAATTTGATCAGGGAAATCAGGTTGATGTAGCATATCTTGACTTTAGTAAGGCCTTTGACAAGGTACCCCATAAACGGTTAATGATACAGCTTCAGTCCCATGGTATTGCAAGTAGCATCTTAAAATGGATAGAGTTGTGGCTTTCAGATAGACAGCAAAGAGTGATGCTAAATGGTACAAAGTCATCATGGCAAAATGTTCTTAGTGGAGTCCCCCAGGGGTCAGTACTAGGGCCATTACTGTTCATTATATTTGTAAATAACATTGAAAGTGGCCTAAGCAGTAAAGTTTTGAAATTTGCAGATGATTTGAAGGTCTTTAGGGCAATAACAGGTCAGGATGAGCATATCTCGCTGCAAAAGACTTAGACGAACTTGTGAAGTGGTCCGAAGAATGGCAAATGAAATTTAACTTTGATAAGTGCAAAATCATGCATGTAGGTAAGCAGCATATGAAGGCTCCATACTTGATGGGTGGCCAAGTGCTATCAGTGACTCAACAGGAGAAGGATTTAGGTGTTATTCTAAACACAAAACTGGGGGCATCAGAACAGACCAAGGAAGCCAGGAAGAAGGCACTGAGAATGCTCGGGGCAATAAATAGGAATGTATCATACAGAAGTGAGGAAGTGATCAGGAAGCTTTACTGTGCATACGTCAGGCCACATTTGGAATACTGCATCCAAGCTTGGTCTCCTAGCTATGAAAACGATTGTTGGCTTTTAGAGAGAGTACAAAAGAGGGCTACAAAAATGGTTAATGGCATAAGCAACCTGGCATATGAGGAAAGATTGAAGAAATTGAATATGTTTTCACTTAGATATAGAAGGCTGAGAGGAGATCTCATCGAGGTCTTTAAATTTGTCAATGGTCTGGAGAGGGGATACCTTGGGGAAATGTTTGAATTTAACAGAAATGATGCAATTAGAGGTCATAAATTCAAAATTAAAATTAACCACAGCAGAACAAGGTTAAGGCAAACTTTCTTCACCAACAGGGTAGTGGAACACTGGAACCAGCTGCCAGAAAACATCGTCAGTAGCAGCACATTGAACATCTTTAAAAACAGCATAGACAATCATTATAAGAATAGAGGGCTTGCTTTTCAGTATTACAGGGAGGGCTGATTGGCAGATTTGGTGGGCAACTGGTTCAGTGTACAGAGTGCAACCAAGAAGGGCCCTTGTGGCTCAGAGTTGCACTAATCTTTTATGTCTTTATGTCTTTATGTCTTTGTCGAGGACACTTAAATTACCTTGCTGAAGCCAAAGGAATGCTGTTGCTGATTCCCATGCGCTATATTTGTATGTGTATGTATTGTTGCAATCCTTGCTATAATCAGTTCCTGCCGACAAAAACTCAGTTTGGTCCTCTTCTGCTCTTATACTGGTAACTGGCCGACGGACATTATCACGAATATCAGAGCATAGATCGAACGCCTTACTCTAATTGTGAATCAACGTACCACCCAGACTCCACTGAAGCACAGCGAACGGGCCCGCAACCGCAGTGTATACCACCAGCCCACCCGGAGAGAATCCACTCGGACAGCTCCCAGTAGTCATTGTTTGTCCACCCGGAATGCTCCGATCCCACCGGCGAACCACAAATAGTCAAACAATAGGTAGGTCTCAGCCACAGCGTCGGCGCCGTGGCTGAGACCTACCTATTGTTGTAGCTGAGACCTACCCCACCAACGCCGTGGACTAAGGCAGACCCACCTCATAGCGTACGATCGCACCGATTCGCTCATAATCGCTCATAAAGGCGACCGTCACAGGGAGCTCACCTGTCTCGGAGAGTGCCGGGTAACATCTGAGTGCTCCCCACTACGCACCGCCGACATGATCTCGGGTAGCAACCATCCGCCAATGACGTCACAGCAATGCCGTGATGCTCTCCGTCACGGCCAGTTCGCTAACATTCGTTATTGACGGACGAACGACATGCATTACAGTATTATACGTCCCCATGTAATCTCAAAACTAAACGCAGCACGAAAAGAGAAGAGGTGACATTGGAAGGCATTAGATTAGTGCATGCCACTAAAAGTGGTCTATGCATCAAACGCACAACAATAACTGCCTATTTAAACATCACTGCTGCATTCGACCGAGTACACAAGTCCGCACTGACACACAAACTCCACAAGATAGGCTTACGCGGGCACATGACACACTACATTTTAAATTTCCAGACAGATAGGACTCTTAAGGTCTGATGCGGCAGTGTCACATCAAACACCACAACTCAGGAGCAGGGCCTGGCGCAGGGGAGCGTGCTCTCACCGAGCCTCTTCATCATCCTGATCAACGACATACTTGCCGACCATACGGACACATTACTTCAATACTCACTGTTCGCGAACAACATAGCAATTTGAGCATCACAATGCTTCCTTAACACGAGCCATGGAGGGCCTCTGAAAATTACGCGCATAGGAGGTGGATACCGCCCCATAAGATCTCGGCTCTTATTAAGGCAAGAGCAACGAAATTCGCAGGTTGTATGGGGACGATAGTGAACTCTATTGTGTGCAAATTTCATGACCTTAGGTCAATATCTTCAAGGTCAAATGAGGTCAAAATATCAAGATTTTCTGTTTTTTCGTGGCTTGGCTTGCCATTGTTAATGATCGCTGTGATTGTGTTTAAATGCTCAAAAATTGGAATGAATGATGTTTCGAACATTACTAATGATGTAATACAGATTCAAGATCCGCCATTTGACCTCAGGTTACCTATATAGGAGCACTTTATCAGGTCATTACCTGCTCCAGTTACCGGAATCGGGCTGCCGACCCGACTGCTCCGTTGGGCGGCTCGGCACAATCGGCTTCGCAAAGAAAAGAATGAAATGCATGAATAAAGTATGGAAACGCTTAGGCACACAATGACAAACAGTAGACTTCGGGATGTGTAGGGAGTAACATGCAAAATGACATCAATCGCATGACAGGCATATGCAATTACGACAATATTCCAGTTGACCAAGTTTGGCTCCATTAGTCTGTCATGAACTTGACCTGACCTGACCTTGGCGACCTAACATGACTTCTAAATTATATAGCATAACAATATGCATCAAACGAGTCGCTAGTGTTGTCAAGAACACTTCTCTTTTGCTAATATACGGGAGGAGCATCAGCGCCGATATTTGTAGTCTGGCGCTGATACAATTTTATAACTTTAGCGACCCCGAACTCGAAACATTTTCGGTCGATTTAAATTCTTCTTGCTTTACGCAACGCACCGGTCATTTATAAGCAGGTACACAGACAATGGCGTAAATCGGTGGGTAAAATTGTGAGTTATCTACGAAAAATCAGAGGGGTGGGCGAATTTCGCACCATCTAGGTGCGTGCTAAAGCTGAAAAAAACATTCCAGCAGGACTAGACCACATTGCAAAGTGGTGCAAAACTTGGGGCTTCACTTTATCCGCAAAAAAATCGGCCACCGTTGCATATAGTCGTCTCCGTCCCACACCCAAAACTCTACATAAAATCGATGGCAAAGCCATCGAACAGGTGAAAACCTTCAAGTTCTTAGTAATGCATTTAAACGAAAAACTCAGTTTCAACGCCCACATCACCGCCATCACGAAGCGATGCACGAGGCGATGCGCGAAGCGCGTCAACATAATGCGTGGACTTGCAAACCCAGACTGGGTTGGAGACAGGAAATACTACTGCGACTGTGCACATCAATAATTCGACCCATCCTAGAATACACCAGCATCGTTTTTGCCACCATTTCAAAAAGTCAGAGCAGAAAGTTAGAAATCATCCAAAACAGCAGCATCAGAGCAACCACATGTGCCCTCAGCACCACGCCGATAGCCAGTCTTCTAGTGGACTCAAACACTTCACCTCAGGAGGGCACAACAGCTGTGGCGCTACCACATCAAAATCAAAATCATTAAAAATCGTCCGGCACGATGCTGATACGATGCCTAACGCCTAACGCCTAACAGATACGACAAGAGCCGCAAACTTCCACCATATGGCATTCAAATTGTCGCGGCTCTCCCAGATCTTAACCTCACAATGCCACCCACTGCAGCACGACCGCCCACTAGGCCATTCTGGACTTTCAGTCAACGAAAGGTTGAGTACGTGCTCTCTGAGAAGAAATCCACTACCACATCGGCGGAAATTCTTGGCGTCTTCCACAAGTTCGCCGATGACAACAATCACAAATCACTCGTATTCACGGCTGGGTCGAAACACGAGGCTAAGGTAGGCATCGGCATCACTGGACCAGGTATCAGACTTTCCAAGCATCTACCGGATAACTTCTCCATCTACTCCCCTGAAGCAATGGCCATTCTGGCCGCTATGTCCATTCTCATGAGGCGAAAAGCCAGGGACGTAGTGAATTGCTTGGACTCCAAATCCGCCAAATCCGTCCTACAGTCAATTAGCAACACCCACGACTGCCCGCATCACTTCATTATCGAATCCAACAAATCTTGGCCCATAACGTAAAGATGAACTTTTCCTTTCTCTGGATTCCGGGCCGCCCCAACATCCCAGGTAACGAATAAGCAGACCGGCTCGCAAAGTAAGCCTTAGCATTGAACGCTTACCGTGGCGTGGAATACTCGATGGGCATTTTGTTTTGAATTATGCATTTTGAATGTGGTGTTGTAGGATTGCAAAGCACTCTTACAACCTTTCGAGTATTCCAAGCACCACATTCGCCAACATCAATAGAACACATGGACGCAACACAACTCAACACAACTCAAATCCAACCACACCCACGCAGTCAAACCAACGACAGGCACGTGTAACACATGAAGTCAATCTCACCGACAAAAAGAGGTCATCTTCACTAGACTTATCATTGGTTGCACAAAACTAGCACAGCGTCGATTAGAGAATGACTAACACACACCACCTCACTGCAACACTTGCAACACCACGTTAAGCATAGGCCATATCCCGCTAGACTGCATTGGCCTTAGCTCTCAAAGACAACCACTTGAGGCATTCTGCCAAAGAGAGGGCATCACCCTATCGCTCCCATCGTTTCTCGGTGACAAACACCCAGAGCTCCTTCAATTGCTATTTGAATATTTGTATGTCACAAAACTAGCAGGAGCACCGTAGTCACCACTCCACCAACGCTCACACCAACTTGCAATGCATGACCGCGAATCTCTCGTAGGAAACACGTATATAGCCCTCGTATCCCCTCGTGGCGTGGGACGTACATGAGCCGATTTTATTCCAAATTGGAAATAAATGGCTACCTAGTGGTGCCGTCGCATGTAGATGAACCGATTTGCTTTTGGAAAACTAAAACTAAAAATGAAAATTAGCATGACGTACAACGACTACCCAGAGGAGCAATCAGACGTAGATGAGCCGATTTGCCTTCTAACTCATAACGTAAATAGCTATCCCGAGGAACAGCGGACGTAGAAAAGCCGAATTGCAAAACACCGTACTAACCCAACTGGCATTCCTGTATTGCATGCTTAGACTAACCCGCTACTAACAACTAACACGTGATACTAACCGGCGTGATAGGCGGTGTGGACAATTACCTCCTTGTTCGCACGGTAAAAATTGATCGGTGCTCTTCTATAGGGGCAGGCTAAAGCCGGTATCCTGACAAAAAAAGCTTCTCGTCACTCAAAACGCCCCACCCCCACCCACCTAAACTACAAAGTATTTCGTGGAGGTGTAAATAATATAATAAATAAAATAAATAATTTAGACATCAGGGAGTCGTCTCGAACCCAGCTCGAACTCGAACCCTCGTTCAGCACGTAAAAATAGCTCACAAACAATAACGTGAAATTACCTTAACGTAAATGTCCACTTGCCTACACCTTGATCGCAAACACTTGCTTTTATAGGCAGACGTGCAACGCGAACCAGCGCGAAGCCCATTGACATGACTCACTTCACACATTTCGTGCTCCTTATTCTTCATCGGCGGATTTCACGTTACTTAGCCATGACGACATTTCTTAAACCGTAATTGATGCATTCCTACTGTACCTACAGCCCATGCGTGCTTTGCTGCGGTTAATTTGCTCGGTTGGCTGAATGCTTACATTTCTGGATGTTATCAGAATGTGCCGTACCACTACTGACCTTGAAACAAAGCCGTGCACGTGGACTAAACTTGGATAACGTTTTACTCTTGAGCATCCATGGTAGAACATTGGCGCATTCTTAGTTCGAATTCAGCGACCATTGTTACGTTTGGGTATTTCAAGAAGTAAGTTGTGGTCTTGCACTTTACACGAACTCGCTTATCACGATTTGTGTGGCGGAGTGTTTGATCTGGCACTAAATATGTACTCTAGGTGCTGATAGATCTCCATTACATAAGTTACGTTCTTAATTCGCTCAATACGTCAGCCGATCGCAAGCATATTTATCTGACTGACTGGACAGCATACCAAACTTAGCTCACCTAGCTTCGGCCAGCCTGATCTCGGCTGACCTGACCCGGACTGACCTGACCTGGGCCGGCAGATCTGTGTGATGCTGCAGGAGGGAGGCTGGACCTCAGTGCGAGACGCCGATCAGAAGGCCGTCTGCAGCTACAAGGACCGTGTCTGGGTTGGCTACGATGACATCGCGACCATGAAAGTCAAGGTGGCTGGCAGTGTCCCCCATTCCTCCCATCCGAAGTTCCTGTTGCGTCAACGCAAGCAAGCCTCTGTTGAACTGATGAGGTAGGGGTGTCACTTTGCAACATTCACGCAGTAGCCCCTGATGCCATCGCACTGTGGGATTATTTCCCACATGCACAGTGCGTTGGTCCCTAGATGCCGTTATACTGTGGAATTACTCTCTATCAAATATGGTCCAACAAATATGATGTCAACGCTTCGGTCCAAAAATCTGCAGCAATGCTTTTTAGCCACTCGACTCCTTGACCAAGTCCAGAAACATCTGCTGACCTCGGGAAAAATGCCACACCTTAGTAAAATTACTTTATATTTGTTTCTCCCGTCATTTCTTTAAAAGCCGAAGCAGGAATTCATTCATCAGCCCTCCCACGATTGAAACATACACTTAAGTATGCCTCTAAAATTCAATTTCAAAAGAAAGTATTTAAATACAATATTTAAATATTTTGTGTATTTGTATTGTATTTATAAATATTTAAATATATAAAATATTCCTTAACCACAAAAACACACACACTCAAATTTGTCTAGTTTAATCCTTCATTTGACCAACCGGCTTTATCCGACCTTACATTTGTAATTTGTGTATTTGTTTTGCACTAATTTGCCCTTGCACCGTCTCCCACGTTTTACGGTACCCTGCGTGGTTTGCAAATGGTAAAATGTTTCAATGTATATCTAAAAATTGCATTGATACAAGATTATGAGCGGATATTGACCCACACGAACTCGTATTCTTATACTGCTTTCGTCTAGCGACACCGGCTAGGTCCAATGAGACGTGTGCCAATTCCAGGAGCGATTACACTTCCATTGGTCTTAGTTCATTAACCAGGAAACTATGCTACCAACCAGATAGATTGTACAACGGCTTCTTAGTTATATGTCGGCTCAAATACGAGTAGCTTCATCTTGTTTGACATGGGCATGACCTAGCGTGACACTGACAACATAGCCTATTCCGGCCCTGAGATTCCATGGGCGCCAAGGGGTCAAGCCTGGTAGACACGCCCTAAAGCTGAAATAACCAACCAACAAACCCTGCAGTTCCATAACCTGACTTGTCAATACAACCTGTCCATGACGGTGTCGTCGTCGCTTGATTGTTTTTGATGTGGATCTTACCGTTTGACACCCATTGCGTCATCTAAAATTATTATACCATGACCTGACCTAGCTGTACTTACCCCACAACATGACCTGCCTCTGTAACCGGGCAGACGGACTACATCAAGTCGATGAAGCTGGGTGGCAGCATGGTGTGGTCCATCGACACGGACGACTTCCACAACCTGTGCGGCTTCGGCACGGCAAACCCCCTGATGAACGCCATCTGGGCCAACTTGAACGGCGACGTCCCGGTGCCCACTGGACCCACGCCCGCCCCTGGCTCGATGAGAAGGCGTCAGGTACCTCCATTTTATCCACGCCAGCCCACGGCTCGGTGAAAAGGCATCACACATCTCCACTGGACTCACGCCCGCCCGTGGCTCGGCGAGAAGGCATCGGATACCCCCAGGGGCGTTGTTTTGTAGGCTTTTGGAGGGGCATGTGCCCCCTACCCCAATGTTCAATTTTGCACCACCTAATATTTAATGGAAATAGGCATGCAGCAAAAAGCATACAACTGCGGGTTGCAATCGGAGCGGGGGCGCCGATGGCAAAGCCTATGGCCACACCGATGGCCCCGCCGATGCTGCCCAGGCAGGCTGCGGCAGCTGTTAGAGATATAGAGTCTGTTCCGGTGACCTCATCCGGAATAGGTTGAAGGCCCATTTCCTCTACCGCCCATTCCAGCGCCTCATCCGGAATAGGTTTACCCTCATCCAACCTCCACCGGATGTGGAAAATCTAATCCGGCCGGTCGGCGGTTGAGGAAGCGCAAACTCGGAATACGAGAAACGTGCCGCAACAGTGGCGTTCAGAATGAAATAGTTTTTTAAACTTGACTTAGGCCATGAGCACAGTCTTTAAGTTGGATAAGTCGCACTTTCTTTATTTTACAATAATATTTTGGGGGGAAGAAATCCAAGAGACATGGCATATGCGATGGATATGAGCAGTCACCAATGTTCTATATCATCAACTACACAACTTTGTCTCCAGTGCACTTCGGGAGCATCCAATGTCGAAATGGAAAATGGAGATGGGCGTTTGAAATTTGATGGGGAAATTGGAGGTTCAGACATGCGTGCCAATTTGCATGCTTTTGAGGCAGCATGCTTACTGGCATGTATTCATGCTTTTTCTTCGCATGTATGTATCAGTGGCTGATGGAGGAGCTCCATGTGCCCCACACATGGGAAGGTGGCTTTCCTCTGACACACGGGCTTTGGATATTGATTAAAATTATTTGGAGGGGCATGTTAAGGCAATCGTCAAGTAAAAGTGGATTGGAGGCCACACTCCATAGAGCCGAATGCTAGCAGTTGAAATTATTGAAGGAGGGAAAACCAACATTAGTTGGCACTTACCCACTCAAAAATGTATAAAGCAACACCCATGCTCAAACGGGTAACCCGTCAAGTACACCGTACTACTCGAATGCCACTTGCTAAACGGTCTTTTGTCCTAAGGTGCCCCTCAGAGTGAAAGACGTTCATTCAGTATGATCCAGTGCAGTCCCCCTTCCTCGCTTAATGAATATTGTACTGGACGAGAGCTTCGAGGGACTACCGCAACAGCGCTCTTCTGAAGAAATGATTCCCCTCCAGACGAGTACCTGACTACCCAGCAGAAAATGTCTGGATCTCCGCCTCTGAAATAAATGCTTTTGGAGCTCCAGAAGCAGCACATACCATCGTCATCCACTGTGCGTCACCTTCACGTTCGGAGTCGGAATAAAAAAACACAGTCTGCAGCGTGTTTCATTCATCCTCAAATAGCTGCTGCACAATGGGATTCATCGGGCATTCACAACAGCAAGTTAGTATATCAATCAATAAAAAATAGCACTAGTACGCGCAAGATCGGAGCAAGCGACAGAGAATGCCACCGATCTGCACATATGCGTCAAATAACACTACAATCATATCACCGCCAACAGCTGATTAAAGGACAAAACTCTACCGGTCGTTCCGGCACCTCGACCTGGAAGAGCTATTCTGGCCGATGCTCAACCTATTCCGGATGAGGTCGCCATATGAGGTCGGTCAGGATGAGGTAACGTATGCGTGTCGACGTATCCAAGGCTGTAAGTGGAAGTGTTATGGACACATTTTGTGGTGAGGTTCATGTGAGCTGCACTGGCGGGTTAGGCTGTTGAGTTATGTATACATGTGTGTCATTTCGCAGCAGGAAGAGCACAGCCACACTTCAGATAACTCACTGGAGCATGTCCGTTCTTCACGCGACAGGGACTGCGAAGCAACCAGAACTATTACAAGCCCGCTACAGAGATTCCCATTTTGATCTTCACACATTAGTGCCTATGGAACAACCAGAACTACCGCAAGTTCGCTGCACATATTCATATATTTCCTAGATGTGCTCACGAGGCAAAAGGCGGAAAATCTTCATAAAATGCGTTTGGCTGTTCCAGATAGCCAGACAATCTGACGTGCATAACTTCACAAATGATGGCTCCGAAACGCACGTTAAAAATACCACGGAAGTTGCGACCAGACAATTTTCACCTGTCCTGTCCGTTTCCAGACAAGCACGCCAACACCGAGCCGTCCAACTGTCGCTCCCAGCCACATGTGCAAGAAGAACGGTCCGAACCCCGACCCAGACAAGGTGTGCTCATCCATCTTCTACGAGTGTGTGCAGGGCGGCGACCACTGGGACGTGATCCAGGTCAGTCGTGTGATATCGCCCCGACTGTTGCCAGTTGACACAGGTCGGGGACCATTGGGACGTGACCCAGGTCAGTCGTGTGATATCGCCCCGACTGTGACCAGTTGACACAGGTCGGGGACCATTGGGACGTGACCCAGGTCAGTCGTGTGATATCGCCCCGATTGTGACCAGTCGGCACAAGTCGAGGACCACTGGGACGTGACCCAGGTCAGTCGTGTGATATCGCCCCGACTGTGGCCAGTCGACACAGGTCAGGGACCACTGGGACGTGACCCAGGTCAGTCGTGTGATATCGACCCGACTGTGACCAGTTGACACAGGTCGGGGACCATTGGGACGTGACCCAGGTCAGTCGTGTGATATCGCCCCGATTGTGACCAGTCGGCACACGTCGAGGACCACTAGGACGTGACCCAGGTTAGTCGTGTGATATCGACCCCGAGCGGTGCCAGCATTTAATCCAGCACCTTTGTATCCAGAGTTCAACGCTCTGGCCAGTCGGCCATTCCCACCCTCTTATGCAGTTGCCCTGGATGTTCACCTATCGTCACGTCTTCGTTCGTGACGTCAAGGTCACTCAGAGGGTGACCCAGACCGCAATTCTAACGGCACCCCCGACTGGCGCCACCCACAGGAGTGCGCCACCGGCACGGTATTCGACAGACAGGCCAACACCTGCACCTGGATCAACGAGTCGCCCGAGTGTAATCAAACGACGCCTGCCACGGAGATCTAAGTATACAGCTTACATCGGCTGGTGGCTAAGCCTCGCACCACCCGTGATCGCAGCAACTGGATCATCCGGACTCGCTTCCAGTTACCAGCCGGAATCACTCGTCTCGTTGAAAGGTGTAGGAGGTGGTCTCATGCGGTTCATGCTGGCCGTGGCTCATTTGGAATGCGATGCACTAGTTGGCGTTCATTGCATGCCAACTGGTGCATTGTATGCCTAGTGTTACAACAACAGCGGCAAAGACGTCACGTGTCACATGAGTTGCATAGGCCTGCAGATAGCCGGGTTATGCGGCTCATGTCCGTTTTGAAGATTGCGCCGGAAGGTTCCAGAGGAAATGCATGTGGTGAAGGTGAATCATCCGCACTCCGTTCGGCGTGTGCTCATAAATGCAGCCCACTGCCCGATGTGCATTGAACAGATTATTTACCGGCTCTTAGCTTTTCATTTCGTATGAACAGTTAGGCGAAGATAAACCGTAGCCTGCTTCAGGTTCCTCTAACAAACACCGACCTATGTTCGCCCATTCTGAGCTCGTAGGGTCATATGATGGTCAAGTCAATGAAGCACACTGCCATTGGATTACCTGGGAGATGATTTGCACTTGCATTTGCATTTGCATTTGCATTTGCATTTGCATTATTAACGTACTGGTGTCCGAAGACACTGCGCCGACTGGCACCTTCTGCGCTGCTGGGTATCCTACTGCCAATGCTGACACCAGACCTGAAGCCGAGGCTTTTAAGAATCTGTTAGCTGCAGCAGCCAGTTCGACCAGAAGAACTTCCTCTGACGGCAGCGATAATTTTGTCCAAGCCTGCGGCAGCCATTGAAGATATAGTTGTCCAGAAGCTCTCGTGTGGGGCATCTCCTGTTGTACTCTGTTCTCAGTGCATTCGCAGGAGCAGCTGGAACGGCTTCTGGTCTTCGAGCTGCTGGCGGGGCAATTAGGCTCCCAGGAGGGCCGGTCCCGATTCCGCCAACCTACGCCTCAGGCGTCACTAATGGTCACGAAACCGGGCGCCTTGACCGTGATAATATTCGCACCTGAGTGGCAATCAACACAGAAAGGGTGTCACCAGCAAGTCGAACTTGGCGCTGTCCTCTTGTATTCCAGCCACCTGAAACGCACTGTCCGTGTGCGTCGGCCAGAAGCCTGCCTTCTCCGGAAAAGGAGACAACTGTGATAGCCTAAACGCGGTCAGCTGCTGGCTTGCAGATGTAGGAGTCAGGGGCAGATGCAGGGAAAGACTGGGGTCATATGCCTCCCTCCTATGGAAGGTAGCCGCTCCTCCAGCCGGGTTGAGGCGCTCATCCGGGAAGGCTCGAGTGAATCCCCTGCATATATTATTATTTTTTAGTCAGAATCGCCCCTCTGAGAGAGAAAGTGCCCATCAGTGTGCTCGAATGGGCCCCCTCAAATTTTTGACCAGAGGCTCCTCTCGAAGGAAAAAGACACCACTCCAGGCTGAAGCGGGTTAAAAAATTATCATGAGAGGAACTTGGTCTCCAGCCGAAACATTTGACTGGTGGGGTGCACACGGTCTTTCTCGGAGTGGCATCTTTATGTTCCGTGGTGCGCATCTGGCTGAAGAAGATAGAGGGGGTTCATTCGAACACTCTGGGTGGGGGTCATTTCCTATTAAGCAGTGTCTCTGGCTGAATAATTAGAAGGAAATATACTCGAGAGGGTACCTCATCCTCTCAGAGGATCGCCTCTAGCTGGACAATTTTTGCAGTGGGGAAACTACCGGAAATATTTTTGCAGTGACGCCCCCCAAAACATAGGCTCCCCTTCAAACAAGTGTCCCCATGACAATTGCTGAATCCGCCCCTGGCAGGAGTCCCTGGAAGTGGCAGGGCCGCCGCGCTTCGGACGTCAACATGCTTGGTTTTGAAAATTACTTTCTTCACATCCTCATCTTTTTCTCGGGGTTACAACATGGTGTATGACCCATCACCCGATGTCCAATCTTCATAATATGGAATAATTATGTTCCGATATATTTTTGGCAACATGTATGATAAAGTGTCATCTTTTATATTACCCATGACTTGTGTATACTACAGTGACTACTTTGTCTCTTTCACCGGCACGTACCTACTTTGGGAGTGGCGACTCATGCGCATTTTGTCATATACCTAAGACATATAGGACATATAAAGCAGAGATACACCAGAAATGGATACTTCTTAGAACAGCTACAGATACCTGAAAATAGAACGGAAGCAGCAAAATATTTTATATGTAGTGCATCTAGTACATTATACATTCAAACCATCCGAATTCCGTGACAAGCGATCAGACAGCCAGATAGAGAGTGGTGAACATTTGATGCTTTGCACTGTACTTACCTGCTGTATCGGCCTTCGTGTTCGCAGAAAATACACTTGCTCGCATGTGGCCTGATTATATTTCCAGCATTGCTTTTCCCCTGCCTATGTATACCGGCTTCTTTTCCTAGATAGCTGAGCAGTCTCACGCCATCAGTACTTCAGGTTTGATAGTTCACGTAGCAAGTGTGCGTTTGTGATAATACAGGGAGTAAGTGTTCATGCGCAAGGCTTTCGTTTGACGTTGGTGACGAGGGGCACAATTCAATATCGACATTTGATCTGCTGCTTAAGTTTAGAAACGCTACAATGCATGGCTCGAAATCCGTTTTACATCGCTCACGACGACTGCTTTCTTCCACCCCCATGCACACCCTTACTAGTAGGACACTAGCACTGGCAACAGGGTTGAGGTTACAGGGTGTAATATGATTGGTCCCATGGGTGTGATATGGTCACACGCATGCATGTGTCCATCTTGGTGGTGTAGTCTGGCTGTTGGTGGGAAACCGCGGAAGATGGCAAAGGACGGTGTCGTTCGTAAATACTTCTGAGTTATGTGTTGTGCCCACATATCATTAAAGACAGATGCGTTGTATTACTTTCCTCATAAATACATTTTGCGACAGCCATCACACCTTCGTGTTTTAATGACAAGTCACTAGAATGCGAAGGTCAGAAACGGCCTGATTTGGTTTAGATTGCCTTAGATTGCCTTATATTTTAGATGATATAGCCATACTTTGCACGTATTCCTCCACAGACGTTTCCCAGGCAGCGTTCACCTTGCGAGTTTACACAGGCTGTTCAGACAGAGTGAGCGAGCGCTCCGAGCGAAGGCAGTGATACAAATACTAAAACATGCTTGGTCTTGCTTGCTTGGATTTTGAGGACATCTTGAACTCGGCCTCTTTTCAGGTGATATTGATATGAAATGAACTGGCATGAAGACGGTGTGTTATGTATATTTTACTGGCAATTGCACTTGATAAGGCTTAAATAGTTATTTTTACCATCAAGAAAGAAGACAATAATATGACTTCAAATCGACTAAAAGGTTACTTATATGAACTCAACATTTTATATTCAATGCCCGAGCGGAGTCCGCTTCACTGTCTCAGTCCGTGTATTGCACGTTTGTACGACTGGAGCCATGATTGCACCTGGGAGTGTTTCGTGTGTCTTGCCCACAAAGAGTAACATTAACAATATATGAGTAGTTTGCCATCACGCATGTATGTGGGTGGGATCGTAGATTATTCGTTGATTCATGAGCAACGGAGGGAACCTGGCTGGGAAACCCCAGCACATCGATCGAACGGAATTATTTTGTTGGGCTTTCAATTGAGTAGGACAATTGTATGCCCCTCAAGTGATAACCTGGTATTCGAGACGTGCGATTGTATTTTTATCATTTATCTTAAGCATCACATCAATTGCAAATGTATCTCATCGGCAGACTAAGTGGCCTAAATCTAGCATACAAACATAATTGAGAACAGGGTCGAATACCACGAGCGCCGGAGGGCCTCTCACATAACACGCGCAGGAGGGAGTGGGGGTGGGGGGTTGGTGGGATGGTCCGGCCCCATGCCCCTAAGATTTTGTGAAGCTATAGGCAGCTATACTACTACTGAAGCTATAGGCACACAAGTTTGAGGATAGATTGCGGATGTAGTGAACTCCTTTCAATACAAATTTCATGACTCTAGGCCTTTAAGGTCAAATGAGGTCGTGATCGATTGCTCCAGCGTACCGCCGTTCCACGGTAAAGACGAGGCCTTTGCGACCTTGAACGCTTGCCGGCCGCCGCCAGGTCGAGCGATTTCGCGCCCACGAAATTCCTATGCTCACTAGTTGATTTAAATTTTGTATTGCATCGGATGCGCTTATCGATTTTGAGAAAAAAATTAACAACGCTGCAGTACAATACCGCCGCACGCTTATGAGATAATGTTTAAAACCAAGAGAACTAGTCGGATCCCGCCCCTCCTCATTCT
This sequence comes from Imbricaverruca yamaguchii, assembly GCA_034440575.1. Taxonomy (NCBI): domain Eukaryota; kingdom Metazoa; phylum Arthropoda; class Thecostraca; family Neoverrucidae; genus Imbricaverruca; species Imbricaverruca yamaguchii. The sequence continues at coordinate 912,272 of JAOTOL010001587.1, forward strand.
GTGCGTGCGTGAAACAGCCACATCTTATAAACTGCATCAATCATGCAGAACTTTGCCCGTTCCAATAATTTTCAATAAACAACACCTATGCATTGACCTAACCAAGGTGATTGAAAGTGTAATATGCATATATATATATATATATATATATATATATATATATATATATATATATATATATATATATAAAACCAGCACCATTCTGAAGCTGCTGCCAGTGGGCTAAGGTTGTTGTATTCACGGTTTGTCCAGCTGAAATTTAGCTGAAAGGTTTGGTCGAGCACTTTGAAACCACACTGTGGGCACCAAGAGTTTGGACGGTGGCCCCTGGAAATTACGCTGGGACCTAAGAAGTCTCGCCGGCGCCCTTGGAAATGACGCTGTGAGACCAAAAAAAAACCGTTCAAACCCCTGATAATGACACTGGAAGCCCAAAAGGTCATATGGGGCCCCAAAAAGTCGCATTTGACAGCCACAAGTTGGATCAGGGCCCCTGAAAATCACGCTGGGGCCAAAATAGTTGTATCGGTGCCTTTGAAAATCGCACTGAAGCCCCACAACCGTACCGGGCCCAACAGTGTCATCGGGACCCCAAACAAATGAAACTGGGAGAACGAGAATAAAAATCCGGACATGGCAAATATGTATGTGGTCCCGACAATCGCTATCGGGGCCAAAAAAATCGCACTGTGACCAAAAAAGTCGCATCGCAGCCTTTGAAAATCACACTGGGGGCCAAAAAGTCGCAGCTACCTAACAAAAATCAAGTCTTACTCGGAATACACCCTGCGGTCTCACAAATCGCGCCAATGACCCCCCGCGCCCCTAAAAAAAACGTCGGCCATGGAAAGGAAACTTCCCCGGCCACCGACAAAAATCGCAACGGGAGGTCGAAGAATCGTGTCGAGGCCCAAAAATATCGTGCATAGGCCTGGAAAAAAATATAACGCTACCCCGGAAAAATTACACCGAGACTCATTCGAATTGGCTCAAGCACCTAAAAACTTAGACCAGGTACGGAAATAAAATTATACGAAGGGTCTTTCTATCCTGAAGGGTGCAATCGGCTCAACAAAAAACTTGATGAGCTGCTGCAGTAGCGTACCGAAGTGGCAAAAAATGTTCCCTACCTTCCTCCTGATTGGGAAGATCTCTAAAGAATCTTGCCGGTATCCAAAATATCTGGGTGGGGCTCACAAAAATCGAGTCGAGCCCTCCGAATTCGGTTAGGGGACTCACAATAAATAAAGCGGCCCAAAGGAAACTCACACCGGAGCCGGAAAATTTCCACCGGGGTCCACCTAAATCGAGTCATAGGGTCCCAGCTAAGTACAACGCGCACTGCGAACTTCCGGCGGGACCCTCAAATATCGCGTTAGGGTACCCAAAATTCCCGTCGGTAATTCCAAAAATGCATGTCGTGGCATCAAAGACTCCAGTCAGGGCTCTCAGAAATTGGAGTCGAGGACTAGAAAATAAGCACAGCGTGGCCCAAGATGTGACATCGTGACCGAAAAAGATGGAGTCGGAGGCTTCCAAAATAAGGGGTGATTCCGAAAAAGTATGAGCCAGGAAAATTGCGCTGGATTCCCAAATATAGCGCCAGACGCCTTCAAAAATCGCGTACCGCCCCGGAAAAACGCATTGGAGCTTGACAATCGTGGAGGGATACAAAGACATGACGCCGTGTGTCAAAAACAAAATATTGTCAAGATTTTGGCATACCAAATCAGAGGAGGTTCTCCAAAAATCACGTTGAGCACAAACACTGGCGTCGGGTCCCCAGAAACTACATGCCTGGGCCGGAAAAGTCGCGCCAGGACCACCAAATTCGTGCTGGGGCCCCACAACTGTGCGTGAGGAGCTCCAAATAAACACAGCAGGACACTAAGAGCATAACGGAAGACCGAAAAGGTACTGGGCCCTCAAAGCTTACCGATTCCCGCAAAATGCAGGGCTCTCGCAGGGCCTTCAAACATGAGCTGCATCCATAAATAAACACACCAGGAGCTCTAAAAAGAATACATTCCCGAGGACCTCAAAGCACACTGGAGCCATGTGACACTGGATCGCACGAGGGCTTCAAAAACAGGTTGGGCTCGCAAAAAGCGAAATGGACCCAAAAAGAGCAAAACTGCCGGACACTAAAAAAAACACATTGGGTGTTCGCAAACGCGCCGCCGGCACCTAACAAAATTTATCGGCGTACAAAAATGCAACAAAATACTAACAAGAGCTTGGGTCACAAAAATGTATCGGCTCACTGACAAAAAAAAATGACCGGAGCTCTAAAGGACATTTGTAGATGAAGAAAAGCGCAAGGAATCAAAAAAGAAAACCGAGCCAGGGCCTAGGTTCGGTAGCTAATCTGGCAGTATATTTAGCCAAAGAGATGAAGTGAATGGAGGTTCAGCGGATATACGGATTTCTTAGTGATCAGAAAATGTTGGAAGAAGAGAACCATTCATCGAAATTAATTTACCGAATTTTCCCAACGAACCCCCATGCGAAGCATTCCATCGTGTAAAATATGGCGCAAGGCTATCATGTGGTAGCAATTAGCAAATCGTTGGAGGCCTAGTAGAAACCGTATAATCGCACGAAGTGTGGCGAATGCGCCGAATGAGCAGGGCGGGCGTAGACGTGCACGAACGCTGGCATGGTGGCGACCGGGCGTTGTGAACCGGGATCCCTGAAATTGGAAACAATTTTGAATTTTAAGTGATTTGTACAGGTGTCTGAGGTGACTCATTTATCAGCAGTCTGAGGTGACTGATCACTGGACATACTCACTTTTCACATTCGCATTTCGCATTCACAGATAAAAATCATCGAACAGAGTGCAGGAGTTAGGGTTGAAATTCGGTGATCCGAAAGCGATGGTGATAGATTGGGCCCCCTCCAAAGAACAATTAAGTTGGCCAAAAATCATTATATTCAAAAAATAAATCCGGTGAAAATCCCTTAAAGGGTGCCCTATATAGCAGGGATGTACAGGTATTAGCAAACGTGGTATGGTCGTTTCTTGAGGTTTTGAAGACATTTTGCGATATCCTAAAGACTGTCACATACGTCACACCCAGGGGCGAAGCTAGGATTTTCTTAGGGGGGGGGGGGGGCTAGTTTGGAAAAGAACATAATTTTTCGAGAATCTAGGAAAGTGGAGGTACATTCAATTCAGACCATACGCTTCGTCTTCCGCAAACGTCCTGAATTCGGAAAACTTGTACCTTTTTGGAGCTGATATGAAATGTTAACACATTTCATGGGATCGATGTACTTTAGTCATGCTCAGGAACCGACGTATCCGAATCCAAGCCAGTTTTGAAAATGCGCGATTTTTTTTCTCCAAGCCCCACTTTCTCTCTGCCCCCCTCCCCGAAAGCGGCCAGGTGGGCCAGCAAATTGCAACATCGGCCCAGTGCCCAAGTCATGGGCTCATTAGTCGTGTAAAGTGCGTGAGGTGCCATGTTCCCTGGGGAATGCGACGGCTGCCGTGCAGACAAGTACGCATTACATCAGCGGGTTACCAAGCGAGTTGGTTCATGGTGGCCACACTGTGCAATGGGCCAGCTGTGAAATTCACATCAGCGGTGCACGCACCGTGGCAACGCAGCGATGGCCTTATACGGGCATCCCTCACCCAGCCAGAGTGGTCTATGTCCCGACGAATTGAGTCGCCGCAAGAGGTCACGAACGCACTTCTTACCTTTTGTGTCCAGGCTTCATCTTACAAGATACAAGCTGCAACGTGGATGGCAACCGTTGCGTTTGCGGAAGCACAACGTTCGGGAACAGGGAGGCTGCGCTTATGTTGCCCTCTACGGTACAGTAGCGCGTCACACTCACACCTGCAAACAATGCACATCCTCCAATCCCAGCGGAGAGTAGCGATTAGGAAGGTGGCGGCTGTGCTACAGAATGGTAGCTGAATATTACATGACAACCACGAGTAGCGAGGCAGATTGCCGTAGGCAGCAAATAAATGTCAGCTGCGTTAAACATCATTCATTACCGTAGAAGTGTGACATTACCGTAAGCTAGCCCGCGTGTTCATGACATAGTTGTGCATGCCTCGCCGTGTTTTCGCAACCGGACGACGGACAGATACGAATAGCCTCATCGTGCATGTATGTGAATAAATTAGCTCCAGCTTGACCGACAACAAAGACTTAATCGGTTCGTGCAAGTACCACGGGGTGGCCGTCCGAGTGGTTCTGGCGCCCACCAGCGCAGTGGCCGTTCTCTAGATGCCTTCACTTAGCGACACGGAGCTGGAGGGGAACTGCCCCTCCCAACTTGCAGCCAGCTGAACACTTTCCATAAATAATTTTTTGTTTGTTTCGCAAACGTTGGACATATCTAAGAACAAAAATAATAATTTGTAAAGTTTCTTAATCCAGAAGTATTGCCTACATTTGTTGGGATAACTGTCTAACACGTAACTATAGGCGCAAGAATGTCTTGTATATCCGACTTTTTTCTTCTTCTCTTAAGAATGTCATGTATATCTGTACGATTTCTACCTAACAATGAAGGTACTTGATTTGTTTGATTGGCACCTGTCAATCAGTTTTTTTGGCTGCTGAAACAAAGCGTACTGAGCATCAATTTTACGATCATTGGCGATTCCTGTTTTCTTTGAGCTATTGCGATCGTTGGAAGATATGGGGATGATGGATAGCGTCAGGTAGTGTCAGGTTACCTACATCTTGAAAATGTACATTGATATTACCCCAGTATCTATTAAAGCGCAATAAATTTGGCGATCTGGTGCAGCACATTTGGAAAGGAAAATAGCAAGGAAAAATGGCAAAGAGGACATCTACAAATACACAAATGACCACCTAACATGGTGATCATGGTGATGGTGATCATGGGCAACTCCGCTACCATACTGGCTGCTGGCCCCGGATAGTACCCCGAAATTAGTCTGCTGTTAGGGTGTCAGAGTGGAAGGGTATCATCGAAGGTATGATACGAGAGTAGAATATGCTAGCTAAAGCTGAGAAAACTAAAATATGCAAGGCATTTTTTAGAGTAAATAGTCATGTTGGGTTTCCTTGGGCATATTTTCTCACTTCTTTTGCATTCAAGAGTGAACATGATAGATGAAATATTGAGTAGAACATTATGTCATCTGAGGTGCCATCCCGTACCCAAATATGAATACTTTGGGACATTGCCATGGCGCAGATGCTGGCAAAGAAGAGACAGATGTGGTTGTGTTAGAGAGCTTTGGTAGATACACCAGAAATTCCCCATTAAATGCCAGAGGGCTAAGGCTAAATTCCGCAATTTTGGGAGTAACTCATTGTTCACTGATTACTGATTAGCTGTCTCTGATGCAGACTTCGTTTGACAATGTATTTTAATTAAATGGCCAGTGATACCATGGGGCATGGCCATGGGTGCCAACCTGGATGTCTAGCCCCCTGGACGCCTGATCTGTCCATTCCCTTGGAGAGCCAGTGCCCAACACTATTAAATAGGACTGCTGGAGTAGGCCCCTTGCTAACTACTGTCCACCCGGCACAGCTGAGGCCCCATGTGGAGAAATTCTAACTGTGCCTTTGGTCATGATGCCAACTGCAAAACATTGTAGGTTTCAATAAGCTTTTATCGGGGCAGCATTTTGACTTTCGGTCAGTTTTTTTTCAGCTTTATGCAGGCAGTAGCAATCTGTGGCAGGTTTTGGAACCTGAGGAAGGCTTAATGAAAATCAAAACCCAGAGCAGCCGCAGCATTGCTGAAATCGCCCACGAATGGCAAACTTGCACCCTGCCTATTGTAGAACATTTGCTACCCCAACCACATTCTCCAAGTCTGTGATATGGGTTGCGGTCGGTGCATTGATACTTTTTTTTTATAAAGGACATTGATGCTATTATTACCGCATGCAGCGCGGACACCTTCTCATCGCCGAATGCTGAAGAGTTACGGATATCAGATAGCACAGGTGGGAGTATGACAGACTCAAACGTCTGCTCTCTAGATAAGATAGCTATGGACATTGCTTGCACTGTGCCAATTATCAGGCTCCACACAGTGGCGTAGTTGGAAACGTGGACGGCATATGCTGTGTTCTCAATCAATATGCCGTACTGAACTACTTGACGCAAGCACACCACATAACGTAAGGACCCCGGATGTAATTGGAGATAAACGTTGGCTCTGTTCGTGCACGGTATGGAGCTTGTTGGTACCTCCAGACTCCCTTTCTCTCTTTTTGTCCGAGTTGTACTTCATTATGGTATATTTCTGGTCTTGTGTTGCCTTGTATGCTATGCATTGCTTATTTTCAACTAGTTTTTTGTGCACCTTGTGTAAAGCAATACGACATAGTCTAACCAGAAGCTGCTCTAAGCGCGAATCACACAAACTAACACGAATGCCGACGGTGTTCACGGCAATCTGACTCGTGCTGGCTCTGGTGCACAAATCCGCAGAATAAGGAAGCTAATAAATCATCAGATAACTACGTTAAAGACGTCTTAAAAGCTAACGTTCCGAGGGAAAAGAGGAACCTAGACCATCAGTTGGTGGAATATCTTCTTTTCAAAATTGCGTTAACAAAGTCTTTGACCTGATTAACACTATGTTGACTGCTAGCAGTGCTATAATTATCACGCCTTTATAAAGCATGCATACGTTAGCATTCCACCAATGTCTTCGTCACTTCTGGTAACCAAGCTGGTATCCACGTAGGTATAAACGCGACTGTATAATAGACATTCGGCCTCCATGGAAGAAAGTGTTCGATGACAACAGGGAACTATCATCACGGCATTTTCAGTGGCCAATCTTGCACCGATGACATCGTTCGAGCGTCGTTGCGTGATTGGTCAAGATCTGTCAAGGTTTCTCTTGTGCATGCGCAGTCGAAGTTTACGTCTTCAGATAACCTTACTTTCATCACTTCGTAGCGATTCAGAGTCAGCTATGGTGAGGCCCACGCCTCCTGGGACAGGGTCTGCCCTCGTTGGGGGGGAACGAGAAGCCCTCCGCCTCGTCCACCTGGGGGGGGGCGAACCTTCCCGAGGGTAAGAACATGAATCCTTGACCAACAGCCCACACATCGTTCAGTCTTAAATAGCAGACGCACCAGCGCCATCACTACAGACTCAGACTCAGACTCAGACTGTTTATTGAGCCATCCAATAGAGACATGGTTATTACGGCTCAAAGTCAAGAATTAAAAACTGCATGCAGGTATAAAAGGCTAAAAGGTGAAACTAGCATACATGCCTATATGAAAAATGAGATGTTAAAAGCAAAACCGTATACACACATGGGTCATATAGCATAAATCATTCCCTGCCGCCAACAATATGGCGCTTCAAAGCTCGGCCGAACCTCGACACAGGTAGCTCTCTGATCTCCGGAGGCAATGCATTGTGCAGTAAGGGAGCCCTGACCCGAAATCTGCGCCTGCCCATCTCGGTGCGCCACCGAGTGACATGGATGTCATCGCCTCGACGCGGTACCTCTCTCTCCCTCACACCCAGAGTGTCCGGTCCTGCTACTACGCCGCACCACACCCGACCTCGACACAACACAGACACACAACACAAACACAAACATGACACTCCACGTGCGTCACACGACGACCTCACCTGACAACCAAACATTTCAGCGGCACCCACCATCCACATGACACACATGACGCACACACTAACCCCACTCTTGTCAACACCCGCACTGATACAGAGCACACCACAACACGGCGCACCCAAACTCCATACAGTCACCTCACTCACTCGCAGGCGCGCACCCAGGATTTTTCCATGGGGGAGGGGCGGACCGAAAAGGGCACTAGGCCGGCTCCAAAAGGGCACTTTGCGGCCCGGGGCACACTGGAAGGTTTGTTGACTAGGGGGGGAGGGCGTGAAAAATGTTTGGCAAAAATGGCAGTTTTGGGCCCGAAGGGCACCTTTGGGACAGGCGGGCACATAAGGCAGATGATTTTTGGGCTAAATTTGGAAAATTCCGGCCAAGAGGGAACTTTTCGGTCAATGGGGCACTTTTGGCCAAAAGGGCACTTTGGTCTCATGGGGGGCCTGCCCCCCCCCCCCTCCGGTGCGCCTATGCCCACCGCACAGCGCACAACACCGTGCACCACCAGGCCCTTCACCACACGCACCACACAAGCACTCGCACCCCTGGACATCAGACACTGACTCGGACAGTTCACCCTACCTATCATAACGTGACTTAACTTTTCGACGTCTGACTTTTCGTCGCAAGGTGTTTCTTAGTCGAAATGGCAGCCTGATGCTCATAATGGTACAAAAATTATAAATTAGTGTACATATATTTCTTTCACCAAGTGTCTTCAGTACAAACCTATCACGTGTTAGATTTGTACTGAAGAGCTAAATGTATCCATATATTATATAATTACCGGATATATTTTTTGAGAAGCGAAATATATATAGAAGAAGTTGGAATTTGTTGCATTATTATCAGCATCAGGCTGTGATTTCAACTGATCTTCACAATTGTGCGTGTTCATTGCATGAGTTCAATTATAAAAACGCCATGCATTTGCAATCAAAATATCTTGATCAAGTCGTCATGCAGAAAATTCAAAACCATTGCAAGCTTTTTAAATTGTATGTTTTCTTCATGAGATATGAACAGCTATGAACACATTATCTGAGATGACCTTTATAATACACCTTCATGAGCTTTCAGAGCTTCTAGCAGATCCAACACCAGCTGGCTTATAATCGTCGCATATAGAATAATCGATCGGCCGATAGGGCCACTAGGAGCCCCGAGAGCTCATGAAATTGCTTTACAAAAGCCTCCCAGATACCGTTTATTATTCCATAAACCCATTTAATATATCTCCAAATTTAACAAAGGTCATGTCAGAAAGGTACGTCAGTATTTCCAAATATTTATATATTAATTGAAAGATATTACATCAATAAATTTCGAGCCAACAAGAATTGCCAGTATGAATCACCCATTCGACTGCTCTTATGCGAGTGCAGTCCAATATCCTTATTGATCACCCATAAGAGCATTAACATTGTTTTTATATTACCGCCACACGCATTCAAGCATGTGCGCAGAGCTAAAGTGGTTTCATATACGATCCATTCACCGAAATGCATTACTAAGGGCAGAAACAAAAAGTATCATCCCTCCCTGAGACTGAGCTCCAAACCCCGAAATACAAACCAGACATTCCAGCCATTTGTCACCCAGAGCGGGGACGGTAAGTGCGAAGTCTGTGGTGCGAGGGGCACGGTGGGCCGTCCGCGCCGCGAGCATGCCGCAGCAAACAGCTGTCTTCCAGCAAAGGTTGAGAGTACTTCGAGATAAATATTGTCGTGGAAGTTGGTAAATCCCAAAATGAAGCATAATGTCTGGCTGTGAGTGGGACAATTATAGCTGGAATGACTGCGTCACAGCGAGACGTGCGGTTGAAAATGTTCCAAGAGCAGATATTCTACCCACGAACCTCTCTATTTGAACAAAGTTGTCGGCATGACGTCAAACAAGTTTTTAAATGTTGAATTGGATGACGCAAGATGACGCAAGTATTACAAAATGCCCCCCAAATGTATTTAAACACATGTCTCTCTAAGCGAAGAAATGAAATGCAAACCACTGCAACAAAGACAATCATTGCGGGTTTCAAAATCGTTTTGGCCGTCCCGCGCCGCTAGGATGAACAATTGTATCATATGGAACGTAATAGACTCGCTCGAACTCCGCCCTCCCTCACATTCACGCATAATCCTTTCCAAAATATATGAAGTGCATAATCAACATATGTTGGTATAAAATTTATGTGAATCCAGCGCCGGGGCGACAGACTTCAACGTTGCAGAAGGAAGGGGGTGATTTTTTTCAGGTGTTGTACAATCACTGACTTTTTTATGTTTACCCCCGGTAATATATTCATTTCATCCAATGATCATTCCGGATCCGAAGGCGAACCAGAACTGAATACATATGGTTGTGCTTACACAGTTGACACCAACACCACATTATTTGTAGCGATGAGCAGCACATGCAAACTTGACATGACGCTCCTTTGTGGCGCTTTATGACTGAAAGCCGTCCCAAACATTGGCACGAAGCGCTGCGTAGCATTACCAGCAACTGACCGCTGATGACCGAGAACTGAAAGCTTCATTACCTGGCAACGCCAGTCATACCGCGCCATAGACGTGCGACTTCAAGGCGTAGACACCGGGCAGACTGGACGGATATGAGCGGAAAACTAGCCAAAGTTGGGCGGAGAAGTGGCCAAAGCTGGCGAAAATATGGGCGGAGTTGGGCACAAGGCCTGGCGACCCGGAAATGCAGGCGATCTGGACGAGTCAGCTTTCTGAGCCAGCGCCAGACGGCGCGCAGATAGCGACTGTGCTATCTCACTACTGGTGAAAACCAGAGCCGCGGCCGGCCACTCCTCAGTACCGATCCCAGCTCGACAGCAGGGCACCTCTCCACCCGGAGGCCCATCAGGTAGGTAATCTGAGCATCATCAGTCGAACGGCCGATAATAACGAGACACTCGCTTCAAGAAGATCTCAAAGTCAGCAGTAAATTCCTGGGCGAGCACTACACATCTTCGCTGTCGTTGGAGGTCAGTTGCACACACCTACTGTTCATAGGAGAAATGTAGCTGACGTTCGAAAACATTTTTGGAAGGACTCGGCAGTACCGTATATGATGCATTCAAGTCGCATTGGTGGCCTTGCTCATACTTTGCCTTGGGATGTGTATCCACCATAAAATATGTGTCACCATTAATTATCCATAATTATCGGAGAGAGTTGAGGTAACACTGGGAGAGTTCTGGGCCACCAGAGAGATTGTAATCTACACATATGGCTCACGGGTAACGATAGGGGAATTCCGTGCAAATACAAAGCTACGTTCCTAGATAAGCATCATGGGAGTCTTTCTTCTTCTTCTTCGTGAGTCTTTTTTATGATGTGTGACAATATCGTGATTGTTGCAGTCTTGTCATAGGACAATGATACATGCCAAACATTACAGTAGTAACTGCTACATTTGCATTCGGCTGCATCTGAGACACCAGGTGAGGGGGGAGAACAGAGTTCCCCTCAGACCGTCTTGCTGGATGGAGGGGGCATGGCCTCGTTGCCCCTGGATCCGTCCTTGACACGAGGAACATTGGAGTTTATAATCTTCATGAAGGTGGAGAGACGGATCATCTAAAATGGTGCGAATGTGTTATTAAAAACAAACTACAGCTCGGGACCTCCGACACATGGAAAAAACAGCAATCCAATCGGCAGCTTGAAGGCAGCCACGAAAATTAAGAATAAACATTTTATGAATGTGCATGGTAAAAGCAAGCCTGTACTGGTAGGGGTGGGAGCAGCTTAGTTCAACGCTTAACTGAGGTTTCGTATGACAATACAAATGTAGTGATGCTACCGTGAAATCTACGTCTCCGGTGGTCGAAGGTTCACAGGCTGGTTTCGCGTCGGGTCGGATCGTCATTGGCGGCCGGCCGGAGCCCAAAGTGACGAATGCACACCAAAATGTAGTTCCACAAGAGAAATAAAGGAACAATGGTTGCAATATACAACTGTAATTGCCAAAAATATGGACAACTAAAGGAAATATAATCTCCTTCAACCAACATTGTATACATTTTATGGAGATAAAGTCGCATAAATTGTGCAGGGAAGTACTCGTCTACCAGACCCTCTCCAGATGTGTCGACAGACTGACTCCTTGGCTACGTGATAGTATAGTCAGACCTCGCGTTGCGATAACATACGGTTGCATGCTCAACAGGTCTGTTTCGCAAATACAAGAGCCTCCAGTAATTTTACCGTTATTCGAACACTTATTTCGTGCAGTTAATTAACTGCATACGGGGACAATAGTTCGTAGTTTTGTCTGGTGAAGTTGTGCCAGTTAACAACATGCTTATTTACAGTACTGTCCACCAAACTAAAATATCCAGCTTTACCTTGCCAAGAAGTCGGTGATTGTAACATAGCGACACTTCCTGAGCCACTTTGCAAACACAATTGTATTTTTACGGAATGATCCGTTGGGAGCCTTTGACAAGGCACGGGTGGGAAAGAGGCAAGTCAAAACCGAAGAAATGGTCAGAAATGCACAAGAACTTTTTGTCACAAACAGCCGGAAATCACCTAGGCGCAATGCTGAATAATTACTGCAACTTCGCAATTACAAAGTACGTCACGATGACCTGAAAGTATAAATATAATAAGCAGCTGGCGAATCACATGCATCTTCTGATTCAGGAACCAAGGGAGACGCAACCAGACCGTTAATGCAGATCGTTACGCGAAGATCGTTTACGTTGCGTGCATGCATATCTTTACATTTACGCCCATATTTATATTATATTTGTAAAATAATTATTGAATACATCAGGAAAATCATCAAGTTGAAAAGTTATCAAATCTTCGCGTCACGAGGAGCATTGATTATGCAAATTATGGGTGAACATAAGCCACACGTAAACAAATATATTAAAGCCGGCGACATGCGCATTGGACATGCTTGGCGACATGCGCAAGCCGGCGACACCCGATGTACATTGCAACTGAGTTTCAGTAACTCATATCTGTCCATTCCAGGTGACCAGAGCATGCGTGCAGTTCTCCTGCTGTCAGCCCTCGCGGCTGTGGCATTACCAGCAGCCTTGCCCGGTAAGTTGTCAGTCATGACAGACATGTTGCTGCCTTGGATACGTTGACTCTACCGTAAGACCGTGACACAAGGCCTAATGTTGAAGCCAGGTACTTCCACGCACTTTTGGCGGCAGGAGACTCGGCAAGCGAGTGGAATTGTTGCTTCCTTAATTGAGACGGAGAGAAACAAGGGCTGTGCGTGTCGCGATATAAGTTAATGATACCGGATGCTCATACATCTAATGAACCAGTGATTCTCAAGGGTAAGCTAAAGGGAAAGGTACCCGGAAGACTTGGCGTCAGCAGCATCAACATGTCAGTGTGCAGTAATTGAGGCGAAGCCGCGAAGAGGCACCAGTATATAGATAAGTGTAGCACAATTCTGTGAACACCTATCCCTCTCCTGTACGCCTATTTTGCTACCTTCTCCAGTGCAAAGGGAGGATGGCTGTTACGATTCTCTGGCGTCTTCAAATGGATAGTGCTTGACAACATGAAGCAAACACTAGTATGCTGTACGTGAAAAGATCTTACGGTATTGTCATCAGCTAGTTATGCTTCGGGTTGTTCATCTACTTGCAGGTCGGTTTAAGAAACAGTTTTCGCACAAGAAATAGGATTTTCACCTTTATGGCCATCTGTGTGGCGAGTCACACTTCCGCGCTTGACATGCTCACCATCGTATTTCTACATTTCGTGAGATCAAGGGTCAGACAACGTCGCTTTATAAGGCTATATAGTGCCAACGTATTATTCCGAGGACTGACGATGAAAATGAAACCAAGAACGGTTTCCGTGTCCCAATTACACCACAGTGATTTACCTGCCGACAAAGATCACCTGCGGTCAAGTAGTGGCCTATGCTGGCAGATCAGTCGAGTTCAACACAGCATACCACTGCACTTCACACCATGCATGCTGCATGATAGCATGCAAATGCTTTGGATATCAACTTGAAATTTGCTAGGTATGAACGTACTCCATGAAATCGAATACTGAAGCATGTCACAGAATACATCTCGTTGTCGAATTTATCCGGGACCAATCGAAGTTAATGAGCTGATTTTATTTTGGGATTATCACTATTGCTAAGGTGTGATCTGGTAATATCTATAATTGAATCACCAACCATTTCGGCGGGCTAGACGTAGTGAAAGAGGTCCAGCCTACAACTGGTGCACATCTGTACCAATCATTCATAAAGAAATGCGTACATAGTTCGGTGACTGAACATGTCCTGACTTCAGTGTATTCATCAAACAGTACTTAGGGGATGCTCCATCCGTCAGTTCAAAAGGCGGCACTGTACATCGTGCTGTTGTCGAGTTTTCGAGCCAAAATCTCTGTCGTATCTACCTCCCACCTCTCTGATGACAACCGCCGATGTTAGCCTTCTGGCATTGTATTCAATCTGGTGTGATTTTTCAATAAATCTGTTCTATTTCTACCAACTTGAGAAAGGTTCGTACAGTTACACTTTACAGCAAGGGTAGGAATACGCCGAAAACTAAAACTCAAAGGTAAGGAAGCATGCCAAATTTTCAGCCTCTTAGATGAAAACATGGAAGAACCGGGTGACCTTGCCACTTCCGTCATGGCCTCAAACCTGCATTTCCACGAAGAATGCTGTTCGCATGCCATGCCAACTTTACGGAGCAATACACAGGTGGGATCACGAGCAGGTGGGAGATGTATCGCGACCCATTCCACTGTGCTCTGACACTCAACTGCGGCCATCTGTGATTCTCCGTGACCCTTCGTAATCCGCCACGACCCCACATCATCATCCATAGCCTTCGGTGATCGCCCGTGGTTCTCCGTGATCCTTTTGCCGTCTGTGACCCTCCGTGACCCATCCCTGTACTCCGCGACCCTCCGTGACCAGCGCCGTCCCCACCAGATGACAGCCCGGAGTACCGCACCGTCTGCTACTACGGCAGCTGGGCCGTCTACCGTCCAGGCCAGGGCAAGTTCGATGTCGAGGACATTGACCCGTTCCTGTGCACTCATCACATCTACACATTTGCTGGGCTAGATGCCTCCACCAACTCTATCATCTCGCTCGACCCCTGGAATGACCTCTACGACAACTACGGCAAAGGTTGGTGCACCGGTGACAGAGGAGACTTGATGTGCCATTCGTTCGCTCGGTGGAATGTTGGAATGGACATATTTCGATACGTGTGTTCGCTATACTATTATGCATTCATCATGATTTAGGAGTGCAGTGTTTTTCAACACATGACATTCAAAATGCTTACATAGTATGATATTACATACAGCATACAACTGGAACATGCTGTACATCAACGTCAAAATAACCGCGAATGATCAACCCTAGTCGATGCGCCCTAAAGCCCAAATAACTAAACGTCAAAATAACAATTTTGTGGTCGGAGGTGATAGTCAACATTTCGATAAATCGGCTCGCAACGTGTTCCTCAGGAGCTTTCACTCGGTTTACCAACATGAAGCAGCGCAACCCGGCTCTGAAGACAATCCTAGCCATCGGTGGCTGGAACGAAGGTTCCAGCAAATACTCCGAGGTGTGGCGTATGTTTTTTTTTCTCGTTTGTGTCTGCATGCAAATGCATATCGGTAAGCCGTTTTGTAGTATATTAGCTATATGAGTCTGCGTGAGCCCGGAATTTCTTGACATCTTTTGCTCCATTCAATCCGTGATCAGGGCAGAGGGAGGGATTAGCGTATCAAATGCTACTAATGTCGCGTGAGCTTTTTCGACGATGCTGATAATTATAATCGCTAATGAATGGAGAAGTGGTACTTCGAGATTCGCTATGACCCGAAAATAAATGCCGTGTACATCCTTACACATGAAAGATATTCGTCGTGTCTGCCAAGCTATCTCGATATAAAAGGATATAATATAATAGTCAAAATATGGAGCTCTTTCACCACATGAACAGCTGTATTTTGCCGCCCATCGTGTCTACCTTCCAACGGTACCTTCACTCGCCAGATGGCGGCCGACCCCTCTTCGCGCGCCGCCTTCGTCGCCAGCATACCACCATTTTTGGAGAAGTTCAACTTTGACGGTCTTGACCTGGACTGGGAGTACCCCGCTGAACGAGGTGGCAGCCCAATCGATAAGGTGAGACGTGCCCGAAGCGGCCGGGAGTGACCCCTGCCGACCGTCCACTACATCCCGGCAGCTCTCCAGCGCAATTGGGGGGGGGAGGGGGGAGGCTGTGGTAACTCAGTTGGTAGAGCGTCGGACTCTTGCTCGCATGATTATTTGGTTCGAATCTCAGCCGGTGACACTTACCGAGTTCACCCGCTACCAATCGACGTAAGGGGTTGGCGTCGCTATATGACCTAGCGGTTGAATGTATCATAAAAGAACCGAAGGTTCTTCTTCCAGCGCGATGGCTACAGCTGCAAGCCATTGGCATTGTTTCCAGCCATACATGTTCTTGGTGACACGGAGGCAGTTTCTTCTTTACATGGTACATTGCTCTGTCATCTCTGAGAAATCACTAACAATAAAGTGCGTGCTAGCGTGCATTATTAATCTGACGAGCATTCTTTGGTTTAATAAGTACATGAAGTGTATACACCGACGACGAACAAATGCATGCCAGAGTCTATGCATATTAGGCCATGTCGTCGTTCGTCAAATTAAGATTTGGATCTCGGCGGGGTTATTTTTGTGTGCCTTGCTATGTAGTAATGTAAAATGAAAACAAATATTCCCAAAAATTTGAGTTTCAAATCTATAGAAACGAGGATCTTGTGATATCTGCAAATTTTGTCTCCAACGCCCCAGGCGAGGGTTGGTTGGAGGTTTTTACACCGTCACCGTTTCTCTCCTAATCAAGTTATAGCTGCCAAACAAAAACGAGCATGTTGCCCGTCATCAAAGGAACACGACGGTAACCAGTTTTGAGGCTTGGGGTCAACTGGTGACCTCCCAGGTCAGGTCAATGACCCAAATTAGGCCAAAAAAACGAACTTTTACCCTTTGAAGGACCACAGAACAAACCGAAGGACCACACCAACATGCCGGAGAAGAAACTGACAACTTCTGAGGTTTCTTCTAATCTTTGCCCCTCTCGGTCACCGATAGAGGTCAGGTCAGGACATATCCGGTCAGGTACCACATCGACATGAAAGGACGTAAGCCATAGCATATTAACTCAGGTCTAAACATCACAAAAGCAAATCATTTTCCGAATAGAGCAGTGTTATACTAATATTATTTACATCAAAGGAAAAGCACACGCTTCTACAAGTATCTTTGCAGTCTGACCTTCACGGTTCAAATGTCGGTGGCATCACAGTGATTCACATGCGCACGCGCACCGGCTGCCATAGCGTATCGATACAGAGCCGCTAACGGGCCGCGCACAATATGCTTACACGCCCCAGGAGCGCAAAACCGGCCGACAGTACAGCACACTAACAAGCAAAGAGCACAGGTCCAGACCTTACAAACATATCTTCGCAAGGTCCTTCTTGGACTTCATGACGCCGCCGGTCAGCTCTCTGTGTGCCAGCCTGGCCCTGATGAAGCCGTCTCTTCTCGCGTAGCCGTACACTCACTTGGACGCGGCCGTCACCTCTTTGACACATCGCTCCACGTTCTGTCCGTGGACTGGCATCGAGTCTACTTCCATGGGGGTGGACTCAAAGTTCTTGATGACCGCAGCTGGCAGGTCCCGGGTGAGGCTGGGCTCGGAGATCTGCTCATCATCCCAGACAATCAGTTTCCGCAGGCCTGTGGCCTGCTTGTTGAGGTCCACCTTGCACCTGGTGCGGATGTTGACTTGTTCTTCCCCTCCTCGGCTTCCAAGCGCCTCCTTCTCCCGCACCTCCATGATCTTCTGTACGGCGAAGCAGCGGTCCTCCCGCTCCTCGCTGCACAGCAGCGTCTGCAGGAGCATCTCCGGATGCGCCCACCAGGCGCTGGACTCCAGGTAGGAGAACACCTCCTTGACCACCTGCTCGTCCTGATCGAGAGTCAGCTGCAGCTTTGCACCGTGCGCCCTCGATCCAGTGGTTACGGATCTTGTACCTGAACCACGTGGGGTAGTACACCCCGATGATGTACTCGCAGATGAGCCGGAGGTGCCAGGCTTCCTTCTCGGCGAAGCCATGGCGGCCCACCCACATCCGGAGGAAGCGGTTGGCTGTGGTGAGCCACCTGCTATGGTTGACCGGGCCGATGTCCAGGTTGGCGAGGCGGTCGGTCACGCGCCCGGAGCGGATCACTGCCACCATGTCGTACCCGTACCGCTGGTCGGTGGACAGGTCTGCCCTCACCTCCTCCGTCAGCTCCGGCAGGGCTGGCCCGATGGTGATCTTGCTGAACCTCTTGACTGGCAGCTCGGTGACAGTCGCGAGGGCCTTGTCCAGGGGACCTGAAATATCGTTGAATGGGTAGTTAGTCGTCGTAAATGGATGCTTGTTAGCCATGCGGCAGTCGATAACGTTACTTAAAATATTTACAGGGACTTTGAGGGCGTACGGCTGATATGGCTATTTAGAATGCAAATGATAACAGTGCTTCAACTTGGACAAAAAAGAAACATTTAAGATAAAACAAAACTAATATCAATCAGTGATACATACACAATGAGTGATACAGGACTAGCATGGCGGCGTTGGCGATAGCTGCGGTGGCGTTGCAGGACATGCCGTACCGGATTGAGGCCATGGCGACATTTCTGATGCTGGCCATGTTGCGCGTGCTGGAGCTGGTAGCGGCACTAGCAGAGAAGTTGGGGTCACGCTTGTAGCAGTCCTCGTCCTCTTCCATCTCGATATGTTCCCCCTCCGTCAGCTCTTCCACGAATTGATTAACTTCCATGGTGGCTTTCTTCGGGTTTTCTTCTTCTTTTCTCTTCTCCGCCATCCTCTGCTTCGACTGCTCCTTCTTTTCTTTCCTCTGGTAGGCCAACACCTGCTTGCTGCTCTCCTTCTTGTCCACACGACCTATCATGCATGAAGATTTTTCCTCAATCTTTTGCCTCTGGACCATTATGAAAGAAACTTCCAACGCAGAGATTTTCTGCTCCCTGGGGCAAGTGTAGGTGATGTGGCAGGGTGGCAGCAACGTCCCCAAGTACGTTGCTGGGGATGGGGCAGCCGGGGCAGTTGGCCTCTTGGCAGGGGAGGATTGGGCAGCGGCACTTCGCGACGTCAAAAAGTCTGTCCAGCTGCTCCTCCATCTTACTGATCTGCTTCTCTGAGGTCTCTGAGGTGCTTCCTGGCTATTCTGCTGGCTTTCTCCCACAGCTCGAGCAGTCTCTCCACGATCGTCTTGTCTGCCGCAATGACGGGAGGCTGGAACTTGAAGTTAGCACTGGCCCACCTCTGCTTGATTTGGATGACGATTTCCTGAAAGAATTCGCGGCTGGTGTAGTGGTACTTGGGGTTCATCTCTCTCAGGTGGATGCCGTACCTAAGGCAGTCCCGGAGGGTGGGCAGCTCGGTCAGACACATCTCCTTCCCCGTCCCCAAGTACTCCGTCAACCTTGTGCTGCACTCAGAGCGAGTTCTCTTGCGAGCCGCCATTTCTTGCGGCTTGGCCGGTGATCACTCACAGCACAGCAGCTTTACGACAAAGTAGGCGGTCATTAGATCTGAAAGCATGCACACCATTAGATTTGAGAAGCATCAGAGGGCCATCAGATTTATTTCCGGTGCCTGAAACCCTAATATGTTTAACATGCGGCCCCCACAAACGAAAACATATACATGTTTTGGCCTAATTCTGGTCATTGACCTGACCTGGGAGGTCACCAGTTGACCCCAAGCCTCAAAACTGGGTACCGTCGTGTTCCTTTGATGACGGGCAACATGCTCGTTTTTGTTTGGCAGCTATAACTTGATTAGGAGAAAAACGGTGACGGTGTAGAAACCTCCAACCAACCCTCGCCTGGGGCGTTGGAGACAAAATTTGCAGACATCACAAGATCCTCGTTTCTATAGATTTGAAACTCAAATTTTTGGGAATATTTGTTTTTATTTTACATGACGACATAGCAAGGCACAAAAAAATAACCCCGCCGAGATCCAAATCTTAATCTGACGAACGACGACATGGCCTAATGCATATATAGATGGAATGGTGAAGGATTTATGAAGAGAGGACATCTGGCAGTCAAATTGTAGACCTCAACAACTTGTTCAGAGGGCTGCTGATTAGGCTGTATCGTCGACACCTTTTTTGCCGCTGATCACGGCGAACCTATGATTTTATCATGCTCCATGGACGTGAGAACAATATGCCACCATTCATTGTTCTTGAATATTATCCCCCATCCTGCACGAAGCGGAACAATTTTGGGTGCGCTTATGTACAGGCTACACTAGCGTTGCCACGCGGCCAAAGTCCAACCTACCATGACAACTTCGCTTGTGGCTGCTGTAGCTCCTCATGCAATGGTCACGGAGATAAAATATGATTGCTGACGTATTCCAGAGCATTCTTACAGCGAGTGGGCGTCATAACATCACGCTCCAGCTCCGTTGAAAGCTCTCGGGTGGGATCAAACCCCATAGAAGCTCTGATGGCTTTGTTGGTGTGTAGCTTTAGTCTGCATCATGACGTTTGACGTCCTGCCTGCCTTTGCCATGTCATACATGTAATTCTGCTCTTCCTCCTGCCTCAGCCGCACTGTACCTAGGTGTCATTATTCCTACCCGTCCCTGCTGCCAGCTTCTCCCTGTACCTTGCCTGCACCATCACCCTGCACTTCCTGTAATTATCCCGCGGCTGCATCTCCCGCACTTTGGACTGGCTTTCCCCTGTCGCCTTCCTCTCCCTATACTCTTTACGTCTGTTATGGGTGTTAATAATAATTTTAATGGTAACCTGATCCATGTGCCTTGTGCTAACACATTGGTGTTCATACCGACGAACAGCCGTGCGTCTGTATGGGTGTTGATGTTCCAATTAAGTAGTCATTTGATAGGCGCGTTTCCTGTATCAACCTTAGTATTCACACCGGTGAACATCTGTACGTCTGGTGTCGGTGTGGAGTTGATGTTCTCATCTTAGTCGTTAGTTGATCTGAGTGTTCCTAGTATTTTCGTTGCTATTCATACCGGTGAACAACTCTCACCAAACGCGAATGGAGTTGGCCGTCCCCGCCCCCAGCGCGGCGGTGCGAGATGTGACCCAGACATTGACAATATGATATAGCCCAGAGTATTTAGTAGCTATTGCTTTGCCAACATTTTCCTCAGGGAGCTAGGATTGGGAATTCTTGGTGAGAATTCACACCATAGGGAGAAAACATTTCACCTCCTAAATTGCCAATGGCAATCTATCTATTGCCCAATCCTTATGCTGACGTACGAACGTGTTTTTCAAAACGTTCATAATATATATTTTCATACCACCATTCCCATCCTTTAATCCAATGTCCTTCACAGGTACTCATCACAGTGAAGATGTCCTTGCGCAGCAAAGCCAATCATTCCTGTATCTGACCGCCGAGAAACCTGCCAAAAAGCCAGGTGTCGACAAACAAGAACGTAGTTAACTATGTGCGACTTGTGTTAGGCGAAACGGTGAACCCACGTGCGAAAGACCTCTCTGAACGTATTTTTAGGCCTGTGGCTCTGGAAGTGACCAAGATATAGCAGAACGATTGGATTCCAGCAATAAAATGCGTTCAGAGAAAGATTGCTGAGTGCTACAAGAGGTGTCAACGCATGAACAAGATCACAAAGGATTTCCGTGTCAGCAAGAATCCTGCCTGGGAGAAAGAGGAGCGCTTCTTCAAGACCCTGATAACTGAGCCGCCTCTCACGAGGGCTCTGAGCGATGCCGCGCCAGGACATCCGGAATGTCCCGTTGGAAGTGGGTAACTATCTCGTCCACACCATGGCAGTGGAAAGGCCCGTGAAGGCGGTGACGGGGGCGGCCAGTGTGGTCGTCGGTGAGACCCAGCGGCACGGATTCATCTGTAGTCGGCCAAGGCACCGAGAGCAGCGGCCGGCTGTTGGGAGTAAACGGTCATTCGCGCTGGCCATGGGCTCTGGGGTATGACTGATGAGCTTGACAACCGACAGTGAACACGTGGCTGTTGGCATAACGGACTAGAGCCATTCCAAAGCGTCTGAAGTCAGCATAGGCCGCTGGAGACAGAGAGTAAATAGACATTGATCGTCGCTTCATCATTGGGAATCTGAACAATGATAGTAGCATTTGAACTTAGAGGTAAAATATTGTGATGCTGAGGGCCGTCTTGTTCTTGGCTGTGCCAGGTTTGACATGTTTCTTGATTTCAGTCGGGGCCAATAGAGTGAGTCTAAATGTAATGTGATTACGTATGTACAAATGTCCATTTGTAGCTAGGACGTTCAGGAACCCGTTCGTGTTCATTCCACACCTCTTCCTCAAATAGGGAGAAAGTTTGGGCTGCGTCAACGGAAGTTGGAGGTGTAGTTCGTGTGTTGGCCGCATGGCGGCGCTAGTGTCGATCATGCAAAAACTTCGCCGCTTCTGTGCAGGATGGGGATTGAAATATTTGGGAAATGAGTGGTCAAATATTATTCCCACATGAACAGAGCATGATAAAATCACAGGTTCACCTTGCACATATTTGGACGATAGGTACACCCTACTGTTGATGATCAGTCTACATTCTGACTTGTTGCTGAATGAGAAGTATTTGATACCGACAAGTATGACTGTAATTACTATGCTTCTTAGGCTACCATCCTTGCATTCTGCCCTAATCTCTATCACCTTTTTGGCTCCCAGAAGTACCAAACATTTCCATTGCCATACCAACCTGAAATGTTTATACGTAGATAAGTCAGAGACCCAGAATCAGGGATGTTTTTATATATAATTTTAAGGGGGCAAATGACCCCTCAATTTTGGCTTTCTAAGCTCCCACCCCAAAAATGCATACTTTTTTACCATGGAACTCTGTGGGGTGTGCAATGCCAATTCATTTTGTCCTGCCCAATGCCTTCATATATTCCTCCCTCATTTAATTTCAGAAATCAACACCCGTGTCTAGAATCCCACAGAGACGTAAGATGCCTAACTGTTTGCGTGCTGTTGCGTCTCAGCCTATAATCCGGTCAGCATTCTTGGTATATCTCGCGCACACCGGCACCACCATCCGCCGCCCGCTGGCATCGCACAACGTCTGACCTCGGCAGGCCCCGGCCGGGCCGGCACCACCGCGCACATGGCCCGAGGCTATGGCAGGTCGAGTCAGCCGAGCAAGCAAGTACATAACACGTGCGACATCTGGCCTTTTACTATGATTAAATGTGCATCATAGAAATGTCGCAGTAGGCCGGTGAACATGGAATAAAATGAATCAGGTTTCAGCTTTGGGGATGCATAAGAATGCAACTGTTCAGTTGTTCGTGAAAAATCATATTATGTCGGTCCGTTTTGTACCAATGCAAAGATAAAAGTGAAACCAAGGATATTCTTGTTAATAATTAGTCGTGGGTAATAAGGCTGGAACATTCTGTATCTTCTCTTCAGACGGACTACCTGGCACTGGTACAGGAGCTGAAGGCAGCGATGGCCCCCAAGGGTCTCATCCTCTCCGCCGCCTTCGGCCCGGGAAAGGAAACTATTGACGACTCATACAAGCTGAAGGAGCTGGGAGAGTGAGTTTTGCAACCAAGTGCCGGTGTAACTGGGTGAAATGGTTTCAATCGCTCCGCTTTGCCCATTTTACTGAGTTAAGTTCTGGGAATTTGCAACAGCACTTATCATTGTGAAACATTACTTGTATCATTGTTCTGCATAGGGTGCCATTCATTTCGAAAACTTTGAAGAGCTGACGTAATATTTCCCCCTGAAGATGTTCAAGATTTCAAGTTCACCTAACCTTGATCTTACTGTCGACGCGGATAAGATATTTCGGTTCCGATGTGTACGAGCTATTGGGTATCACAGGAATTCCACTTGATTATACGAATTTCCCCGAACAGATATCGGCAGAAGCGCATGCCCCGGTCAGAACAATAATTTCACGAACACGTACATTCTCCAGGTCTGCTCACCGGATAATAGGTGTGCATAGCTCCTGGAGTGGATATTTCAGACTGCATCATGCGAACAAGAAGCGATTGTTTCCACTTGACCTCAATTGTATCTGGGCCGCGTCGTGTGTGGCAGGGCGCTGGACATGGTGAACGTAATGACGTACGACTACCACGGCTCGTGGGACCCTTTCACCGGCCACGTGGCTCCGCTGTACCTCTCGCCGCTGGATGCCGAACACCCAGGATACGAGTACTTCAGCGTGGTAGGTACACACCAGCTATGGTAGGTAAACACCAGCCGTGGTAGGTACACACCAGCCGTGGTAGGCAATCACCAGCCGTGGTAAGTACACACCAGCCGTGGTAGGTACACACCAGCTATGGTAGGTACACACCTGCCGTGGTGGGTAAACACCAGCCGTGGTAGGTACACACCAGCTGTGGTAGGCAATCACCAGCCGTGGTAGGTAAACACCAGCCGTGGTAGGTAAACATCAGCTATGGTAGGTACACACCAGCCGTGGTAGGTAAACATCAGCTATGGTAGGTACACATCAGCCGTGGTAGGTACACACCAGCTGTGGTAGGCAATCACCAGCCGTGGTAGGTAAACACCAGCCGTGGTAGGTAAACATCAGCTATGGTAGGTAAACACCAGCCGTGGTAGGTGCACATCAGCAGTGGTAAGTACACACCAGCCGTGGTAGGTACACATCAGTCGTGGTAGGCAATCACCAGCCGTGGTAGGTACACATCAGCAGTGGTAAGTACACACCAGCCGTGGTAGGTATGCATCAGCCGTGGTAGGTAAACACCATCCGTGGTGGGTAAACACCAGCCGTGGTAGGTACACACCAGCCGTGGTAGGCAATCACCAGCCGTGGTAGGTACACATCAGCCGTGGTAGGTAAACATCAGCTATGGTAGGTACACACCAGCCGTGGTAGGTAAACACCAGCCGTGGTAGGCAATCACCAGCCGTGGTAGGTACACACCAGCCGTGGTAGGTACACACCATCTATGGTAGGTACACACCAGCTATGGCAGGTAAACACCAGCCGTGGTAGGTACACACCAGCCGTGCTAGGTAAACACCAGCCGTGGTAGGTAAACACCAGCCGTGGTAGGTACACACCAGCTGTGGTAGGCAATCACCAGCCGTGGTAGGTACACACCAGCCGTGGTAGGTACACACCAGCCGTGGTAGGTACACACCAGCCGTGGTAGGTAAACACCAGCCTTGGTAGGTACACACCAGCTATGGTAGGTAAACACCAGCCATGGTAGGTACACACCAGCTATGGTAGGTAAACACCAGCCGTGGTAGGTACACACCAGCTGTGGTAGGCAATCACCAGCCGTGGTAGGTACACACCAGCCGTGGTAGGTACACACCAGCCGTGGTAGGTACACACCAGCCGTGGTAGGTACACACCAGCCGTGGTGGGTAAACACCAGCCGTGGTAGGTACACACCAGCTGTGGTAGGTACACACCAGCTATGGTAGGTACACACCAGCCGTGGTAGGTACACACCAGCCGTGGTAGGTACACACCAGCCGTGGTAGGTAAACATCAGCCGTGGTAGGTAAACATCAGCAGTGGTAAGTACACACCAGCCGTGGTAGGTATGCATCAGCCGTGGTAGGCAATCACCAGCCGTGGTAGGTAAACACCAGCCGTGGTAGGTACACACCAGCCGTGGTAGGCAATCACCAGCCGTGGTGGGTAAACACCAGCCGTGGGAGGTAAACATCAGCCGTGGGAGGTACACATCAGCCGTGGGAGGTAAACACCAGCCGTGGTAGGCAATCACCAGCCGTGGTAGGCAAACATCAACAGTGACAGCTAGGCTAGAACCCACCACCTAGGTGACGCGCTCTTTACTTACTGCGCCTGTTTTGAACGTGGGATATTCTTGGTGAAGTGCGATGGCAGGCAGAACGGTCGGCTCCTTGCCTGGATATGGCAGTTCCAGGATAGTATTCGCCGTGCTACGGGATCAACGCTGACCGGTCAGTATCCATGTCATTAGGCTTACGGACATGCCTGCCTTTAAACCGATCCGGGTACGTCTTCGTCTCGGGTCATTGGATCAGTCCGGAGTTCGCCTGACTCGGGTAGTCGCGAGAACATGGCAGCAAGCGAGAGGTCAAATCCATCCCGCAGGTGTGCGTGAAAATAAACCTGTGTCTTGTATATGTCGTGTGTGTCTGTGTGTGCGCACTGAAAACTTTCATCAAGAGGGACCCAAAAACGTATTTTAAGAAAGGGTACGCCACAACCGTCAAGGGCACTGTGTCTAGAGCTGTTTTACGTCACAGCATTGTAAAAAGAGGCGATTATTCACTGTAGTTATTCGCTCTGTGCCACATTAAGAGGAGATCCATGGCGAATTGTTGCACGTGATTAGCTGATATCGCGGATATTTCATGAAGTGAAAGTGGCCTGCTAAAGCCGCGCAAACCGCGATGTGGTATGATTTGAAATAGTACGATTATTCCCTAGATATTTGTCGCCACTAATCAATATTTCACGCTAGAACCTTGGACTTCGAACGCAAGACACTATCATTTTATATTGCCTACAAATATCCATCAGGTGATGGGCTGCTTTAACACAATGACCCTTCCTATTCTTCACAGGGTTATCCGTTTCTATTCACAGGGTATTCGTATTTGTCTTTAATACCTATGCAATTTTAATCTGGGCCTTCTTTTTCAATAAATCATTCTATTTCTGAACTGGTAACCCTGCTGTTTCTGTTTCGCTTTTCGCATTATGACACTACCTGCAATTGCCTGCAATTGTAGTAGTTGCCTGACAATCAAATATATGCTGTCGATATACCTAGTCCATTCAATCCTACTATTTTTTGTTTGTTTTCGTAATTGTAACTAGCAGAACAACATATATAGTGCAACTTTTCTACACAATGGTCTACCATATGAAAATTGCCATTGCGAAGGAAGAGGCAATCAGTAATCTGTTGATTTTAGACATGCATTGTAGTGTAAGCTTTCACGACATTGTTAGCGTATATTTGTATCACGATGAGGTTCTGGCGTGGCTGGGATAATTCCATGGGCTTCCTCAGAAGGAGCGACACCTGACTCACACTGCCACCTGCAGGAGCGACACCTCTCCCGCACTGCCACCTGCAGGAGCGACACTCTCCCACACTGCCACCTGCAGGAGCGACACTCTCCCACACTGCCACCTGCAGGAGCGACACCTCTCCCGCACTGCCACCTGCAGGAGCGACACTCTCCCGCACTGCCACCTGCAGGAGCGACACTCTCCCACACTGCCATCTGCAGGAGCGACACCTCTCCCGCACTGCCACCTGCAGGAGCGACACTCTCCCGCACTGCCACCTGCAGGAGCGACACTCTCCCGCACTGCCACCTGCAGGAGCGACACCTCTCCCGCACTACCACCTGCAGGAGCGACACTCTCCCGCACTGCCACCTGCAGGAGCGACACCTCTCCCGCACTGCCACCTGCAGGAGCGACACTCTCCCGCACTGCCACCTGCAGGAGCGACACTCTCCCACACTGCCACCTGCAGGAGCGACACCTCTCCCGCACTGCCACCTGCAGGAGCGACACTCTCCCGCACTGCCACCTGCAGGAGCGACACTCTCCCGCACTGCCACCTGCAGGAGCGACACTCCCGCACTGCCACCTGCAGGAGCGACACTCTCCCACACTACCACCTGCAGGAGCGACACCTCTCCCGCACTACCACCTGCAGGAGCGACACCTCCCCCGCACTACCACCTGCAGGAGCGACACTCTCTCGCACTGCCACATACAGGAGCGACCCCTCTCCCACACTACCACCTGCAACAATTGTTGAACTCCATTTCGAAGAATTGGCCCACCGACGCCTCTGAATGTTGCTGCAGAACTACACCATCAACTACTACATCACAGGCGAGGTCCCCAAGGAGAAGATGAACATGGGTATCCCGCTGTACGGCCATGGCTTCACGCTGGATAACGTCGACGAGCACGGCCTATACGCACCCGCTAACCAGCCTCAGCCAGCCTGCCCCTACACCCGCCAGGCGGGCGTCTGCGGCTTCAACGAGGTCAGTGAAAGGCTAACACATGACCTAGATCCAAACTAATGGTCCATTGTCCCAGGCGGAGCACATAGGACTTCTAAATCCAGCTTCGATCTACGAGGTGGAAAGCTGAAATTGACAAAGATATCCGAAATATAGGGTGTCGGGCATTGGTGTTCTTGGATTGTCTAATAGTGGCATCAGATCCTTTTGCTACATGCTCTCCAGATGTGGGAGATATGGGCTTCGTGAGGCCATGTTCGCGATCCGTTTCGAGCGGTTCATCCACCAACCAGAGCAGTAACGGAGGGAGGAGGTGGCGTGAGAAACCATTGTTCCGTGTTCCGTACCATTATTGTATGTCCACCCGATGAACGAACAGCTTATCGGGCTTAAAATGTACACTTTTCTTCATCAATCTTGCATTACGTGACATCTTCGATAAAACCTCTGACTTGAAGCTATTTGAAGTCCTAACGGTTTTCGATCTAACCTTGGCTAGATCGAATGTGATCACGACAGAATGTTTGACCAGGCAAAACATCTTTTGGAGTCCAGCATATTATTTTTCTTTCTCTTAATCATGCAAAATCAGCTGTATATTACAATATCAAAATTCTGCATGTCCGTAATTTGGACGAAGATTAATAACATTTAACACGCGCTCTGGAAGGGGGGGTGGGCAAAATCCGCCCATCCCTCCGGTTTTTCGTCGATAACTCCATATTTTACCGGCCGATATACGCCATTGTTTGTGTACCTGCTTCGAAATGACCGCCACGTTGTTTAAAGTAAGGAAAACTAAAATCTGCCGATTTTTTTCTTCTCGAGTTATGGGTCGTTAAAATAAAAAAAAACATATCAGAGACAGGCCACAAATGTCGGCGCTGATGCGCTTCCCGTATATTGCCAAAAAGGAGGTGTTCTTGGCAACACTAGCGACTTGTTTGATGTACATTATCATGCTATAGCATTTCGAAGTCATGTCAGGTCACCGAGGTCAAGTCAGGTCAAGTTCATGACAGGCTAACACACGCCCTGGAGGGGGGAGGTTGAAATCCGCCCATTCCTCCGGTCTTTCGTGGAAAACTCCGGAATTTACCGGCCGATATAAGCCATTGTTTGTGTACCTGCTTAGAAATGACCGCCACGTTGTTAGTAGGAAAAGTAAGAAAAACGAATATCGGCCTAATTTTTTTTTCGAGTTAGGTGCCGTTAAATTTAAAAAATCGTACCCTCAGACTACAAAAATCGGCGCTGATGCGCTTCCCGTATTTTGGCAAAATGGAATTGTTCTTGACAACACTAGCGATTCGTTTGATGCATATTGTTATGCTACATAATTTCAAAGTCCTGTCAGGTTGCTGAAGTCAAGTCAGGTCAAGTTCAGGATAGGCTAATGGAACCAAACTTGGTCAACTGGAATGTTGTCGTAAATGGAAATGACTGTCATGCGATTGATGTCACTTTGCATGTTACTCCCTCCAAATCCGGAAGTCTACTGTTTGCCATTGTGTGCCCAAGTGCTTCCAAGATTCATGTATTTCACTCCTTTCTTCGCGAAGCCGATTGTGCCGAGCTGCCGAACGGAGCAGTCGGGTGGGCAGCCCGGTTCCGGTAACTGGCGCAGGTAATGACCTGATAAAGTATTCCTATATGGGTGACCTGAGGTCAAATGACGGATCTGTCATCTGTATTGCATCATTAGAAATGTCCAAAACATCATTAATGCTAATTTTTGAGCATTTAAACACAGTCACAGCGATCCATAACAATGACAAACCAAGCCACGCAAAACTAGAAAATTTTGCTATTTTGACCTCATTTAGCCTCGAACATATCGACCTAAGATCATGAAATTTGCACACAATAGAGTTCACTGTCGTGCCCACCCACCCTGCGAATTTCGTTGCTCTAGCCTTAATAGGAGCTGAGATCTTATGGGGGAGGAATCCGTCACCCTCCAGTGCGCGTAATTCTCAGAGGCCATCCAGGGCGCGTGTTAAGTGAGGAAATTGAGGCGCTTCATCGATTTTAGTCTGCTTCTTGTCGTACTCTGTGCTGACATTTCGGGACGAAAGAACATAATTGGAGCTCATGACTTATGCTCTGTTATAAAGTCACGCGCCAACCAGATGAACTAGGTCAAGCAACTATTGTTCCATACAGCACAAAATACATCATATGCTGCACCACTTTGGAAAATATGTAAGGGAAAGACGGTCCCTAAATTTGAACGTAAGATGGTATGTAAATACGATAACTGTGAAGTAAATAAGATGACCTGAAGTAGCACAAAGTCGCCTGGGTCACCCAATCTGGCTTCAGAAAACCAACACCATCGTGCCTCTGAAAAAAATAGAGAGGTATATATTACGTTGAGGTGCTTATGAAATACAAATAATGAGAAATCGTTCAATGAAAACGCTGCCAACGTCGACACTGGTCTGTGTGCCGGCCAGCGGCTAAAATCTGAAAACGTTTTCATATTGAACAAACATTGTAGGACATGGTTGCAATCTAAGTTTGAAATGAGCGACCATTGTTAGGCTTGGGGACTTCAAATGGTATCATGTAGTATGGCACACACAATTGTACATATATCACGCTTGGTGCCATTGAGTGTTGGACCTAGCCTTTAATCGTGCACGTTACGGGATGCTGGTAGATGTGCATGACTTAATATTAACTTTCACTTCTCCTAGCATGTGAGTCGTATCTCAAATACAAGCCGGTCATGACTCAGCTGAAACTGTTGAAACATGACACCACACGACATATTACACCTTGGCATGCTCTGGGCGGTCATTGGTTGGCCAAATGTATCATCTATTAGGATTGAAAGCTGATTCATCCCCGGATTGGAATGCGCTGGCCAGAGGGGAAAAGTACCTACCTACCTGTCTAACAGGCCTGTCACCTACAAAATATCAGACATTGTCAGGCTGTCACATGTTGAAACGGGGATGTTGTCACAGGCAGCATGAAGCTGCATTCAAGTTTGTCTTGATGTAGTGGCGAACACAATACTCTTATTCCGTACTGATGGACATATATCATGCAGTCAAGTGGTTTATGCGGTGCATTATTACGATAGTTACTGGGGCGCAGACACGCCATCATGGCACAGCCTTTCAGCCAAGCGTCGCGGAAGCTACGATGAGCCACGTACATAATCTCCGTTTACCTCGTGCCCGACTCACGCTTGACATGAGTCAGGCATTAGCCCGTTTACCTCATAGCATCATCTATCACCTATACTCGTGGCCGATTGGCAGGTTTTTTTCAACTCTGGCGCAGGCTTTTGTCTCGAGGTCTTTTCTCACTTTAGGGATAATGGAGAAGTGGCGACAGGGGTGTGTCAGCCCAGATATAACCGACTGATCGGACTACCTTAGCTACCACCTAACCTTAGCTGACCTGGCTTCGGCCAGCCCGAACTCAGCTGACAGCTGACCTGTCCTCAACAATCTGACTTGACCTCTCCTCGCCTGATCGCAGCTGATCTGATCTCAGTGACTTGACCTGACCTGACCTAAACTAATTCCAGCTAAACTGACTTCTGCTGACCTGACTGGGGCCGGCAGATCTGTGTGATGCTGCAGGAGGGAGGCTGGACCTCGGTGCGGGACCCTGACCAGAAGGCCATCTACAGCTACAAGGACCGGATCTGGGTCGGCTACGATGATCTGGATGCCATGCAACTTAAGGTAGCTGGCGGTATGCCTCCCACCACTCTTCTTACAATATCATGTTGCATCAACGACAGCAGGCCACTGCTGATCTGACAAGTTAGGAGTGCCATTTTACAACATCCAGGCAGGGGCTCTGGATGCTAGCCATTGTTGTGCGATATGATTTTCTCCCTTCACAGTTTGACCCTTGCCAAACTTTGCTCTCAGGAAGATGTGGAGATGTGATGAATGGCACTATGTAGGTTCATCTTTGAACTGTCAGTGACTCGATGTTGATTGACCGTTGAGGTCAGGTCATACAGGTTAATGTCGGAATGCAGTTGTCATCCATCTCCGCCGCAGATTTCGGACCGTGGTGGCAATACAAATGCGATTTCTTGCTTCTGTGTCGATGATGTGCGAAATGATTACTTTGTCTAGCACTGATGGCATGTGCAAAGATCAGGGCCGCCGATCCGTTTAATGACACATTATTGAAAGGATGTGATGAACTGTTTTTTTTTTCATACCGATTTTCCTGTCGAATTTAAGAAACTCAGTAACACCAAAAATGAAATTGGCGTACGATGTTTCCCGTTTGGCAACTGTGTTCCGTTGTAATAGTACGTATTTCAAAGTATATAGTCGCTGCAGTACACATACCCTTGGGATATTTTAGATAAGGTATCCGAGTGACCTGACCAGATATTGGTATGCAACTTTGAATTCACTGAGAGGATGAAAGTTGCCATTACGCACATTCCGATCGACAAAGCATTGGCTACCACGCTATGCTCCAAAACACCATTCTTATTATAATCGTAACGTAGTTGAGCGTTCTGTCATGAGGTTAGGTTTGGTATTTGTCGCTTCTCTTTCGTCCCTTGTCCTTGCACCCGCATTTTATGATTGACTGTACTTTGTCAAACCAGCATTTGAAGACACTGTTTGGCTCTAGATATCTTCGTCTAACGACACCAATGGAGCAAAATGAGAGCCAACGGGTCCATTTCCTTTGATCTTACTTCATCAACGAGGAAATTTTGAGTGTTTAATTCGCTAAACAAATAAATTGTACTCCCGCTCATCCTGACTTGGTACTGAAACCACATGCTCTGTTCCGGTTGCGTGGTCCCATGGGCTAACTTGCCTGTGTGGCCTGCTGGCGACGTGACCTGACTGTGAAGCCATGTGGATCATGCCGTTTGACACCGAAACCGCCACCTGAAATATCCTGATCCCATGACGTAACCTAGTTGTGCTAGCACCATAACTTGACCTGCCTCTGTGACCGGGCAGACGGACTACATAAAGTCGATGAACTTGGGTGGCAGCATGGTATGGTCCATCGAGACGGACGACTTCCACAACCTGTGCGGCTTCGGCACGGCAAACCCCCTGATGAACGCCATCTGGGCCAACTTGAACGGCGGCGTTCCGGTCCCTACTGGACCCACACCCGGCCCTGGCTCGGTAAGAAGGCATCAGATACCTCCATTTTATCCACGCCAATCCACGGCTCGGTGAGAAGGCATCAGATACCTCCACTGAACCCACGCTTACCCCTGACTGTGCGAAGGTAGCAGACGCTTCCATCGAGTCCATACCCACCCCTGGCTTGGTGAGAAGGCAACGCGCCTCCACTGGACCCACGCCAGTCCCTGGTTCGGTGCAAAGGCATCACACATCTGCACTGAGCCCAGGCCCTTTCTTGACAAGGTGAGAAGGCAACAGACGCCTGTTAGGTACGTGCGTACGTGCCCGCTGCCCACCAGTAGCACACAGTCATAGTGCTGGAGAAGCCGCTGGTCATAGTGCCATGCAGCTGCAACTGAAGACGATGTCGTGTATCGCATACATTGTGAAACATTGCGAAACATTTCGAACCAATTCCCGGGACTAAATTGGGTTGTTCCAGATAGCCAGACAATTCAGCATGACGAATGTTCAAGTGAAGCGAGCATCAACAGTGCTCTGAAAGATGTGACCATACAATTTTGACCTATCCTATTCGTGTTCAGACGACCACGACAACACCAAGCGGACCAACAGCCGTTCCCGACCACGTGTGTAAGAACAACGGCCTGAACCCCGACCCGGACAAGCTGTGCTCGCCCATCTTCTACGAGTGCGTGTGGGACACCGACCACTGGGACGTGACCCAGGTTCGTCGTGTGATATCGACCCGACTGTGACCAGTTGACACAGGTCGGGGACCACTGGGACGTGACCCAGGTCAGTCGTGTGATATCGTCTCGGCCGTGACCAGTTTAGGGACACTGGGAGGTGACCTCGGCTAGTTGTGACCACCTACTGTGACCAGTTTAGGGACTACTGGCAGGTGACCTCAGCTAGTCGTGACCACCTACTGTGACCAGTTTGGGGACAACTGGGAGGTGACCTCGGCTAGTCGTGACCACCTACTGTGACCAGTTTGGGGACAACTGGGAGGTGACCTCGGCTAGTTGTGACCACCTACTGTGACCAGTTTGCGGACCACTGGAAGGTGACCTTGACTGGTCGTGACCAGGCTGTGAGCAGTCCGCAGACCACTGGGAGACGACCACGGTAACCATCGATGCGACACCGGGACTACATGTGCCTGCTGCTACCCGGTAATCATATTCTGTAAGCACGGCGAGATCAAAGCCATGGGTCTTGTGCTATCCACCCGCAGATGATGACTTCCGGTCGAGCGCCATCAGTCTGAGGTTTTGCTTACAGCACTGGGGGTGACGCGTCTGAACAAGTCAAACCGCTTCGACCAGAGTACATCGATAACAAATGCGCTTCTATCAAACGTCGTTGAGTAGCGGTTATTCTGTTGTGTCGCCAGGACTCGAATGGATTGACGATAGTAGTGCCAGCGAATCTGGTGCACACACGTCAAAGTTTCGGTATGCTACGACCAGTATACGGAGCCTGTAGAGGCACGAAGTAGTGAGAGGAAGTGATAAAGGCGTGGGTGAAGTATAATTGTCCGTGTATAGCATGCATAGCGTAACACGCGTATTGCGTTGAATGCTGTAACCACTAAGCGCCTCCAGACATATACGTCAAGGTAAGGTGTTTCTTGATGCGATACACTCACCAAATTGCATCACAAAAGGCGTAAGCATAGTCATTCCTGCCCGACACTGAGCTTGAGAGCCCGTAACGCCAGTAGCCTCACCACCACTCCACCACCGGAGACGGACGACAATCGCCAGCTGCGCTGCGAGATATATGGTCACACGCACGGGACTGTCGCCGCAACCCTCTCCCTTGGTTAAAACACAACTTAAGAATATTGCAGCCGAAATGTTGGGATGAAGTTGGGAAGTCTGAAACTAAAAGAGCAGATCTTACTGAACAAAACATTTGAAAGCACTTGAAATGCTGCATTGAGTTTTATCCGGGCCAGGTATGTAGAAGTTTCCAGCGCTTACTCCAGAACGCCAAGCTAGACACCACAAACGTTGACATACATTTGTGACCTACGGGACGAGGGGGTGTGGTGCATTTTTTCCACAAGAGGGGAGGAGTAATTCAACAAAACGGCACGCAGAACTCCAGAAAAGAGCACTTTTGGTGGGTGAAAAGAGCACCTTTTACAGAATATTGTGACTAAATTCGCTCATATTTTATTCAACGATTTTTTTGTGCAGGAGATTTCGGAACGTAAAGTGCGCCTAAAGCGGCATATATTTCATGCCATTCTTTCTTCGTAGGCTCAAAGAAGAAAATAGTGGCTGCGTCTGTGCTGTTGAAAGTTACTCCCGAGCGTAATTGCCGCCGCGAACCTCATATTTGAAGAAAGATTACGAGCACTTAAAAAAAACATTGTAATACAACTTGGTACAAATAAAAGTAAATGAGTACATTTGACTTGGAGCAAAAAAATTAAAGGGCGAAACACAAGCGAAAACGATATTACGCTTCAAGCGCACGACGGCCATGCTGGACCGCTCACGGTAACTTTTGTTCCATATAGGTACACACTAGTAGACTAGCTAGGGCTTTTGGTCCCATATAAGTACACGATAATAAACTCACTCGGGCTTTTGTTCCATATAGGTACACGGTAGTAGACTAGCTCTGGCTTTTGTCCCATATAGGTACACGTTAGTAGACTCACTCGGGGTTCCCATATAGGTACACGATAGTGGACCCGCTCGGGCTTTTATGCCATATGGGTATACGGCACTAAACATTCGTGCTTCGCCGTCGTCTGAGGCTCAATAACGGATATCAACTACCACGGACTACCGAGTCGTCTAACTACAACTTTGTACACGGAATCAAACAGCGATGCCAAACTTTCGCCTTGTAAACGAACCCTGGAGGTTCTCGTATCGTCATGCCTTCGTCCGTGACGTCGAGGTCACCGGACCCCTACTCGTACCTCGGCAGAGTGCGACCCTTACCGTAATTATAACCCGTAACCCGCAATACACCGCAATTATAGCCCGTAATATCGTAACTATACCACCCGTGATTGGCGCCACCCACAGGAGGAGTGCGCCACCGGCACGGTGTTCGACAGACAGGCCAACACCTGCACCTGGATCAACGAGTCGCCCGAGTGTAACAGCACGACGCCCGGTCTGGAGGCTTAAGTGTCAGGCGCGTGTCGTCTGGTGGTCAAGTATCCCCTGATACCGCCTCAGGGTGTCAGCTGGTAAGCGAGGGATCTGCCTCGCCCACCTGTGGTCGCAGCGACTGGATCATCGAAGCTCGCTTCCCGTTGCCGGGCGGGATCACTCGTCTCGTTGAAAGGCGTAGGAGGTGGTCGCATGCGGTTCATGATCGTCGTGGCTCATTTGGAAGGCAACGCACTGGTTGGCGCCGGGCTTCGAGTGTTGCCACAACCGCGATACAAATGTCACATGTCACTTGAGCTGCAGACGCCTGTACATACACCGGAAACGGGCTTATGCAGCCCATTTCCCTGGGGCAATACATATGGTGAAGGCATATCATCCGCATTATGTTTGGAGTATGCTCGGAAAAGCAGCAAGCTGCACGGCATTCATCGGCGGGAATTATCTGCCGGCTCTTGGCCCAAAATTTGCAGCAACAGTTGGGTGAAGGGAAGCTGCAGCCTGCCCGGAATGCATCAATAAATACATGCCTATCATCGCCGAGACGACAGGCACCCGACTGCTCGTGGGAGGTCTCCGGCAGTACACGACGACCGGGGAAAACACCTCAGGCGTAAAATTGCTAGATTCTTTAGTCACGTCATACAGCTGCGTACAGCGACCGTACTTGTCAGCTCAATATGGTGTTGAGTTACAAGATCAAAACTGGGCGTCCCATATCACTGAAGGCTTGCTAGTTGAGGCCTGTGTGAGGGGGCCCTGCGCTGTTGTTACCCCTCCATTGGGGTACTATAGGACGCTTAAGTCGTTGCTGGGAGCATAAGACATTGTTGGACTTTGACCACAGTGCCCCAGACAGAGTTGACAGTATATATCTTGACATGGGTGTAACTGAGGTTTCGAAATTGTGGGGTGGGGAGGGGGGGAAACCAGGGACGCGATAAGTTTGGACAAGAAAAAGGGGCTCCCCCTCTATCTTGTCCAAACTTATCTTATCCGAACTTGAAACACCCCCTCCCCCCAAAAAAAATGGATGTCAACCACTTTTTTTTAATGTCTGGTTTTGAGATTTCCCATGGCTAAAAACAATATTTTCCGGACAAAACGTGAAATTTGGAATTGTGGAATTGTTTTAAAATGTCCTTCAGAATACCATGTTTATGCAGGTGACTAAGGTAATGGGATAACTTAATTTCTGTGGAAATGAAAGAAAAAACTTTTTCGGGAACAATTTTGCAACCATTTTCGAACTGAAAAAACAAACAAACTAACCTAACCTGACGCAACCTAACCCATTTGTTTGCTTTATGGACGAAAATGCGTGTATAACCTATTCTTGTTACCACCTTAACACGCACCCTGGAGGGTCTCTGAAAATAACGCGCCCTGGAGGGGGGGGGCGGATTCCGCCCCCATAAGATCTCAGCTCCTATGAATGCTAGAGCAACGAAATTCACAGGGTTGATGGGCACGTTAGTGAACTCTATTGTGTGCAAAGTTCATGATCTTAGGTCAATATCTTCAAGGTCAAATGAGGTGAAAATAAATTCCACCCTGCAACAAGCCCATGCTTAGCTGGGTGGAGTTGTGGGAGGAGCCAAAAGTTAAAAAACAAAAAAAAACAAATCAGGAGTGTTCACCACCATCCGGCTACAAACCAGCTGCTAACATTATAGTTTAGACCCTAATTTCTTGTTGGGATGGATCCAGGGTCAGTCATATGCCTCCTTTGGATATGACTACTAACAGCATTCTTTATTATTAGTCTTACTGCTCTAATACCCGATGCTTTGTATGCTTATTTATATGTTTTCCATCTCTTAGCTGGGAGTGCCACGACTTTACTGTTTATTTTATGGTGTTAACGTAAGGTGCTTGCAGTCGTTGGGTAAGGGGAGGGGGCGCTCCTGGTCACCTGATCTTGGGTGGCGGACATTAAAAAAAAACATGGTTTTGCGTGGCTTGGCTTGTCATTGTTATGGATCGCTGTGGTTTTGTTTAAATGCTCCAAAATTGGCATTAATGATGTTTTGGACATTACTAATGATGCAATACAGATGTCAGATCCGCCATTTGACCTCAGGTCACCTATATAGGAGAACTTTATTAGTCATTACCTGCTTCAGTTACCGGAACCGGGCTCCCATCCCGACTGCTCCGTTGGGCGGCTCGGCACAATCGGCTTCGCAAATAAAGGAGTGAAATACATGAATAAAGTATGGAAATGCTTAGGCACACAATGACAAACAGTCATTGTGTTTGTCATTCAATTTCGGGATGTATAGGGAGTAACATGTAAAGTGACATCAATCGCATGACAGTCATTTGCATTTATGACACATTCCAGTTGAAGAAGTTTGGCTTCATTAGCCTGTCATGAACCTGACCTGACTTGACCTCGGCGAGCTAACATGACTTTTAGATTATATAGCATAACAATATGCATCAAGCAAGTCGCTAGTGTTGTCAAGAACACTTCCCTATTGCCAATATACGGGAAGCGCACCAGCGCCGATTTTTGTGGTCTGGCGCTGTGAATTGTTTTTATTTTAACGGCCCCTAACTTGAAAACTTCTCGGCCGATTTCCACTTTTCTTGCTTTAAACAATGCGCCGGTCATTTCTAAGCAGGTACGCGATAAATTTTTCGTATATCGGCCGGTACAATATGGAGTTATGTACGAAAAATCGGAAGGATTGGCGGATTTCGCTATACCCCCTCTAGGGCGTGTGTTAACCTGTTATGAACTTGACCTTACTTGACCTCGGTGACTTGACATGACTCTGGAGCAATGTAGCATGACAATGTACATCAAACAAGTCGCTAGTTTTGCCAAGAACACTTCCTTTTTGCTAATATACCGGAAGCGCATCAGCGACGATATTTGTGATCTGGCCCTGGGAAACCTTTTGACTTTAGCGACCCTTAACTCGAAACATTTTCGGGCGATTTTCATTTTTCTTACTTCAAACAACGCGCCGGTCATTTATTGGTAGGTAGACAAACAATGGCGCATATCGGTCGGTAAAATCTGGAGTTATCTACGAAAAACCTGAGGGGTGGGCGGATTTCGCCCCCCCCCCCACTCCAGGGCGCGTGTTAAAGCACAATACCGAAAAGTTTCGTGAAAATTCAGAAAATTAGTTTTTAAAAAAATACTTTTTCTTCAAAAGCAGCTTAGCAGGTCTGATTCGGTTAGGCTGGGTTAGGTTTCTTTTTTACTATTCAGAATTTTCAGAAAAAAATGTTCAACATTTCCCAAATCGTATTGCTGGAATTTCTTCTCCAAAGGTAGGTTAGGCTAAGTTGGGCTGTGTTGTATTTTATGCTTATTTCGGTAGGATGTTACCCAAATTGAAGCATCTTTTTGACACTATTTTGCTCACAGCCTAAACATTAAGCATTTACATAGAAAATAAGTGGTCCCATCATCTTAGTCACCTTCATAAAAATCGTAATTCAAATACAAATTCCACAAAAAACACCCTATGCTGCAATTTTACCAACAAAATTAGCAACTTCCCCTTCTTATCACCGCACATGAATATCTAGCTTTCTGTAGTATGTGCTGACCCAATTTCACAATCACCATCGAGCCATACTCTAAGCCATGTTAAACGATGCCCTCTTGCAGCAGGAAAAACATAAAATATTGGACAATGGTTTTCTTGTGGTAAATATGGACATACAATAACCTTGTTCATGTTTTCCTGTTTTACGGGGACACATGGTGATGCAATGACAATCAGGGCGGATACAGGGTGTAGCACTGAGGGCATGTGCCCTTCACGTGAAGGTAGCGACCTTCACGTCGGAAAAAGGCGCCCCTCTGAAAAGGTTCCTGGGTGCCTGCTCGAAAAGGGCGCGGGATGCCTTTTGCCCAAGAGGATGGCAAAAGGCATCGTCTTGGGAGGAATGTCTCCCCTTCGGGAAGGGCTGATGGCATGCCGCGCTCTCGAATCTTGCAGCCGGAAGTGCCCCCAGGTACTTTCGCAGTGGCGCAGCTACAAAGAAATGGCGCTCCTCCAGAGAAGTGTCCCTCCATAGCAATTCCTGGATCCACCCCTGATTTCAACATTGCTCTCTCATGGTTATGAATTCAGGATGGCTATACAATTGTGCATATTCACGTGTTGCCTCTCTTCCAAATTTGACAACTTCCGTGCAACCATTAAGAGGAAAACGGACAATTTGAAAAAAGGTCTATATTTTA
The DNA here is from genome assembly GCA_034440575.1 of Imbricaverruca yamaguchii. Taxonomy (NCBI): domain Eukaryota; kingdom Metazoa; phylum Arthropoda; class Thecostraca; family Neoverrucidae; genus Imbricaverruca; species Imbricaverruca yamaguchii. Next base: position 952,477 of record JAOTOL010001587.1, read on the forward strand.
TATGTCTGGAACAACAAAGTGGCGACGTAAAATAAAAACCATCGAAGAGAGCGCCGTCCGAGCAGGTTTTCTTCGAACGACGGATTTATTGGGGGAGCTCCTCGTCATCTAGGATATGAATGCCTGCTATCACAATGGCTGCAAACAAAAACAGATTTGATCCTCCTGTTCCTATTACACTCAATCATTGTATACACACTGGGCCTTCGACACCTACGAAATTACTTCGATATCTCAACATTCTGATACCGTACGGCAAGCCACGTCAAATGACACCAACATAATGCAAATTGAAGCTATAGCGACGAAACGCGAGGTTATCGAAGAACTAAATCAAGTTTTTGATATTGACAATGTACCGAATTGAAATGTTACCCGAGTGTTCATCACTGGTTCTTGCTTCATGCAACATTTGGATGGGCTTGAGCGAAAACGAAAGAAACTGGAGCGCACCGGATGATCAGTTTGACCCTTGCCGCTAAAAAATGATTCGATTACTTAACGATCTGATACCACATAACAAACCGCGTCGAATGATGCCCATTTGATGGAAATTGAAGCGATAGCAATCGAGCCTCGCGTTCGGCCGATATCGCGTCAATATCGCCATCTAATATATCAAGCTAACCATTGACCTAGAAGCTTATCCTTGACATGTATCGGCATTAAATGTTACACGATGGTTTAGCACAGGCTATTGCTAGTTATGCCAAATTTGGGCAGGTTTTGGTTAAAAAAACGAAGGCAACCGAAGAAACCGGTTTGGGTTGCATCTTAACAGTTAAAGTTGTAATGCGAGACCTATGTAGCTGCTTCCAGCGTGCTCACTGCAAGCAGAAACATTTGCGCTAATTTATTCGAACGATCCTAACCCCGTCGCTGGATGCCGATGCCAATACAAATACGCCTCTTGCGAACACGTCATCGAATACGAATACGACGTAAACTCGACGTGCTTGCTTAAGACTGCCCATCACTCCCCTCCATTGTCTTGAAGATATCCAAGGGCACACAGTCACATGTGTTCAAGATGCATCAATATATGTGCAGGGGATTGTAAACTAGGACCATAATTAAGCCTGGCGATAATGCAAATGACAAAGTAAAATATTCCACCGAAGCGAAAACACAAGATGTCGTATGTTCATGTTATTCAAGAATAGTTTGGAAGCAGATATTTCTAGCGTTTTTTATTTACCATTCGGAGATTTTGTGATGGCAAACAGCCTATGAAGCCCGTTGATTGACTTGATCTGTTTCTAGTATTTTTGGTGATTCTCTCGCATATGTATTTTTACTTTATACATGATTAAGTATAATTTTGCGGCGGTCATACTGAGGTATCTGAGGCTTGCGGACACGAAGAAATTGAGGGGGACAAATCGCCACTTTTCAGAAATGGGGGGGGGGACATATCTCCCAGCCCCCACCCCCAGCGGTTACACCCATATATCTTGACAGAGTAGCAGTGGTTTGGAACATCTTGCTTGCACCACATCAGGAAAGATCTGGTGAACGGCAACTCCGTTCTTGAGCATCCTTTCTGAGCTATGGGTGGGCACAAATATATATTAGTTCATGGTTAATTGCATAATCCCGCTTCTGACACCATGTAGCGTAATGTTTATTCTTCACTCTCGGGGCAAGATACTGTAGGGAGGCTTACATTTTTTCCTCGTGAAGCTTTCACATTTTTCCCCACCTTCCCCTTCCCTTACAAGCATTTTCCCCGATAAGTAAAAGTAAACGCGAGTGGCGCCGGCGCCAAGATCAGAAGGCGGCACCGGAAACAACAACCCGAGTAATGACCTGGCACCTTAAGCTGGCAGACAGGGGTCCAAACACCCGTTGGACCACCTCCGGCAGAAGGGTCATCGGCCCGTGAGGTCGATGCCCCGGACCTGGAACCGTCGCCACCCAATCCAGAACCTTCTAGAGAGCCATGAAGGCCCCAGGCGGAACATGCAACGGCACATTCTACCAATCAAAAGCGCAAACTCACTCCGATGCCCTAGGAGTGGGCTACAGAAGAAAAAGGAGGCGGGGCTACAAAAATGAAGGAAAACTGACGAACAGGCAGAAAACGCTCTCTCTCACGCGCTCCAGCTTTCACGCGTTCAAGCTCTCACGCGCTCAAGCTCTCTCACTCTTAAGCTCTGAGGCTGACACGCTCACACTCTCGGGAGCGCTTATTCTTGCAAACCCCCGCCCTCTCTCTCTCTCGGAGATGGAGTAATCTCGGGCAGAGTCAAGGTGGCCGAAGAAGCCAGCCGACCACCAAAATGTGAGTACCGTCTGGTGGCCATTCCTTCTTCCTTCTTCCACACTGGCCCACCTTCTATCACCTTCTCCGGGGAACAAGTCTCCTAGGCAGTCGAAAGGAAAGAGACGACGCGCCCAAACCACCGGCAAAAATGTGGGTGTCGTCGACCGACATCTCACCTCCATCTTCGGACTACTACATGGACCCTAGTTAATGAAACTGTACGGGCTCTTCCCGACCGGCACCGTCGCCCCAACCCATCAGGGTACCCCCAAGTCATTCATTGGGTGATTAGCCGGGGAGGGACGTGCGAGCGGACGGTGGCATTGACTGCGCATGTCGATTTTAGGACAGGGTAGGTAAATATGTACGGGAAGGGGGGGGTTGGATGGAGAATGCGTGTGACAGGACTGCGCTCCGACCCTGTTGTCGAACCCTGTAAAGACATGTAAATATACTACCTTTGATGATGGAAACGCGCAAGTGACCGGTCGGCACAGGGAACGATTGCCAAGCTGTCGACGAGCATAGCATGGGCTGACAAGCGGGGATTCTCGTCACAAACCGGATCCCAATATCTGTCATTATCAGGTCCCCGGACACGGGTGGGCCTTGAAAAGGGCTATCTCTCGTTTTGTTTTGCCACGCGTCGTAATATGTGTGTGCAATATCATTGTCTCTCTCCCCCTCTCCTCGTCCTAAGCATTCGACCCTCACCACAACCGGAGCTAAATAAATTATATTATAGCCCAACTTCTCACCGTGGTGCAAACCAATTCAAAATCCAGCAACTGTTGGGGCACCCTCCAGCTACGCGTTGAGTGGCGGGACCTTCATGGCAAACAAGAGGGCATTTAGGTCAAAAGCAGTTGGCCGAGTCCGAGACCCTCCTTTGGGACTAGCAGCAATGGATGGCGTCAGAACTACGACCCTCTTGAAACGGTGCCCGCGTAGTAAATATCTCAGCGACCAGGTGCAAGGAGGGGAGGATATTTACGTCCATAATTGAAATGGCGGCCGTGCTGCGCATGATGAGGGGTGTGCGCCACGCTTTTCGCTCTGACTGGGTCATCAACAGCCGACCCGTACACGGAGATAGTACCGTGAGTACCGAGGCAGCCGACCTGCGGGCCGTCCTCCATGGACTGAACGTTTCCGGGTGGTGGTAGTGACTGTTGAGGCCAGTTAAATTGTCTAGAATGTTAATGTTATATTTATATATATATATATATATATATATATATATATATATATATATATATATGACGTGCGTTTGGATAATGCCTAATTGCGAGAGGGCGCGATGAACGGACACTTCGGGGGCATTAGTTCACCTGTTCTGGATCTTTGACTGCAAAATCACGCTGGCCTCTGTGATCCAGGGGTGCAGGTGAGGGGGCGAACAAGGTATGCATGTGGGAGGGGCCGATAAAGGGGCCACCACATTGCCTTCGCCGGAAGTCTAGCGCCGGACTATAGGGTATAAGCAAAACACTGCCGGGTAATTTGTCCACCCCCGAACTCTGCACGTGGGCACGGTTAGTGCAGACAGTTCGATGGACACATGGACGGGCTTGGCATGCCATAAGCCCCGAGGATAAAATGGTAGGGCCGGCTAGGTTATAACGACGACCGGGTACGTGCCCAAGGTGGTAGGGACGGTGCCCGCCCGTGGGATACGTCAGACCTGGTCGCAAGTGTACAACGAATAAGGCCCGGCGCGGCATCCATCGAACTTAAGGCTAGGAATGTCAGTCAAAGACACCAGAGCACTTGTATCAGCCCTCGGAGCCAGTACGATGAGCCCCCTCGTTGCAGTCAAGACTTTGTCCAGGCAAGAAACGCTGCCAATAATGGCTAGGCCAGCCATGATTGGCAGTGAAGGGTTTACCTGTTCGGCCAACGTACCATCAAAATTAGAGCAATGGTCTGTCGATCTATGTGTTTGTGTACCGCTGAAAGGGGGGGGGTGTCGGGAGCTAAATTCGGGTACCAAGCAATTCACTAATTAATAAGGAGAACATGAATGGGGCGAGCGAATGTGAAGTGAATGAGGGGAATGAACGTGAGTAGGTAAATTTAAGGATCAGCGGAAGCCGCTTGGGGCTGAACACAAGCACCTATTTCGTGTGGTACATTGCACAAAATTATACTATTACTAGCGTCCAAAAAGTATCAATACGTGACATGTCATTCAAACCAATGGCAAATTTCATTCTGATCAATTTTCTCTAAATACAATGTATTGATTATAATCTTGCTAAAGACGCTCACTTACCTATATGGTGTTCCCAAAACTTTGACCTCGCACATATATAAATTCGTGTTAGGGACGGCAACTCAAACCAATATCACGTCGGCTGGGGTTCGGGGAATGTGTGCTGGAGGTGGCAGCGAAGAACAACACAATACACCACTGACATAGGCACAATCAACAAAGAAGTGAGTTAGGTCAAGCCCTCAATAAGTTCAGTCAGTTCAAGTAGATCAATCAGTTTCAGTCGAGTTTTGGCATTATCTAAAACACACTTCACACACCCACACTCCACTCGCACACACTCCACTCATTCCACACACACCCACACCCGCCACCACCCCGCCACCCCTACAATACACTACTCAGTATCTATGTTGAACACGACTTATCCGGTGTCATTCAAGCCCACACGTAATGCAGCCACGATTCTCGCCCAGTTTGTTCCAGATTCTGTTACCATGCACCAGCCTGCAGTGCACGCCCACACCACTAGATGGCTACCGCTCTCGCCAGTAGCGCCAGTCACATCTTCTCTCCTTACCGAAACAAAACTAGACTTAGAATTATGTCATTTTCCTCATCTGGGTATCACTTTCCACTCAAATTCAAATATTTTAAGCACCAGTTCTCCCCGGGGGTTATTTTTCCCAGCCAATGCCTACGCCACTGACCTTAGGAAACGGTGTTGGATTCCAATGTTCAATGGGGGTGGCGAGGCGAGGGGCGACGTGCATTCCAACTTTCTCGGAAGGGTGCCTTTTTTTTCGTTCAGAGAGGCGCAACTTGTCCACGGATAGAGGCCCACATGCCCCAGCGCCCTCTGTATCAGTTCCTGCTGGGCGATTGAGTTGATATTGGAGATTACTAAGCGCCGGAACCTCATTCGGGAGCGGCTGAGACGCGGCGACTTATCTAGCAGACTTCGTCCGGCCGGCCGGGATATGCACAGCTGTGTCCTGCGACCAGACATGTGATGCACGATATGCACAGACGCACTTTCACGTGCCACACCCTGCAGAACTTGCATTCGTATTAATATTCGCGTTATTATATTATTGCCTTGCCTGATGGTGCCCGATAAGGCATGAGACATTACCAGATCTTCGCCGTGAACACGACCTAGCGTACGGCATACAACCGCCCCAGTACAACACGCGAGCCAAAGGGCCTCTCGCATAATGATAGCCGGAGGGGGCGAATTCGGCCATCCTCGTAAGATCTAAGAAGTTACTGAACCTAGAAGCATACGACCTGGAGGGTTGTTTACGGCTGTAGCGAACTCCCTTCAGTAGCAATGTCAAGACTCTAGGCCAATGGGTTCAGGGTCGAATGAGGCAGAGTTCGGCCGCCACACCACTGGATCGACGAAGCCTTTGCAGCCTTGAAGTCTCGGTGATCGGACGGTCAGCCGGCCGTCAGCCGCCTCGCGATCGTTCGCCTTTGCACACTCGCGGTTCCTAAATTCCCGAATTAATTTCGATTTTTGTTACATAGGGTGCGATTATTAATTTTGAAGTGACAATGTTTAATTGCAATGTCTCTGCCCTTTCATGAGACAATGCAAAGAAAAACGGAAGGGTTGAGTGGATTACGACCCCTACCTCCAGTGCGCGAGTTCAGGACCAAAACAGAACACCAAACGTGGGGCAATGGATATCGCGAGATCCTAACACCTAACGCGGGGCAGCTGGGGAAATGGATGTTATTAAAGAAAATAACCGGTCCGACAGGCATACGGTTCCCCAGCTGCAGTCACCTACTATAGAAGTAGACGGAAAATCCTGCCAAAAGGTGCTTCCGCGCAAATTCGAACCGGACATTAAGTAATTCGGCTCAACCAAGCTTAACTGAAGTTGACATTTTAACTTTCACTACGCTGTACACTTCCACATTTCGAACAGCGAGGACCGTAGTTGTTTTCTAACATTTCCTGTGCATTTTGGGAGCAGAGCGCCAGTCTATTGAGACGTGCCAAAGGCATGTGCTGGCCGATCTCTCTCACGCTTTCCGGGCACGGGGAAGTTCACATGCCGCGCGAAATACCCGGCAATGTACGGATATCTCAATCGTAGTCGTACGAAGCATTCGCCTAAAAAATCGGTCAGCGACATTGCCAGACATCAGCCCATGTACGGCTACGGCGTGCCGTCTGAGTCTGTCCGCGCTGTTATCTCAGCCAGCTCATACCTTGCGCTACCGTTAGTGTAGACATAGTAGACGGCAGAGTGCAGCTCTGGTCACAATGTGCCAGCGACCAGTGGCATAGGAGCAGAATGTCAGCGTTACTATCCAGTGTCATAAAATTACTTCACCATTAACTGTGTGGATGAAGAAAGAAGTTGCAACAACTGATCGCCGCTTAAGGATTAAAAAAGCGGCATGCCTTTCACTTCAGTCACATGCATTTACATTATTTAAGAGTTATGTGTATGATTGCCCACACATGTGGAAAAATGGTAAAAACCTAAGACAAGGATGAAATAGCGCAATTCCACTAACTGAATTTCCAGGCCACATGGTCAATTATTTTACACTGTTACTATCGATGTCATTCCTGTGTGCAAAGTGCGTTTCGTTTGCTGTATAACGGAGGGCAACGGTGAAAGGTGGAAACATCCACAATGGCTTTGAAAGAAATCGGTGACATGATGGTAATCAGATTACGATCGCGTTAGTCGAATGAAAATTTATGGCAGTATTCTGGTGATTAGTCCCAATGCAACGTGAACGCGCCAAAAATGGGTTCTTGTAGTAGTAGTAGTGTCACGTCCAGCGGACACGTATCAGTACCATCTACTAGTTGTCAGTCAGATTCGCTGCTAGTGCAGATCTCGGACGTCAAAGTATTGCTGGACTGTGGGCTTCAGTGTCTGCGGTCCTATTGCGCTGTCCACTCTGGCCCGACCCATGGTGACAGCTGACTGAAGGTAGGTAGGTAAGTACTTGGGCTATTTTACGACGCATCCGACAGCCGAGTCATATAGCGTCGCCAACCTCTCACGCCGGCTAGCTGCGGGTGGGCTCAGTAATCGCACCGGTTGAGAGATTCGAACCCACGATCTTGCGATCGAAGTCCGGCTCCCTACCGACTGAGCTTGGATCCAGGATCTGCGGCACAATCGCGTTGTCCAACCTAGCCGATCTTGACCTACATGACGGTCATTGCGTGAGACGAAATGTACGACCCTCAATATACCAGGAGGTGCTGGGTTTACTCAACATCAAAAGTAGCGTTAGGGATCATGCTATATTACTCAACGTTTCGGCCAGGGGCCATCATCAGGAGATTACAGAGGCCAGGGGCCAGGGGCCATTACACTCCTGATGATGGCCCCTGGCCGAAACGTTGAGTAATATAGCATGATCCCTAACGCTACTCTTGATGTTGAGTAAACCCAGCACCTCCTGGTATATTGAGGGTCGTACATTTCGTCTCACGCAATGTCTAAAACCCAGGAGCATCTAAGAGCCATTCTTCGTTGTATTATACATGACGGTCGACTGATTGATACACTCGCCACCCTTCTTGGGGTGGCGAGTGGCTTACACGGCTGACTCGAGAGCGACGGGACGTGGCTCGGATGCCGCACACCCGAGGCTCGAATGTCGCACCCAAGGCTCGGATGCCATACCCAAGGCTCGGATGCCGCACCCGAGGCTCGGAAGCCACACACCCAAGGCTCGGATGCCACACACCCAAGGCTCGGATGCCACACACCAAAGGCTCGGATGCCACACACCAGAGGCTGGTGTCGCCGCCACATCCTCAGAGCTTGCGGTGTGAAACTAGTCAACCGAATCCTCGAGTCCAGCTTCTGCTCATTCGTCGAGCCATTCACAAATTAGAGCTATCGTGGTACCGCGTGCGTCTATCTCCAGCTTCTGCTCAGTCGATGAATTGGCCAGACGGCAGGCACAGACTGCTCGTCCGTGGTCCATCCGGCGGCGCAGAGCGACCGGGGAAAACACTTCAGGCGTAAAAATTGTTAGATTCTTTAGTCACGTCATACAGCTGCATACAGCGACCGTACTTGTCAGCACTCGACATTCCTTCGGCGCATTCTATCCGCATCGCGACGACAAACCACCGAATCGTTTCCATCAGCACCACTCGAACCCATACACAATAATATATAATCATATCTGGGCAATCTAACAAATATATAATAGCAAAACCTGTCTGGGGATGCTGCATACAGGAAGCTGACAGGGTGCGGCAATTTGGTCGCGTCCAGCAGCAGATTGTGGTAGCTGCGAGGGTGGGGGGGGGAGGGGTGGCGCGTGTGCGTGCAGCCCGTGTTGGGACAGGGTGTGGGCGGGGCGCGGGCGAGGCGAGGGAGGGAGGGAGGCGCGCCGCGGCCGGCGGCGGCACGGCGAGCCGGCAGCGGACGTGGCGGGTCAGCATCATCAGTCAGTGTGTGTCGAGAGTGCGCCACGTCTGCGCCGGCGCCGTGCCGGTGGGTGGCCGGCGGCGCGCCGCCCAACCCCGCCGCAGTCGACGACCGGACCGATCTAGTAGCCGGACAGTTCGGCGAAGGCGGTGTCCATCTCGTCGGCGACGCCCTTGTACTTCTCCTTCTCGTTGACCAGCTCGTCTGTGGGCGGGGCGGCGCAGCGCGCGGTCAGCGGTGGCCAGCCGCGGCGCCGGGCCCCACGGCCGGCGCGAATCGCGTCACATGGGGGTACCACCGGCCAATGACAGCAACGGCGGCACGTGCGGACGAGGGGCCCACGGCCCCGCACAGTGGCAGGAGCGGTCGGCGCGGACAGAAATAGGTCGGGCCAGGCGGAGAAAGCGTTAGCGAGCCGAGCGCAGCGGCCGGAAGCGCTGGTCCGGTTAGTGGGCAGTACCGGCCAGCTGGCAGCCCGCCCAGTGTTTAGTAGGCCGACATCTCGGAGAAGGTGGTGTCCAGCTCGTCAGACACGGATTTGAACTTCTCCTTCTCGTGCACCAAGTCGTCTGCAATTGCGGACGTGCCGTCAGTCCAGCACGCGAGCCAGTCACCGGAGAGCGGCTTCACATGCACCTCAGCCAGTCGCATCGCCGCACCGGCGGGTTACTGCAGCCCCGAACAGCACGAGCATAGCTTAGTTATGGTTATCACACAGCGCGTCGTCATGGCAACATTGTTATCACAGCATTGTTATACCGCAGACATCAGCAGCGCAGCAGATGAGTGGGCGCCAGCGAACGCATGGTTATTTGTCACATCGTTACGGAAAGAGCGTCAAGATCGGTTTCGGCTCGCCATTCATTAGCCATTCATAACGCCACCTTGTCGGCATTAGCACAGCAGGCGCGCACCGCAGCCGGATTATATCGCGTGAGTGCGTAGAAGACGGCCACCATTCTGTTCGTTAAGCACAGCTCACGACAGCACTCATATCGAAGTTTCGCCACAGCAGTAACGCCGTCAACAGTGACCGAAGCTCGAGTCACAGCACAGGATCACCCTCGGTGGGACGGGGTGGAGGGAGCACGCAGACTTCAGTCGTCACGGTGGGGGATGGGGTGGGGGTGGGGGCATGCTTTTCCACACCACCGCAGAGTACGGTACCTGACGGCGACAGCAACATGCCTCGGCACCACAGACTGTCGGTCTTCCGTACTGCATAACTAGTCTCTGCTCACGGGCCGGTAGGCCAGCACTGCCGACCGCACCATGGTATCCGACCTGCCCAGCTCTACTCACCTGTGTCCGCCTCCGCCCGGCTAACCCATGCACAGGCCCGTGGAGCCGCTCAGAGGTTCTGGATGTCCTTCAGGGTAGTGTCCATCTCGTCCTCGAGCAACCTAGCCTGCTGGCGCGACTCGACCAGCTGATCTGTTCATGCACCAACCGACGCCGGTCAGACGACCGGCAACAACACACGCGCCCAGCGGCAGCACAAAACACACTGACACGGCAACAGGCAACTAAAAACAAGCCAAAACTGGTCTAACTAGAGCGGCCCAGATGGTGCTCACGGATGCGGGCGTGACAGCAGGCAGGTGGGGGAGGGGGCACCCCAGGAAGGTTAGAGCTAAAACATCGCGTACTGCATGTGCCGATGGTTAGAGCTAACTCGCACTACATGCACCACACAGCAAACGATTTGACCTATATCGAGCGACCAGGCAGGTGCGCTAGGAGAGACCACGAGTCATGCTGGGGAGCGGCGATTGAAGGAGCCCGGGCGTCACTGGCGAGTACACAGAACAACAAAACGAGCGCATCCGGTCGGCGTTACCTCACTAACACGCACTGGTCGCTGCTCTCAACGCATCCGAATGTGCTGCTTGTAAAGACACAACGGAAGTGACACAGGGATGAAGCGGAGGCGACGTCGGCGCTGGAGGAACGCCGATCTTCGAATCGGACGTAGTTAATGCATTTTTTCTGCAAATATCCCTTATGTCCCTATGTCTATACATAGTTAAGATAATACAAAAGAAAAGCGGGCGAACGCGCCTAAGTTGGTAAATGCACTGATATGAACTTACCCCATACCAAACAGCAAAGGATCGGATTCCTTGGGGACACCTGTAGGGTCCGGGTCTGACAAGGACCGCTGAAATAGGCGGGTATGATCGATCGCAGGCCCCCCACCTTTCCGAATTATAGTTACCGAAACATGCCTGTGCTCATCATACTGATATATACTTCGAAGAGCAGAAAGCACCAAGCCAAGATACCAAAATCCGCTGAAATCGAAAACCGGTCGAACTACGGTAAAATTTAAATTGAACACTTCGCTCCCGGTTATAATAAGTTCCAATATGCGTTGATTTCCACTCAAAATTTGCAGTTTTCCAACAACACCTACACCAGAACACCCCATACGTCTAACAGGAGTGTAAATAAAATGGCACCACGCCACCATAGAAGACCGTTTTACATCTCTCAAGCCGCACCAGGACCGTGTATAAACCGCCATTTGGGCACGTCTGTAGCTGTTCGTCCCCAGCACATTCCTACCGTCCAACGTCCCTCCCAGACATTATGTCCCCTCCCTGATGGCTGATCTTCACGGGAACCTATGCAATGAGGCTGGTCTGAGAGAGGGAGGGGGCGAGGGGTGGTACTGATTATCCTGGAGTCGCGTACATACCTTCCAGTCTGTCGACCTCCTTCTGCAGTTTCTGGACGGACCTCTCGGCGAACTCGGCGCGAGCTTCAGCCTGAGGGTGGCGGGAGTCAACGGACCGATACCGGGACCAAGTGAGGTCACATAGACCACCGCATTGACTCGCACAGAACACAAGCATGATTTCAGCATAGAAAGGAGAACATCTTTCAGCGTTAAACGATCCCAAAATGACTAACTCGACCAAAAGACGCAGACTGGCTGAAACTATTCTGGAGATTATCAGGAAACATCACACTAAGTAAGAAATGCTGCGCGATCAACTTAGTTTAACACCAGAATATCTTAAGACGAGGTGATCCCACAATTATATCAGACTGAACGGGTGGGCAATCACGCAAGACACCTCATGCAACATCGGATATACCGATTTGAGCGACTGATATTTTAGAATGAGGGAGAAACGACATACATAGTTGGACTAATTGGCATAGGGAACAAAGATCGTTATTAATAGCCTATTTAGATGACGAAGAGCATACCCTATACAACTAATGTAATCACTTTTGATGGCATCGTACTTTATTTGGAGCAGCACAAGCCAACACATATTGGTGGGTTGTTCAGTTGATTTTAACGCAGTGCTTACATGACAAACTGTTTAAGTGGTAGTACAACTTACCCGGACACGATACAACACGGCCAACAAGCCACTCAGTCAGGTGCACATTGCCACGAAAATGTAGGCGTGCGATAACTTACCGTCCCAATATTGGACAGCTTCAACAGACCCATTATACTCTAAAACGAACGAGATGGACAGCGGTACACCGAAGTGCCCACATATAGCCGGCTAGGGAAAGTGGAATATGCATCCAATAGCTGGCTTGATCATTCGTTTGACTACAAGTTGATGCCCAGCGCCCATTGGCATACGCTTCAGAGACAATTAAATTTAGTGAACAATTCGGACGACAAGCCACCCCCAAATAACCGCGGCAATTTTATCTGCATACCGTCAAAGGCGAGACCTTCTATACACCCAAGCTATCCATAAAAATACCTACGCACCCTATAAGATTGTACACGATAGTCCATAGATAACAGGGGTCCCCATTGTAATCAGTGAATATTCCTGCTGTCGGACGGGGCTTCTGCTGACGCCCAACAGCCCCTCACGCGACAAGCGAGACCGGCCAGCAGCCCCACCTCACCTCCTTCCACCGGCCCTCACTCTCGCGCTGCAGCTTCTCGAACATGTCCTCGCGATGGGCGGCCTACCGGTCGACGGTGGGCGGGTTAGTGTCACTGCACACGCGCCACTCGCGGCGGCCACCGGTTAGTCGGCAAACGACGCGCACACGCCACACGGTTAGACGGTCGGCGGTACCTGCTTCAGGCGGGACGTGTACATGGTCAGCTGTCGCTCGTACTCCTCCTCCCGCTCCTTGGCCTGCACACGGCGGGCGCACGCGCAGAGAGAACAAACACCAGGTCACGGCACGCGCACACACGCACGCACACAGGGGTGGTGTGGTGAGGAGGGGCGGGGCGGAGTGGTGCACGGTCGGCGATGGCTCTTTGGCGGTGTGTTAGTCGGCAGAACGGTGACGGAGCGAGGGATGGGCGACAGCTACAGAGAAGGGCCACGGTCCGGTCGGCACCGTTAGCGGAGACTATCGCCACGATGCTGGGCGGCTGGCGCCACCACATGCTGGCCGCTGCCGGCACGCGCCGACTGTCCAGCGTTACCTGCTTCATTCGGTTCGTGAGCTGTTTGATCTGCTCCTTATACGCCTCCTCACGCTGGTTGGCCTAGAGAACAAGCCGCCGGCGTTTAGTCGCGGACTTCGGGGCGGGGACTCAGCGAGAGCTCGTGATGTCACCTCTAGTGACCAGAGGTGACCGAGCGCGGTCTCTCGCTCTGAGGTCGAGAGGGAGAGAACTAGCGAGGTCACTTCTAGCGACCAGAGATGACCGGGAGCGGTCCCTGCCGTTCTGAGACCAGTGAGATCGCCCTTGGTGACCAAAAAGCGTGACTGGACCGTCAAATTCCGATCCGACAGACAGTAGCAGGCACAGGTTACGCAGCTGACGAACACAGAGGTGACGCAGCCCATGTTGTTGATGTTCGCTAGCAAGCGACATCAGGCGTCGAATGCGTGAGGGGCAGATGCTTAGCACCGTGTTTGCTGCAGGATCTTCGCATATGTGCAACATAGGCGTCAGACGAAGTGCGTTAACGCCAAGGCCAGATCTGAGGGCCGGACTTTGAGCGCTCCGCAGTTAGACTTTACACCAGCGAGCGTGTTTGTCACCGCGCAGCTTATCGGGCGAACGATGTTGTGACGCTGTGAAACAAGCGTCGACAGATATGCCACCAGAGGCGTCAGCCACACGGCGCCGACGGCGCCGACACGGCGGCGCCGACAGTCGGGATCGGGCAAGCCTAGTCTGCTATCGGTAGTCTGCAGTCTGGATATGATCCGCTGCCGTTGCAGACGTACGGACGCGACGTCCGGACAGCTTGTACAATAGCCAGAGCACACCTACAAACGGGACCCCACAAACCCGCTGGGAGCCTGGGTGTGCCAAAGTAAGAAGCTACTCTTCAAACGGGAATGAGGGCTGCAGACTTACAGGCAAAACCAGATTAAAAAGGTTAATAATTTAACTGCCGGAAATGCAACGTAACCAGATCTGGTACGGCACTGGTACGGTACAGGTACGGTAGTATACCAAAAACGCATTTCATACGGAACTCATTACGATTTCATGTCCACTTTCATTGGTGCATCTGTATATTTCAGACAGGATAACTCGGAGCGGGAAACCACTCGTGACAGTAGCAGAAACAACTAGGGTAGTGCCTTCGGCTTGACGTTATTTCCACCGGCATCGGGGATATTCGGGGCGCTTAACACGGCGACAGAAAGATCGACAGTGGTGGGGTCTCGTGGCACACGCTCATGTGAAGCTTAGACCTGCTCTGAGCTGTGGGCGGGTAATTGCTGGCATCATTTCTTGCTATCTGGCCTTGCTGGTGTATGTATTCAGTGTAACTGACCGCTATTTTTTTATTAGCTAGCACTGGTCCCGGCCTAGTGGCAAAGCTTTGACCTGTACCATCCTTGCATTAACATTAACCAAGACGGGGTGGAATTATGACCAAAGTTCAGCATTTATACGCATACTTTTAGAAATTCCAATTCCCAAGAAGAAGAATCGCTTAATACTGACTCGCCGTGTTCCACAGCCGCTTCAATGACGCTGGCTGGCGTCGGTCCTTTCGGTCGCCCTGGATGGAAGCAGCATGCTTACCTTCTCCTCGGAGACCTCGAGCGACTTGAGGTTGTTGCCGACCACACGCAGCTCCTCCTCCAGTTCCACGATCTTACTGCGGATCGGAGAGACCTCTGGTCACGGTGACGTCACTGCACGCTGTGGCGGCAGAGTGGTCACCTGCCCTGGTGGCGCTGATCGCTAACGTGGCACACGTGAAACTCAACCATCCAGGAGCAGGGGGAAACGGACACGCCATTCTCAACAGTTCTCCACCTGTATTGCGATCATTTTGAGATCGTTTCGCCCTCCAGACCGGTACAACAATCGGCGAGCATCTCAATATGTCGCCTACGCAATCACTGTCAACAAATGTCGACAGATTACATCACTGGCTATGTGGTTAGGGCTTGGGGCCCACTGGCTATGGAGCATAGTCAACCCGAACACGTGAACATGCCGAGAAGCGAAAACCAGCTCCTGTAGTGCACGTTGCATGCCTGCACATTGCAGTGAGCGTCAAACAGTGCACGTCCCGCCATGTTGTGCAAGAGAGTGCACGGAAGAAGCGGGAGGGGGCACACTCACGATTCACCAGCCTCCGCGCGCTCTTCCGCCCGCTCTAGGTCATTCTCCAGCATCACCACCTTGCGTGCAACCTGGCGAGACCCGGCCAAACAGGGGGCGTCAGACTGGCATGCAGAAAGCGCAGCTCCGCGTGGACCGCAGCCGAACGCACATAAAGGCACACGCAAAAATCACAGCAACGCATGCGAAAATCGCCCGTTCGCCTCTGCCTCGGGGCGGCCGGTTCACACACGCCTGTGAAAAGAGAACAAAGACGAGGGTCATGCAGTGGGCAAGGAGTCGAACCACACACGCGGACTTACGATTCGCCCGTTTCGGCACGCTCCTCAGCCCGCTCCAGGTCAGCCTCAACCATGGCCAGTTTACGGGCCACCTGGGAACAGCGGCCGCCGCAGTCGAGTCAGCACAGACGACTGGACACGGGACAGAGCCGTCCAGACACGGGACAGAGCCGTCCAGACACGGGACAGAGCCGTCCAGACACGGGACAGAGCCGTCCAGACACGGGACAGAGCCGTCCAGACGCGGGACAGAGCCGTCCAGACGCGGGACAGAGCCGTCCAGACGCGGGACAGAGCCGTCCAGACGCGGGACAGAGCCGTCCAGACACGGGACAGAGCCGTCCAGACACGGGACAGAGCCGTCCAGACACGGGACAGAGCCGTCCAGACACGGGACAGAGCCGTCCAGACACGGGACAGAGCCGTCCAGACACGGGACAGAGCCGTCCAGACACGGGACAGAGCCGTCCAGACACGGGACAGAGCCGTCCAGACACGGGAAGAGCCGTCCAGACACGGGACAGAGCCGTCCAGACACGGGACAGAGCCGTCCAGACACGGGACAGAGCCGTCCAGACACGGGACAGAGCCGTCCAGACGCGGGACAGAGCCGTCCAGACGCGGGACAGAGCCGTCCAGACGCGGGACAGAGCCGTCCAGACGCGGGACAGAGCCGTCCAGACGCGGGACAGAGCCGTCCAGACGCGGGACAGAGCCGTCCAGACGCGGGAAGAGCCGTCCAGACGCGGGACAGAGCCGTCCAGACGCGGGAGCGTCCAGACGCGGGACAGAGCCGTCCAGACGCGGGACAGAGCCGTCCAGACACGGGACAGAGCCGTCCAGACACGGGACAGAGCCGTCCAGACACGGGACAGAGCCGTCCAGACACGGGACAGAGCCGTCCAGACACGGGACAGAGCCGTCCAGACACGGGACAGAGCCGTCCAGACACGGGACAGAGCCGTCCAGACACGGGACAGAGCCGTCCAGACACGGGACAGAGCCGTCCAGACACGGGACAGAGCCGTCCAGACACGGGACAGAGCCGTCCAGACGCGGGACAGAGCCGTCCAGACGCGGGACAGAGCCGTCCAGACGCGGGACAGAGCCGTCCAGACGCGGGACAGAGCCGTCCAGACGCGGGACAGAGCCGTCCAGACGCGGGACAGAGCCGTCCAGACGCGGGACAGAGCCGTCCAGACGCGGGACAGAGCCGTCCAGACACGGGACAGAGCTGTCCAGAACGCGGGACAGAGCCGTCCAGACACGGGACAGAGCTGTCCAGACACGGGACAGAGCCGTCCAGACACGGGACAGAGCCGTCCAGACACGGGACAGAGCCGTCCAGACACGGGACAGAGCCGTCCAGACACGAGACAGAGCCGTCCAGACACGAGACAGAGCCGTCCAGACACGAGACAGAACCGTCCAGACACGGGACAGAGCCACCAAGACATCCGTAGGGGACACCCACACATCGGGACCAGGAGAGCAGCCCAGGTTCCCCAGGGAGGCTAGATAGGAAAGCTACCCGAACACCAAATCGCCGCCCAAACACCAAAAGACCGGTGAGAGGCCCAATATGACGGGAGCAAAATTATTCGCCAAATTGTAGGAGCCGGGGGCAACTCCGGGTTGGCATTTCTAAAGCGCGTAGAAACAGCAAGCGGCCAGGCACGACCCGACAAACCTACGTTGACACTGGTGAAAGCCGCAAGAAGCGAGAAACAACCATTCTGAGTACATTCTGACATACACCAACCCAGAGATCTACACTGGCCATATCTAAACCTCGTACAAGTTGACAAATAACGCACGCTGTGCACTGGACAACAAAACTATGAGAAACTTCAAAGTAAATAATACACATCACGATGATCATGCTGAAAGCCATGCAATGAACACTCATCAAAACTGCCTAACGCCTTAGCCATGCGTCACACACACATGACAACGTTGCTGTCAATGGCTTCAACGCGCTGTCAACTCCGGGTACCATCCACGGCAACCTTCCGGCCAAGCACACCGACTGCAGGATCCCATCTCAGTAGCAATCACGCCAGCAGGCCACCGCTGCGGTGATGAGTTCCCTGAAAGGACGCATTGACGTGAAGCCGGAGCGTCGGGTCGCCGCCTTCCAGCCGCCAGAACTGTTAGTCGTACGTCACAGCACGTCAGACGGTTACTGGCATGAGGGCACACGTCGGATGCGCCACACACGTCACCTCGTCGTATTTGCGGTCAGCCTCCTCGGCCAAGAAGCGCGCCTCCTTCAGCTGGTTCTCGAGAGCGTCCATGCGCTCCTCATCCGATAGCGAGCGGTTCTCCAGCACCTTGCGCATACTGCCGCCAGCCGGCCACGTCAGCCGTGTCAGACGTCGTACACCGCGAGCCGTGTCAGACACTGTACATCACCAGAGGCGCGACGGTGGGCGCCATCTGGGCGGAGCCCTCTGACCCACAATCGGAATCCGGGGCAACCGTTCTTAGAGCATAAATCATTCGGCCATGTCAAACATTGCCTCGTCTGTTGACAGTGATTCGCAATGACAATGGGACAACCACACGCAAAGTGTGCGCACCCGCCACAGTTCTAGAGTCTCCAGTGATGCCGAGATCGTGTCGACACCGTCGCGCCTCTGTCGCCACCACCACCGATCCGGCATCACACCCGCCTACCTCCTCATATTTCTTGTCGGCATCCTCGGCGATCAGCTTGGCCTGCGCCAGCTGGGCGTCCAGGATGGACACGCGGTCCTCCTCAGTGTTGGTGCGGTTCTCCAGCGCCTTGCGCTCCCTGCGCTTCCCAGCCACGAGGGCGGCGTTAGTACACAGCACACGATGACAGGGCAAGCGGCAGTGTCGGCAGTACACCTCAGCAAGCTGAACAACCAAACGGGGCGGATCGCAAAAGGACAGGCAAAAAGGGAGGCACAAAAGAAAAACTATGGAGGAGACGTGGCTTTAAATTTGATCCACAGACTGTGTGTGTACTGTGGATCGTTGTCATCAAGCCACAGCGCAGGAAGGAGAAAAATTCATCAGCTCAAAGGGACAGCAAATAGCGTTAGAAGTCACTCAGCATGCTAGGCTTGTTAAATACTCAGAGCGGGTGGTCATGTTCGCGTGCCATCATGATCAAGGGTCGGTTAGTCAACTGGGCCGGCCGGCGCCACATACCTGCCACACGTGCTGACTGACAGGTCCACATAGGACAGGGTCGCGCCGCCAGCACTGGCACGCCAGCAACAATGCGGCCACACCACAATACACACATTGTGTACGCGCCGCGCGGCACCGCTGTCAAAACGGGACCCGTCCGACCTCTGGACCGGACCACATGAACCCCGACCCCCGGCCGAGTGGCACACGAGTCCCGAACGGCCCGGTCGCGCTTCAGACGCGCCGGTCGACGTCCCATACCGGGGTCAGAGGTCGCCGATGTATCTTTGAAGGTCTCATTCCGCGATTTGCCCGCATGACCGATCGATTGCTTTAAGGGTGATTGCCCGATTTCCCTGCAGTGTCGCGTCCGCATAGCAGACAGCTAATTATTGGAGGCGCCTTGCATTCACAATGCTCAGGTGTGCAGATGTTAGTGGGCATCTTAAAAAACACGTTAAACAGCATTATGTTCACATCCTCTTCAATCGTCCGACTTTCAATACTATTCGACTTACCATTACAAACACATTACCCGAACGTAACGCATTTGTACATACATGCACCTAAACCCTGTGATTATGATGTGAAGAGCAACTCAATGTGAACAGCCAGTTTAACCAGCACACAGACAACCAGTGCGTCTACGTTTCTACTTATTTCTTGTCCAAACCGTGACATTGGCATAGTCCCGGCTGAAGTTGGCCAGTGGGAACGTCTGGTCGGCGGCGGCAGCACATCTCAGACTGGTGGTGCCAGTGTCCGGCTGTGAGTGGCCCCTGATTACCGTTACCTGAGCCTCGACAGCGCGGTGTCGTCTCCTCCCCCCCCCCCCGGTAGCAGTGGTGTCGCCCCTGGCAACGGCGGTGTTGCCCCAGTGGCAACGGTTTATCGGTGTTTACCCGGATAGTGGCGGTGTTTACCACGATAGTGGCGGTGTTTACCACGATAGTGGCGGTGTTTACCACGATAGTGGCGGTGTTTACCACGATAGTGGCAGTGTTTACCACGATAGTGGCGGTGTTTACCACGATAGTGGCGGTGTTTACCACGACAGTGGCGGTGTCTCCTCCCCTCACCCGGCAGTGCGGCGCGGTGCAGCCGTACCCGCTGGGTTACGTACCGCTCAGACTCGTCGGCCGAGTGGGAGGCCTCGGCCAGCTTGGTGGTGGCAGTGGCGAGCCGCTCCTCGGACCGCTCCAGGTCCTCCTCCAGCAGCTGGATGCGCCGGCCCAGCGCAGACACCTCACCCTCGGCCTGGGGAGCAGCCGCCACCGGGGCACACGTCACGGTACCGCGGCCACAGTGCGCACTAGCCGCCACCCAACACACAGTCGCCAGGATCCGGTACAGTGTCACAACACACCGCACACCCGATACCTCATGTGGAAGGACCTCGACGAGTCTATATCGGGATTGTACAAGTCAGAAGAATTTAACACTAGACCCAGAAGTCAAGTACTGCAAATTAGCGTTACGGAACATGTCAAAGTCGGAAATAGTTGAACAACCTTACATAATGACTGGTGCTAGATAAATGTGAAAGCATTTGGACTTTGAGCGTACTTTACACACTACAGGAATGTCAAGTACCATCAAACAATCCAATTACTCACCCACAAAAGATAACGCTGATCATGGTACACTGTACACCAGCTGGATATCGGTCACGTCACCGACATATGCACGCTACACGGGCCGTCACCTCCCAGCACGTCAGGAGAGGAGTCGGCAGTCACACCGACCCAAGCGACTTATTTGCCTTTCATATATTACGGCCTCCAGACGCCCCAGCCACGACCGTACATCACACCGACGGCACTCCAGGGAAGTGACCTCAGGTCGGGTTAGCTGTACAGACTCGCGGGTCGCGGTAGACTGTCCCGCAACTCTAGCCAGTGAAGGAAAGAACCGCAAATTTGTTGCAATAAACGTGGGGAGGTCAGTTCGCAGTCACTGCCTGATACTCAGCAAATACCATAAGCATTGTTGGAGCGCACGTGACCCACGTCTGATGTTTGTCCCTCCAGAGTATCTGCTTACTGCTTACATGCCCGGTATCTAACCTCTACGCCTGAGTACCCTGTAGCAGTGCCAAAGCCGACAATCGGTCGTCAGCCCAGTAAACAGCACGGGAGTAACGATAGTTCAGACGGGAAAACAGAGCCAAGATAGCACTATACGGCGATACCCCCACACGACCCAACAGTGTGTTGTAGCCAACAGACGACCCAACACAGGTGTGCTGGGCGCGGCGACACCACAGGCCGTGGAGGTCACGCGCGCTCGAGTTTGCTGAATGGAATGACGACAGGCGGCGTGATGAATGATGACTGACCGGTCATCACCGCGCGGCTGTGGTGACCGGTCAGAATGCTACGTGCATACCACCAGCACGGTGACACTAAGAGCGGCGTAGACACCATGAGCGACACGGGCACACCATGAGCGACACGGGGACACTACGAGTGACATCGGGACACTACGAGAGGCACGGACAACTCGGACATTGTAGCCAATTATATTACAATAATCAGTCCATATAAGGATGCCGGATAATCAGTCCGCATAACGATACTGGGTAATCAGTCCGCATAAAGATTCCCGACAATCAGTCCGTATAAGGATGTCGGATAATCAGTCCGCATAACCATGCCGGGCAATCAGTCCGTATAACGATACCAGATGGTCAGTCCACACAAGGATGCAGGATAATCAGCTTGCATAATGATGCCGGGTAATCAGTCCTTATAACGATGCCGGACAGCCAGTCCGAATAATGATGCCGGGTGCTCGGTCCGCATAATGATGCCGGATAAATGGCAACGTCCGGAGTGTAGTGGCTTCCCGCCCCCATGCTCATCGGAGGGCGCCGCAGCAGACGCCTTTCACTCGTTGGGTGGGGGCAACAGCCCTGGCGCAGCAGATACACAGGTGTCGCTAGGCGGTCGCGCCGCTCTAAAAGGATGCGGACCAGCCAGACTACCTGCTGACCCTCTGAGTCATCGATTTCCCCATGCACGGCCGCATCCCAGCACGTGGCTTCCGGCGGCGGGGTGGCGGACGGCCGCGCCTTATATGGTCATGGACGGCGGCCCGCCGCACCGCCGAGCTGCCCGGGCCACGTGGGCTTAACGGTGAAACCGGCATCGGCCCGCACAGCGCCAGAGAAACCAGACAGGCATCGGTGTAGGGCGACACGAAGGTGGCATGGCACACGTGAATAACGGCCCGCAAATTGGCAGTCGCCGTCATAGCAATGGAGCACATTTGCATAGCTCTAATAGTGGGTGTGAATACTCCGTTCGACAGAGGCATATGCAAATCAAGCTTTCCGATTTCGGTATTCAAAAGTTCGACGGTAAAGTCCTGACTAGGAGGCAGCATACATTGAAGGTCCGTATGCAGCAACATTGCGCTTTAGCAAGTGGGGAAGTACTTCCAGGTAATCGTATATTGGACGCTTAAGAATGACGTTCAGCCGAACACCACCTACATCTAATTAACCAATAAACGATAACTGACTGGTATGTGGCATGGACAAATGTTGCGACGGTGGGAAATACTTGAGCACACCTGAGCTACCAAAATCTGACGGTCACCGTTATTAACTATCACCAGCTTCACTGCTTAAGATATCGTCTATTAACAAGCTCAATAACGAGCCCAGATACCAAGCGAAGTAGTCCTAGGTATTTGGGTCATGCCACATTGATGACATCAAAACAATTACAGCAGTTCTTTTCCATGAGGCGTAACTGAATGCGTCATAATGTCCGACGTCTGATGCCTCGATGGATTCCAACATCCGACATCAAATGAGACTAGGAAATCTGACGGATGCTGGTCCACATCCAAATGACAACCGCCTGCTGCCTATACAACTTGCACTTGCATCGCACGAGACAAATGAAAACCCACACACACGGGCGATAACATCGTTACGGTGCCGTCACGGTACAACTTAGCCAGACTGAAACCTGCTGTCCGGCAACTTACATGACCATGGATATGCGCCGCATGTGTCCCTGCAGTGGAATAGGCGGCAGCTGCCAACACGCCACAAAACGGTGCGAAAGGAGTGTCCACAATTACACCGGCCATCTGAGAACATCGCGCTTTCACTGGCCTCAGCTTCAAGCGTGATAGTTACTTCGCTTCCGGGTTCTCTTAACGTTGGCTCTCTTATTATAGGAGTTAAACCAATCAAAGCATTACAAACGATATAACAGCGAATGCGGCTCTGTATTCGTCCGGTGTTTACTCGATTCACTCGGATATTAGGCATGAACTGGGGGATTTTTGTTACCTGGTTACGATTTTCAGTGATTTTATAGCGCATCATTTGGTTTCGGCGACCCAACCAAACTGACGTCAGTTTAGGGGTTCTTCCCGCCCTACCAGCGTTACAAATGTTCGGCAGCGGCGCCAACTACGGGAGCTGCCCGAAGGACTCTTTCGCCAACAAACCAGACTAGGCCAGGGCAGGACAGGGCAAGACCTAAACACACTGCATGGGAGCGGCCTCGCACAACCTTAGAGCACGCATCGTACCAGGCTAGCCAGGCCCTGATCGGAGCGTTGACGTAGGTGTGTCTAGCGAGCCGTGCGCGACTCGCCAGACGCTCTTGGCACGGTGTGTACATGGAGACATGCGCACACCGTGCCAGGAACACTCGATCCCCGGCACCCGGCACTGGGGGGGGAAGCATTACAGACACTTCAGCCCTGAAGCACTGATCGTCAGGGACGCACCCAGGCATGGTGAACGGCAGGCACGTCAGAGGCGGCACGATTAACACTTCTAAATGCAAATCCGGATAATTGTTCAAGGAGAGCAATACACTTTACGCCAGCGAAAGTCAGTGTGCGCCCGGATTCTGTTGTTTACAACCGCATTGATCGACTGTTCGCGTTTCATGGATACATTTTTGACAATACTTTGACACTGAAAAATGACATATGTAGACTTGCACTAATTTCAAGTTTGAGGAAAGACCAGAGCAGTCGAAGCGCCCGAAAGCCCAAATATCTAACTAAAGTTTGAGGGAAAGAGCACGTGATCCGTGGCAACCTATACGCCACTGAATGAAACATTCCCGCTTAATTAAATGAGGAGCATAGTTGGGCCGAACTCGATCAGCCGTTGCCATAGATAATTATTAGTCACCTTTTTGGAACAACAATACGCCGAGGTGACATGCTTAAAACTGAGACGCTCTGCATGAAAGGAGTGGAAAATTTTCCGGGGGCAACAGCGAAAAAACACTCTTCTGGGCGCGGTATCGCACCCAAATCCAAACATTTGTAACGCTGGTAGGGCGGGAAGAACCTCTAAACTGACGTCAGGTTGGTTGGGTCACCGAAGCCAAATGATGCGCTACACAATCGTTGAAAATCGTAACCAAGTAGCAAAAATCCCCCAATTCATGCAGAATACCCGAGCGAATCGAGTAAACACCGGACGAATCCAGAGCCACACTCAGTTATATAGTTTGCCATTCTGTGATCGGTTTAACCCCTAGAAGGGAACCAACGTTAAAAATTGCAGCCCATATATAAATTCGTCGTAAAATAGGATGGGATGTACCACTTTCTTAACACTGAATCGACATACTTCCAAAATAAATATCTGCATCGTGTTTGCATGCATATTCATAGCCTCCATGCCTCGCTTAGAACAGTCTTGTTTATGTGTAGCATGCTTATGATCATCATATCGAGTTGTGATGCAACATCTTGTAGCGCAATTCCAGGTCAATGGATTACCTATGGTGCGACCAGTCATACAATGAGACGCCGAAGCTCAGTCTGACTCTTGGTCGTAAGATCGTGGGTTCGAATCTCGGAACAGGCAGGGATACTGAAACGAACCGCGACCAGTCGGCGTAAGAGGTTGGCGAAGCTGCATGACCCATGAGTCGGATGCAGTGTAAAATAGCCAAATATCCTTCCTACAATACTAGTGCACCGCATCGACATTTTTATCTTTATATTTAATATAGGAATCCATCGATTGGATATCTCGCAAAAAAAACAGCGAAAGGCAGTCATGCGTTCGACATTGGCTCAAAATTGAGCTTGGAGGAAAACAGAAGTAATTTAATTGGCCGTCATTTCCACAGCAAACTTCGACACTCGTTTCGATATCTCGCACCTGACGAAAAACCATGATCAACACTGGTGAAGCATTATGCCAACCATGAAATGGGAAGACTAGACTAGCAGTTAAAATTTGCATGAAGCGAGCACAAATAAAGAATGGGCGACGATAAAGCGGGGTTAATGACAAAGCGAGAGACCGTTTTTCACTTGAATATTTAGACCTCTGGTTTGGCATAACAAAAGCAGAGCTAACGAAGTAGAATCATCTCCCACTTTGGAATATCCATGATAAATTGTATGCATATATATTCATCTTCGGGAACAATGTGGACAATGGCTCTAGACGACGGAGAGGCGTTTAATTTTGTTTTGCACGGAATATCAAATAGCGAATGAAAAAAAAATGATGGGGTTAGAGTCAAGACCAGAGGTGGAAATCTGCCTATTTTTTGCATTATGAATGAAACACGAATAATTCCACGAATAAATGAAAAATGTGGTTTCGTGACACCAATAATATTAAGAGGTTCCTCTGTGGCATGCCTCCGTGCGTAGCTCGAACTGTACCATGGGGAAACGCATTTGTTACTGCAAGTAAAGCGGGACCTATTGACACCAATGACACTTTTCTGACCACGCCACTGTCCACTGTGCAGTGCAACGAGTCGTGCTGCTCTGAATACAGAGCTCAAAACACGTACTTCCTCTCTGTGCTGGACTTCGTTGGCGAGTTGCTTGTTTAAATCGTCGCACTCATCTCTTTTAGCCTCCAAATCGTCCCTGGTCTGAGTCATCTTCTTCTTCAGTACCTCCATCAGCGTTGCACCTTGACCACTGGACATTGTGGACAATCTTGGTCTCCCACTGAACAACGACAGTGCTCTGCACGACACAAAACCCGGTCCAGCACCGCTCCCGATCGCTTCACAGCAACACACCGGTTTCGGTCGCCGCCCCTCTGCGTGACGCCCCACACCAGCAGCGACTGGTTGGCCGGCGTTGGTCCGCCGCGAGTATAGTTCCATATATGGGCGGCTTTCATGAGTCTCGCTCTCCACCAATCCCAGTGGGATATCCTGCAAGCGCACACCTAGACGATGCAGGGATTTCTTGGACGAATATCGCCACGAAAAAAAGTGAGTAATTTGAGAGTCAGCATGGATGGTGTGATTGCGCGAATCAGTGGTCTTCATACGGTGATACAAGACATATTATAAATTGAAATATGGCCTTAATTAATGGATGAATTCATATATAAAACATGCTACCAGTTTAAATAGTACGTCTCCAATTGAAAAAATAGTGCACCATCATTAAACCGCGCATTTTGGAGTTGAAACATATCTACATCGAGGACCACTGGTATCACCCAGTTGTTGGACTCCAACATTCTAGCTGACAAGCTTTTGGGGAGACTGAAAGTTTTTTTAATTAAAGAATCGACCAAGGTATAGTGTAACATTCCGGTGCACCCTCGACGTCAACATATTTATATGCGATCAAGGATACTTCTGAACACGGAAGAAACTATCACGTGTCATAATAAAATCACGTGAAAACTACACCAACGACACAGTAACCGAAGAACGGCAACCCCAAAAGGCTTGACCAGCTACCAGCCGCTTGGAACTTCGGAACCAGCAATATACGAATCCAAAAACAGCAGTGGAGTATGAGACGACTGCTTCTGCAACGACACAGCCTTGCACGAACATGAAAGCTGAAACAATGACTTGAAACGGAGAAACACCTTGTTTCCACATACCTAAGCATCGTACCAAATACAAGAGTGACGCCCAGACCATGGAATTATGAACTGTACCTACCCGCTTCAGCTGAACGGTGCTAATGTTGTGAAGTTCGTTCTTTATGACGTTGAATTTCATGATGGTGTTTGAGCTGAACACAGACGATCCGAAGGCCAGACCAGGATAATCCGCACATCTGTTGCGCCTTTTGTGTCGTTCGGCCACCACCTCTGTCCTCTCGCCACTACACCGAAGTTTTGAAAGCTCGAGCAGTTCTGGGTCACTTTCGTCGTCTGTCAAGTTCGCCGACGCGGCTTCCCTGCCCCGACTTGCTGGCCTGCACCGCTGCCGCACCTCATTGTTTTCACTGTCCGTATGAGCATTGTCCAATTCACTGAGACTTGATGTCGA
The DNA here is from genome assembly GCA_034440575.1 of Imbricaverruca yamaguchii. Taxonomy (NCBI): domain Eukaryota; kingdom Metazoa; phylum Arthropoda; class Thecostraca; family Neoverrucidae; genus Imbricaverruca; species Imbricaverruca yamaguchii. The sequence continues at coordinate 979,642 of JAOTOL010001587.1, forward strand.
ACTCGCTGGTGTCAGATTCCCGTTGATTCCATCCACACTTGGCACGAAACTTCTCGGTCGGTCGCGCGACGACCTACCGCCTGCTCTCCCCTCCATATTGCGTTGCACAGGCAGTCAGCTGATGTGTGGGAGCATCAGCAAATTACGTAAACATTCAGCAGCGCCATCTCTTGCCAGTGCCAAAAAAGTGAGCTTGGCTACGGTCACACCGCTTCTCGGGATCGCTCGCCCGGCGGGAGACTGCGACGCCAGCACGCCACACAGTCGGCGGCACGTCACCGGCCCGGCGAACGGACGACTGCGTGGCCCGTGCAGATTCACACGCAGCCGCGCCGCCGCGTCACTGGCAAACACATTCGCCCATAGGCGGACAAAGGGTCGCGTGCGCGCTGCCCGTTCCTCGGGAAAGCAGGCGGACGGCACGAGACGCGCGCCGGACGGCACCGCGCGCTCTTGGCACTGATCTACTCTGCACACTACATGCGCGTCGGACGCGACCGCCGACGATGACTTTAAAAGGAGGGACCGTGACGTCACGCTTAGTCGGTGGGTATTTTTGGTTCGGTGTGCTCGGCCAGGAGCCAAGACGGCCGCTGCCGGCGGCAACGGCACCGGCGGTGGCGGCGCCAACGAGGGCTATCGGGTGCTGATAATGGCGGCAATGCCGCCAGCACTGGTGTGTTAACGAAAGGATAAATCTTGGCCAGAGCCATATATCATCGCCTACCTCAGTCTTTTGATTAGGAATTTGCTTAATAGTAGATGTACTTTACCACTGTAGTTAATTATGCAGTTATGAATTTACCCTTTTGGAGGCAGGAGCCCAGGAAATATTCGTCCGAGATCACCATTCAGATTTTAGCACAGTATTCAATGGGGCGGCCCTACAATTATTATATGTAGCGAACTCTACATCACTAGTAATCATTTTTGGGCTGAAGCTAGCGGCTAGTGGACCATGTTGAAAAGCTTTGGACATTTTAATTCCTCGTCGAATCTGGATAATCACGAGACAAGAATGGTATGTTTCTCTTATCAGGAAACTGCGTTTGGACTCCAAGAACTTGCTGCTGATGTGAAGAGTTCCTCATTGAATGTATTTAAAAATAGAGTGAACAAGTTTTTTTTAGGTTTGAATATCTTATTCTTTAGTTCTAATTTTGGCGAGGTAGGTTTATGCTAGTAGGTGAGTAGGTAGGTAGGACGTCGGTAGATATGTTCTTTATAAATTAGGATGTAGGACTGATTACGATGTTGAGTATCTGTTTGTCCTGGCTGATAGTCGGATGGCACCTGTGGCCGCATGGCACCTGTGGCTCTTATTAAGTCGGAACACCATGATTATGACTTAGCATGCTGATTGGTGGGAAACAATTTGTGAAATAACAACGTGGACTTAAAAACAACGAGTTTGGAGGCTATTGCTCCGCTTTTGCTTCATTCGCGAATGGACACGAGCTAATGACGGTTTGAGCACACCTATTGCTCTTCACATTTAACGATGAGAGATTAAAGGCGGATGCAAAAGTTACGATTCATTAGTACTCACCCTCATGGACAGCTGGTTATGGGCACCTACCAACTTGTTGAGCCCGGACAAAGAACTTCGTTGACCTTTTCGAAAAGCGTTAACCAAAGCACAATGCTTTGGAATGATCCACTTGTTCGGATGGGGAACACTGGGGCATGGACGGCCCCAAGACGGGGGATGGGGAACCCGTCCTCCCGAACTTCACAAGTTATCATTACGTCTGTAGCGTCGCATGGAAAAAAGCGAACTAGCAAATTTCTCATCCTCTCAAAATTTGTGATGAAGCCCATGCGGTGTGACCGGATCATCCGGACCAAACAACAACACCAAACAAATCCTGGTTTCGTCCTCGCTCTGTTTAATTTCGTGTACCGCTTGTGACAAATCCCGCTGTCAGTTAACTTTGGAAGGGCCTGAATTTTAAATGAGACTAAGGCAAGGTTCCCCTTTAGAGCTATGGTCACACTTCGTATGTCAGAAGCTACAACGTATATCAGAAGAGATGACATATGTCAGAAGTGGTGAATATCCCTCCTCCTCATTCCAAGTCATATACGCTTTCTGTGGCGATATTCAATAGCTAATTCGCATCACATTAGCAACAGAATATGAACAAGGTCGGAATAGCTGCTCCCGTCAAGCATCGACCCTATAACAGCTGAACATGACTTACATTCTTACCGAAATCCGAGTTAGGTTAAACGGCCCTCAATATGTGCCGTAGAAATAATTATAAAAAATATGACTGTATTTAAGGATGCGAAATATGATAGCAGACCTTGGCTGTCTCATAAGATTTGTCAAAAATGAAACGATGGGACTGCGAATGTGCGCAGCATGTAGGCAGAGCCTGAAGAAGGAGCCATCTTGGTCACGAGAAATGGTCGCTGCTGGCATGGAAGGCTTCTTACTTCACCCTCATGGGCATCTGTCGGGCGAGTTTGTCCTGGAACCGATATCTGTCCCCTACATTGTGGCCAAGTAGGCGAATGTGTGCGCCACTGATTCTATGATCCCAGACTCGATCCTCCCACCTTTGAGACCGGGAACCATAAGGAAGGCCGTGCTCATTTGGTGGATGTAAGCGAGTCCCCTTTTTATAAATTTATCCCACAAAACGTGGTAATTGTGTTCATTATGTAGAAGCTGATGAGTGATAATAGGTCCTCATAACCCTCACTGCCAGCAAGGCTCATGCTTAAAATTAGTTTCGAACACCGGTTATTTAGCATAAACTCTTATCACTAGCTGTTGCAGGACCAATTGAACCTAAAGCACAATTACTTCTGCCATGAATCATTGCTGGGTTTGGTGCAATTGCTCCGGATAATATAAAAAGGTTTCATGAGGATTGACCGTGCCCTGGGTATCGAGTCCACCAGGAAACATCCAGCATCCTCATCCGCAGACTCATTTAGATATATATGCGAGTGTTTCGGAGAAAAAAAACTGACTTTGGTATGACCTCGGACAGCTTGGAGTACAGCCTCAAACATATTTCAGACTGCGCTATGGCCTCAGACAGACGGCGGACTAGGGCACGATTTCTGACAGATGAGGGTATGACTTCTAACAATCGTCGGATTAGGATACGACTTGTGACAGACGGCGGATCAGGGTATGATTTCTGACAGACGGCGGATCAGGGTATGACTTCTGACAGACGGTAGATTAGGGAGCGACTTCTGACAGACTTCGGAAGGGGCACAGGCTTTGGACAGAAGTCGGACCGCGATTCGGTCTCCAACAGATCTCAAACAGACCTTCAGACTCGGGCAGTCACCGCTATTGTGTAGCGACGCGGAAGTCACGGAACCTTCTGGCAAAGTGTGAGTCACGAGACAGGAGCAGGCCTTTTGGGGCCGCGGCGGCGGTGTGGACACCATAGATGGACAGAGATGTGGTCACACCGTGCGGTTGAGTCAGCCTCATCTCGCTTCCTGCAAGCCTCTGATGGACGCGATCGAATCAGACACAATGGTACATACCCTCTGTTCCAGCAGAAAACGTCACCGGTTTCGTTGTCAAGTACGATTATTGTGCACATTACGAAATGTTTTAGATGGCGGTGTAAAGGAAAAGCCAGCGTTGCAGACCACAGCAGGAAAATGGGCACAGATATCTTGACGTTGTTAGCAGTAAACGGAGAGTTGGTACACAAATAAAAGATGTTACTTGTTGTGCTTTTCATTCGCAGACAACACTACAAAGGGAAATGTACCAAGCATAAGCACACGTGGAAGGCTAAAACACCTGATCGTTCTCGTCAGGTAGAAATTTTAATAAATAGTTTAATAAATAGTTTCAACTGAGTTTCCACCGATACGGCGTAGAAGCGGATGAAGAGCTACTTAGTTATTTGTGTTTTGGAGCGCATCGTCATTGATCATATGATGCAATGACAGATGGACATCATCAGGTCGCCATATGTAATTGCCATCGCTGAGCATGTCAGTCATCTTCTGAAGTATTATCTCTAAGCAAGGTGATTTTGCTTCCTCTTTCAAAGTATACAATTGCTAATTACAAGCTGAAACAGAGTCAGGCTCGTTCCTGTTACCATTAACGCATCAATACATGTGTGAAGATCCGAATTCGAAAACTTGATTAGTGCAAAGCGAGTGATATCAGTGAATAAAGGCAAACTTGTCTACAGGATGCACACACAAACGAAGCGACAACGGCGCGGTCTCGTCACGCAACATCTGCATCAAATCCAAACGAAGACGTCAAACTTGACCAAAGCGACAGCCAGGAGGAAAGCATCCATGCAAGATTGCTCGTGGGACATGATCTCTTCTGATGTAGCTAAATGGTCGATGCATTTAGCAATATCTAAAATAAATCCGATTATCAGCTAGTCAACGGTCAAGCACTACTTCACCAATATATGGCTACCAGACTACGCACGGTATTTGGCTTTGGTAGTTGCACCTGGCAACTGGAGAAATAGCGATCGAACTGCTCAGCTATAAAGCTACATATTGCAAGGGCAGCTCGAATCAACTACCTACATCGACTATCCTTGGACGTGGGACTAATGGTCCTGGCTCGTCCAGGAACAATCCTGCCTATGGTCAGACGACTCACGTTGGTTAGCGCCTTATCTTTCTCGACGAGCTCATTGTTTGCTGTGAGCAGTTTCTCGGTAGTGTCGTCAAAGTCATTCTCCAGCGTTTGCATCTTTCGCTGGATGGTACGCAGCTCGTCCTCCGCCTTTGGTGCGCGAGGACAAGAGCAAGGCGAAGGAGAACAAAAAGTGTTATTAGCGCGTGCTCCGGAAAGTCGGGTGACGAGGTCCGGCTGGCTCAGTGCCGCCCCCTTACCGTGGCCAGCGCCTTGTCCTTCTCCTCCAGCTTGGTGTTGGCGTTGCCGAGAGACTCTTGCGCCGTGTCCAGCTCGTTGTCGGTCTGCTGCAGCTTCTTCTGCAGCGCCCTGAGCTCCTCCTCGGTCTACGGTGGATCGGGTGCGACGCTACGGTTACTCTAGCTACAGCGACGCTACACCGGTGCTACACCGACCCGGCTACAGTACTCACGACAGACAGCGCCTTGTCCTTCGCATCGAGGGTGGCCTGCGCCGCCTGGAGCGACTCCTGCGCCTGGTCGAAGTCGTTTTCGAGCGTGCCGAGCTTGCGCTGAACGCCGCGCAGCCCGTCCTCCGCCTGGCAGGCGGGTTAGTGGCAGGGGCACGGGTTAGCACGCCGCACGCACCGCACGCGGAGTTGGACCGTCGCGTCAGGGTGGCACACGCAGGCGGGCAGCCGATGTCACGCGCCGCACAACAAAACCGGCCGAGAGACGGAGAGACTGAGAGTGAAGGTGGGTCGCGAATGCATGCGTGACTTTCCCTGCAGTATCAAAATCGGCTTTGCTGTTGACATGGAATGGGGATGAAACTGTTCACAATGACAGTTATTGTTACATTAACGGTCAAAATCAAACGGAAGAAGGGAAGCAGCAGAAAAATGCATTTGGCTAAAATGTAAGGCAAATGGATAACGTCGAAAAGTAAACAAAACAAGATCTGGAGGACATTCAAATACACAAAAACTGAAGTGGATTAAGCACAAGATACGCATATTTACAGCCTTGTGAAGCACATTAACCTCCCGCAAACTATTAATGGTGGCTGCCTCTCAATATGAAAGGACGTATTCAGCATTAATCCACTTCATGTATAGTCAGTTAACACACACGCTAGCTAAACATGCTGTAATGCATGCAAACTCCTGCTACAGGAAACCCTCGAAGATCATGCGAGGTACATCCACAACTAATCGTACACTCCCTAATGCCTACACCTGCATCTTGGATGTTGCCTAACAGATAGCATTGCATGCGTTTATGCGTATGTGTTCATCAAACAGTGCATTTACTATCAAAAGCGATAACTCACTCACATAGCAATGTGTTCCCTCTTCCAATGAACAGAACAATGCTGTGTAATACAGGCATGTTGAACATCGTTACATTGAGGAAGGCTCACTAGAATTAAGACCCATTAAAAACGTTGATTGTTTGGACACAGGAGACATGCGTTTTTGTATTAAACATTTAAAGACGTCATTAATTATGTAAACGTCACAAGAGGTCGCAAAGTTCCATATTCATCCGAAGAGAGAACACACATGGCAGGCACAATGAACATTATCGTGAAGCAACAATCTAGACACTATCATCTCGCCACTGTGCCAGATTCAAATACGACTTATGCTATCCTTGCGAACTATAACCTATTTCAACTAACGACAATGAACACAATTCAGGGTTAAATTTTCCTTCCGAAACTATGCATCACATACCTCATGTTCGTGTTATTACCCAACGGCGGGCAATATCTTTGACCGAACATGTTTCTGCATTCAGTCACAGCTTCAAAGGTAAGCCCATCGAACAAAAGCAACTCATTTCACCAAACTGCCCGCAACATACAGGTTTTCTAGATCAATTTCGACTCCAGGTGGTAGGACTGAATCGGAAGCATTTGCAATCTCAAGCACCACCGAAGAGTGGTTCGTGCAGCTCAGTGTCGGCCTCCGACGGCTGCACCAGAGGGGGCTCCCGGGACACTCATCACCCGCCTGGGGACACTCCCTGTACAGACGGACGTACCCTCTCGGCGCGGAGGTTAGCATCCTTGGCCTGCTGTTCGAGAAGGTCAGCGCGATCCATCGCGTTGTCCTTCTCCAGCTTCATCGCCTGCATCTTCTTCTTGATGGCTTCCATGGCGGCGGATTGTGGGGGATGCTACCTCCGCGGATAAGAACCCTGCCGAAGCCATCAACGTGACAGTTAAAATCAATCCCGTGTCAATCAATCAACGATCACGCACACATACGGCCAGGCACGCACGAAAACTTGGTGATAGCTAAAGCACTGTGCGCGTTGTCAACATGAAGATCAACTGGCCTACATTGTGCATGCATGCACATGCAGACACACCTTGATGCATATATATATATATATATATATATATATATATATATATATATATATGCATTGCATATTATAATATAAGAAAGGAATTCATTTCGTAGTTTAGACACAAGTGTATCCTAGCATGTGCAAAATAGAGCACCCAGCACGAACAATGCATTGGTAACGATATAGAGTACCAGCGGTGAACGACCATGCGATAGTATAGCGGGTGTGTGACGGAAAATGTGAATTTACTTGCCCACAATTGCCATGATTGTCACTGTCAATGGTTGCGCCAGCACACGCTGTGCCTACCCACTATCATTATTCACCCACAACAAATTGAGGCAGTTCAGTCGGCAGCAGCACGGCCAGACTTCCGCCATTCGGGTGCGGCAAACCACTGTGATTGACCGGAGTGGAATGATCTGTCGACCTCTGCGTGTCGGCGCCCGCCCACCCTGTCCGCACCACGCCCACGAGGTCGGCACGCACGCCACACACACGATGCGTGCGGGCGGGGAGCTGCGAGCGCCGCTCGACAGCCCGTCCCGCCGGGTGCGGCGACAATGAGGCGGGGCGGCGCGCGCGTCAGCGGACCACACTTCCGGCAGGAGCGGCCACGTCACGCGACCGAACCAGGTCAGCGAGTGATGGAGAGACAAGGTCACCGCGGCGGCAGCCGAGCCCCGGCAGCGCTCACCGCTCCATCAGCACCAGCCGAGCACACCTCATATGCATCAGCGCCAGCCTCATCTACATCAGCGCCAGCTGAGCACGCATCTGCATCAGCACCAGCCGAGCACACCTCATATGCATCAGCGCCAGCCTCATCTACATCAGCGCCAGCCTCATCTACATCAGCGCCAGCTGAGCACGCATCTGCATCAGCGCCAGCCTCATCTACATCAGCGCCAGCTGAGCACGCATCTGCATCAGCACCAGCCTCATCTACATCAGCTCCATCCTCATCTACATCAGCGCCAGCCGAGGACTACTCGCCTACATCAGCGCCAGCCGAGCACGCATCATATTACATCAGCGCCAGCCGAGCACGCACTCCATATTACATCAGCGCTAGCCGAGCACGCATCATATTATATCAGCGCCAGCAGAGCACGCCTCATCCACATCAGCGCCAGCTGAGCACGCCTTATCAACATCAGCGCCAGCCCCATCTGCATCAGCACCAGCCGAGCATGTCCCATCTACATCAGCATCAACCCATCTACATCATCATGAGCCAAATACGCACCATCTAATCCCAATGCGAAGGCTTCGTGTAGATGTATCTATCGATAGCATCACCGTGAAGAGGGCAAATACGGCCTTTTCCTGTTGCATTCAAGAAGAGAAACTGCATCGTCACGATGGACTACAAAGAATACCCGTGCATCAAACGTTTATGCTTCCCACGTTTCATTTTGCAAAAATGCATACTATCACGAAGTGCAAACTGGCTTAGTAATTTGTATTTAGTCATAGCTTATACTATATCCCAGAAAGCATTTGAAATGCCTGTCCTCGTGACGTTTTAGGTGATACCAGTGCTATGACTTGATGTTTTATTTTGATTTTTGTAATGTTCGTTGGCCATTTAATTAATCACTCAATGTTCACCATTGAACGTATCTTGGAAAGGGTATTATAAAAAATGTGTTAATATGCATTTGAAACCTTATTGAGACGAGGCTTGATGTCTAGGACATTTAATGTTGATTCGTGATTGACCGCGAGATGATTCGTGGCATGATTGTTTGACGACCGGACCTAGTTTCGGGATCCGAAGAGACTTGAGCCTCATTGTGTTCACACACTATGTGCTGACCACTCGTCGGTAGGTATGGAAAACATTGAAACTAGCATGAAGGTTAAGAAGCTACCTCAGACAAACGTCAGGGTGGTACCAAACTGACTCGAACTACAAGGGAAGTGTGACGACTGGATCGGCCACATAAGTGCATCAGCATCACATCCAGTGTACAAGTTTGATCGGCCTCTAGACTATGTCGGCGGTCCATACCCCCCTCCCCCAATAATATGTATCATTAACACAGCTATTTTATGGCCTATGCAGACACCCATTTGATTGCCTCAGGCACGGCCATTCGTGACATACACGTGCAGACAATGGTCGGATATCCGGCTGCGGAGGAGCCAGGCAGTGGCGTCTCTCGTCAACGTATAGCCGGGCGTGCACACGCGGCCCAGTCGGCAGCTGCCGCCCGCCGAATCCAGCCGTGCAATGGTCTGATAGGCGCTCGGACCGCGAACGGTACGCAGGCAAACATAATGGGTCAGATTTTGGTCAGCTGAAGCGCACCTCTCCTGTTTGTAGTGTAGGTCGGCATGTCAAAGACTTAGCTACCCTACGTTCATGCCGCCCACGTAAAATCAATGTCAGCAAATTCTGTACCGATTTCACACAGCTACATTTTATGAAGCTTGCTTGAATCCATTCTCTTTTTGGAGCATGGCAAGCTAATAAAATAAAGGCATAATCTACTTGTAAGGGACCGAAGCCACAGCATAATTAAACGGCCAGTCACTGGGATAATTGCACTCATGAGTCAATGGGGGAAGGGGCACTCCCCTTGTATCTATGGAACAAATGAACTGATTGAATCCATTCAAACGGTATTAGGTAGCCCCACAGATGTAATGAAATTTGTTTTTGATATGCCTGGGAGTCACTGGTGAAGTCACCAGTCATATCAAATAAAAATATTTCACTGCGTTTGAGAGTTCATTTTCAACGGAGACCACGTCATTACGGTAATATAAAATATCGACTGTGGTTGAATACATACAGTGTGTAATTAAAATGGCCCATGTAGGACGTCTTGGCTTCGGGTCAAATAAGACCACCTGAGGGAAGAGGTCGAATTACCGTTTTGATTCAGCACGCAATGTAATTAATTTTTTAAGATACATTTTCGCTTGGATCTTGGTGGTTGATTGGAGTTTAGGGGCGCATCGACATCTAGGGTCATTTTGCGCCCATATGCGCTTGGATCTTGAAAAACTGATAGTCGCATATGCCACGGAAATTTGCATATTGCTATAATCTTGTATGATGCCTCCGAGGGCACAGATCATGTAAAGTAGATATGTTTGACCGTCAAAATATACATATGCATGCTTTACCTATGGTAACCTCACGGGTAAGATGTCTTTGGTAACCGAAACATCGATTTTATAACCACATGAACATCATTTACAGTCTAAATGAGTTATTAAATTTAAATAGAATGAACAACATCAAAATTACCCAGAATTACCTGCTTCAGGTCATATGGTAACAAAATGACCTCTGGTACATCAACTGCACCTGTATTGATCTGTCATTATGTATTTGTCCGATTACAACACATAACAAGCAACGTTTCACACGTAAAAAATAACGCATACGAATAACTTTACGTCCTTAGAGGATGGCCTAGGATGACCTTGAGGTTAATTTTGTTTACACAATGCACACTAGGTGCTCAGTTGAAGGTTTGAAAGCATCAAGCTGCTGTCTCAATTGGTTTGGCTGTCATGACACATCAACAAACTGGGGGGGGGGTGACATCCCCCAGTGACTTGCGGGTTACGACAAATTATTGAGGCTAAAGGTCTGTTCCATCACTAAACCGCCTAGAAAATATTAAACCTGGCACCGACCTTTGACTGCGCCGGCATCCATAGTGGCAAAAATGATAGTATTTATAACTAACGACAAGCGAACTTCTGCGACGATTTTTATTTGTGCCAACCACGTGAATAAGTTCCCAATGCTATCATCTCTACCACCACATTGGAAGCCCGTCTACTTGACATGCAACATGTTATATACTTATCCTAGAGACCAGCTGAAGCATCTTCATTCCTCTGAAACATCTTTAATCGGCTACAATTATGGTTCAGATTGTCCAAATGCTCAGCTGTCGACGAGACAACAGTGGCGCAGGGCAAGCACAGGAGACATTACAATAATTACCAAAGACAAAAAATGAAACGAACGTCAATGACACGTGTCAAAACAATGAATACATGATGAATGGAAAGCAGCCAGCTTTGGTACATGGTAACTGGCTTCTTGGTATCAATCCTTGCCTATTGGCTCCTCGTGTTACAATGTTAGCTGATCTGGTGGTATGTACCAAACCTTGTACATTGACTCCATTCACCTCATTTATCTCATCATGCGGCGACTACTTGTTCCATAGCAGTTGTCCGTGCGGGTTTGGGGAATATCACAACAAAAATGTGAGTGGAGGTATAGCATATTTACCCATCAGTGAATTAGTAGCATACGTCATATGAGCGAACATCCCTGAATACTATACGACCTCAATAATTTGCATCACCTATCAAACCCACAACAAATTATTTCAGACAATTTCAATAGTTTTAATTCCCAACACAGCTTCATGATTCAAATAATCCAAAGCATTGCATAAATATTCCTATTTCATGTAGATAGATACAGTATGCCTTAGTTGAAGTTGCCTGGCATGAGGAAGTCTTCTGATAATCGACCGACATGAAGCCTAGGGAGAGTTATAAACACTTCAGGGTAGGCAGCAGCCCCTGTAGGATTACCTGCATTTTAAAAGTCGCTCTACTACTACACGAACCTTTGAAACGTCGCCAGCAGCTACTGCGCATGACCGTGATAACTGCTTGAACCAGCGACATCCCAAAGATGACCTCATGTTTGCATAGTTTTGAACGCAAGCCAGCTGCAACCGTTCAAATACACCATTCACTAGCACTTAACGTAAAACAGTTCGGCATTCTTGTCAGCTTCGCCTTGGGGCCACGAGCCCTACCTGCAGCCAAACAGCCTCGCATAGAGAATACGAGCCCTACCCGCGGCCTACCAGCCTTGTCCGAGGGCTACGAGCTCTGCCTGTAGGCTGCCAGCCTCGCCATAGGCTACCATCCTCGCCACAGGCTGCCATCCTCGCCACAGGCTGCCATCCTCGCCACAGGCTACCATCCTCGCCACAGGCTGTCATCCTCGCCACAGGCTACCATCCTCGCCACAGGCTACCAGCCTCGCCATAGGCTACCAGCCTCGCCACAGGCTACCAGCCTCGCCACAGGCTACCAGCCTCGCCACAGGCTGCCAGCCTCGCCACAGGCTGCCAACATTTCCGCGGGCAAGGGTCAGCCACGCCGCAGGCTGGCGGGGCCGCTGGCCGTCAGCCAACCCTCTGTGCCGGCGGCTATTTCTGTGTCGAGAGACGACGCCGGAGCTACTCCACGGAGACTGCGCCGCCTGGCGTATTCAACACAGCGGCGCCGGTCTCGCCCGTCTGTGGCGGCTGGTCAGGAAGGAATGTGTGACGCACGGGGCGGAGTCGGCAGCACCCCTAGTCGGACATCGCCAACACTGAGCTGGACGTGACCAGTACGGTACCGGAAGTGACACGGCTTCACGCCTTTTCCACTCGCAATTGTGCACTGTGCGTAGTGAAATCACGTGCACGGCAGTGACGACGGCATCGGGTGTAAATACGAGGTAGCTGAGCGCAAGCGTTCACCAACTCCAAGCACCTCCCGTGACTCAGTATTTTTTTATGAAGTTCACAGAAAAACGAGATGACTGTTCTTTTAGATATCGATGTTAGTTTTCAAAGATTTGCATCACGAGCGAACCAATGCTCAAGTTAGCAATGGTGAGGTCCGCACTTTCTCGCAGTAATATATTTTATCTGCACCCTTGAGGTGCTCTAGCACCAGTTATGTCAAAAGGCGCCTCCATTATTGAACCCACCCAATCCCGGGGGTAATTTTACGCCACCCATTAAAATATTTCCGTGCCAACGGGGAAAGGACGGCGCAGAGCGGCGCAAAATTGTCAGCACCCTTTCCTTCGCCATTTTTGCATTCAAAGTATAATTTCCAACTTCAGGTCATGTAAGGTTATGGACCTAGCTCAGAAAAAAGAACTAGCTGAAAAAATGCTTCCACATCACACACATGGAGAGATATTGAAGTGAAGCTTTCTACGCGAGCACAATTGGCATATTATCAAACATCCGTATCTCTGATTTTGTTTGAGGTCAGGCCAGCGACCAGAGGTCACAGCCGATTGTTGGTCTTCTGACATCATTTTTACCTTGGTATGTATACCGATGCATCAGAAGTTCTTTATTGAATTGGTTTAACGTCAGCTAGGTGACCTACTATTTAGGCCAGGTAACGGCAAGGTGCGCAATATGGCCTAAGACTATTTAGACATTGCAATTGCATGGTTTACTTCGAGTTTTCACTGCCCAAATAGGAGTCAAAGTTATATTGCACCACCTAAGCTACCATAGCAGGCCTAATTAAATGTTTTAAAACTTTTATTAATGACAGGCATTTTGGCGTTCCAAAAGAATCCCACATGCGTGACCCTAGGTCACTTATCGCTGCTTCTGTTTTTGTCTTGTGACCATCTATATCAACTATATTGGCTATGTCTATTTGCGTTGCATTCGACATGTGCACACGAGCTAGACAAATGACGCCAAAATGCAAAGTGACAAATTATAATAAAATTAATATCCTTTAACCCAGATCGAAATGGCTCAGGGTCACCTATTTTTTTATCGCACGTTTCCTATCGCTTCCAGTCACCCTGCAAATGTGAGCTTTCTAGCTTTCGTGTTTTCTCATATCTATGGATTATGGTCGAAGTGGGGAGATACGGGGGGAATTTCGTCAATTCCTAGCGCGAATGATTTTCAGAGACCCTTCAGGGCGCGTGTTAAGAGAAGCACAGATCACATATGAAGATGTGTCGGAGATGACGGGTGATAAATAAATATTTGAGGTAGAAGATTAGCACAATCCTTCTTCATGGTTTAAATTTGGCTCTCAAGCCACCATCAGACAACACCAGCTGTGGGATGATCCCCGCACAGGAATAGCACTATGCTACATTAGACATGTTTGACAATGACTGAACACAATCATTTCGTGCTGCGTTGTATATAGGAAACTGGATGGCATTGAGTCAATTTGTAATTGGGCGCTTACGAGAGCAGCATAATCGTAGAAGTTGTTTGCACACTATGCACACCAGCTTCTGGTGAACATGTATGCGGGCATAGAAATTCGCACATCTTTTTTTCGTATGCAAGTGGTAAAGTTTGCATTACTTGGAATTTGGTTTCTGAAAAAACCCATTTCCTGAAAATATTCCCTTTATTCTCCCATAGAATCTGTGTCTTGAAGCACCACTTCAAACATGGCTGTCACCGAGTAAATTTCCTGACCAAACCTTGCAGCTGTTTCGACTGGAATTCTCGGTGGTGTTCCTTATTATCTCCAGTGGTGGCTCGATAACGTTCCACTCCCTCAGCACACTGGCACCTGAGGAAGCCGGTGAAGACCGTGCTATGCACTTCTTCCATATACGTTTCAATTAGAGTATTGCGACACCGAAGATCTACCCGCCGACAAGTATTTTCGTTCGAGAAGAGCCTGCCTTTATAAATATTACGCTGAAAACGGCGTGGCGTTATAATTGAACGGTGTGTGGCAATCTCCAGAAAATGATGCTACCGGATCTGAGCTATGACGTACGCAGCCATCATCACCACTAGTCTAAGTAATTGAGACCCCGTGTGTTTCGTTCCTGAGTTCCAACTGGCACGCTGGTTTTGCTGGCTCCCGGTCTGTAGCCGCAGATAGTGCCAGTGTTAGCGTGCTGCCAAGCACACCGGGCAGAACTCAGCTGACCGCTGGCGCAGCGGCCAAATAAGGAGCGGCACAGCCACAGGTGCGGCGGCGGCCGGCTGCCTTCCCTGGCCTGCTCGCCCGGCCTGGGCGGCTGCGTCCAGACCTTGGCCGCTACGGCCAATCCTACCGACCGGACCCAGTCAGGCCTTCAGACCGGACTAGAGCATCTCCCACCAGGCTTCCCAGAGAACTTGGCGGTTCCGACGAGAACCGACCGGATCTTGGCGGTTCCGACCAGATATTGAGATCTAACCTGGACGTTTCGATCAGACTTTCCGACAAAACCTGGACGGCTCCAACCAGACCTGGTGTGCTCGAGTGGATTACGACCAGACGCCTGTCGTGCGGGTCTAAGCATGTCTGGCAGTTTAATGCGGTGTGCATAGCCCTCTGTTCTGTTTTTTTTTTTTGTAGCGACATGGACAATGGCACACCCGTCACACCAGGTGTGGCTTTTTGCGTGACATGGCTGCACTATACATATGTGTATGTTCGCGGTTCCCTCCCTCATGCATGTTGCTCGGCTCAGCTGAACAACACATTTGCACGAGATCCAAAGACTCGTGCAAATAGCTCATCCAGAGAACTAGGGACGAACGTCAGCACGTGATTCTGGAGGAAAAAAACAGCAAAATAAAAAACGCTTTGCCGGCGCTCCCGTGGAAACCGAAAATTTCGCGGAGCGAAAGATAGATGCTCGAATAATAAAATGCTCGAATAATTTTCGAATAAATAACTTGATTCACTGGTAGGAAATTCAGCGAGTAGTACCTCCGCATGGGTGTACCCACAAGCACCAACGCCACTCTCGCTTCCTTGTGTCGGCCGCTATTGCATGTCGTCCGGTGAGCACATGCTCGGACTGCTCACGAAAAACAGGCACGTTTAACGACCGCCGGAGGGCCGGGCGAGGCCTTGGCCGACATGAAGGAGAAAAACGTGTTAGTCAGCGGAGCGGCGGCCGCTCGCCCGCTGAGCCACTCTCGCTGCACCACCTACGCCAGGTGATCTTCTCACCTTCCCCCCCCCCCCTCAACACCACCAGCGACATGTCGCACCAAGCACCTCATCAGGGGACTCGGCTGAAGTACACCACCACAGAGAGTCATCGACAGCAGCCATCTATAGCGGTCGGATGGAGCGGACGGAGCTAGCCTTCGGCCGTTCAGATTAGTGATCTGGACCTCTCAACGCTATTAGACAGCAATACGGACAATGCGACCCCTTTTGTTTTCGCAGTCTGCGTCATAGTCTACAATGTAAATTTACATCAGGCCTCTGGCATCGTGAATCAATAGTTAGCACAAGGAAAGGTGTTCTGAACAAATGGATCCATCCATATTCACCAAAAACTTTCAGAAATGACAAGGAGTTCGAATGTAGAGCTCAGAGCTCATTGACTTATTGATTATTTGAGCTTAGGGGCCAAAGCCAGCATTTTTTTTTCGGGAGCGAGGGCAAGTATCATCTTTAGCTTTGCGAAAAGAGAATACATTTGATGTGCAACTCAGATTTTAGATACTACTAACAGACAATTATTCGGCCGTGCATACGACCACGAACTGCACGAAATCTGCACGCTTGGTGAACCGATTGACAATGACAGCCGCCCAGCAACGCCACGCAGAACTATCTACGAGTTCGTGTCCGCCGCACTGGTACTCCCTGCCGAGGTGTCTGGGTGTGCCGCCGGAGCCTGCTGACCGGCCGTACTCGCAGCGGCCGTGACGACACGCGGCACGAGATCACTCGGCACTCTGTGCTCTCACATCGTGCACTGTGCGCCGCTGCGGCTGGCGCACGTGTCGCAGCGACTGGCGCACGTGTCGCAGCGGCTGGCGCACGTGTCGCAGCGGCTGGCACACGCGGCGTAGCGGCTGGCGCACGTGTCGCAGCGGCTGGCGCACGCGGCGTAGCGGCTGGCGCACGCGGCGTAGCGGCTGGCGCAGGCTAGCGGCTGGCGCACGCGGCGTAGCGGCTGGCGCACGCGGCGTAGCGGCTGGCGCACGCGGCGTAGCGGCTGGCGCACGCGGCGTAGCGGCTGGCGCACGCGGCGTAGCGGCTGGCGCACGCGGCGTAGCGGCTGGCGCACGTGTCGCGCAGCGGCGCCACCTGGCGCCCCCGTACCTGAGAGCTGGACGAGTCCGGGACGCAGCCAACTGCGAGTTCGACTGGTGCCTCTGCCAGCCGCGCCGCCACCAACAGCCGAGTGGGCCGCTCTGCGCATGCGCGCTCGGGTAGCATTACTTGACCATACGCGGCGCCGACTGCCCGCGGGCAAACGCAGGGCGCCCGCGACCGCGGCCGACATGTGTACCGGCTGCTGGGGAAGAGGAGATCGGGGCGCTCCGCTCCACGTGCCGCCAGCCTGCAGCGATAAATTTCGCAGACGGCGTGGGTGCTTCTACACTGTTGGCGGAGGTTAATTTAGTTTTTATTGTTAGCTTCCCCAGCTTTCCTAGCACCTCTTGGCCTACCGATCGCAAATACCAGTTTTCCATCGCAGACGAGGGATCGCTACCACATATAATATTTCCCCCACATTCGAGAGAAAGCCCCGGGGTGTGCAACGGCGTGACGTGGGTCACGGAACCATTGCATGGTATCCAATGTTTGCTGTCAGTCCAACAGTGACCTTCCGGGGTACGCCAAAAGCAACGGTGCTCCACAAGCGGAATGTCGGCAGCTTCATGGCAGTCGTCTGCTGAATGTATTTGGGACCGAGCTGAAACTAAACACTAGTAGGTATATACAATGTCTATTTCGTACATCTATCAGAATCGTATTTATTCTCGCTTACAAGCTTGCGGGTCAGGTCAGGTCAAGATCTCACATGCTACACTAAATGTGAAGCAAAATGAATTCTGAATGCTCACAAATAGCATTTTTTGCAGCTTCCGCGGACAAAAGTCGTTGCTGAGATTACATCCAGGTGGTCAAGAATGATTTATTAAACAAGTATGTTGGTTCCATGCTGGCTCGTTTGAAGAAGTAATTGAAGGCCAACCGAGATTCATAAATTAGTTTAACATTAATGGCATTATATGTCAGACAGCACAGATTGAAGATTTTGACAGACATAACACGACAATTATCTGGGCACATTTGCTGCAGTAAATCAACGAACCAAACGAGCTTAGCCAACATGTACCAAACATGCACCACGAATGACGTCATTACCTGATGATTTGACGTAATTTTTCAATTTAGGACCACATATGATGTGGATATGCATACCATCAGTCGTGCCAAACTTGATGATTGTGAGATAATCACTTGCATGCAGCAACCACGCCGTTCGTCGCACAACGGTATGCTTACTGACTGGGGGCCATAAGTTATGACACATCTGACATCCGTGTCGACATATCGCGCCTGCTCCGTGTCAACATATCGCGCCTGCT
This sequence comes from Imbricaverruca yamaguchii, assembly GCA_034440575.1. Lineage (NCBI taxonomy): Eukaryota > Metazoa > Arthropoda > Thecostraca > Neoverrucidae > Imbricaverruca > Imbricaverruca yamaguchii. The sequence continues at coordinate 997,719 of JAOTOL010001587.1, forward strand.
CCGTGTCGACATATCGCGCCTGCTCCGTGTCGACATATCGCGCCTGCTCCGTGTCAACATATCGCGGCTGCTCCGTGTCAACATATCGCGCCTGCTCCGTGTCGACATATCGCGCCTGCTCGGTGCCAACATCTCCGCCTAATCGGTGTCAACATCTCCTCCTGATCGGTGTCAACATCTCCGCCTGATCCATGCCAACATCTCCGCCTGATCCGTGTCGACATATCAGTATGATCGGTGTCGACATCTCAGTATGATCGGTGTCGACATCTCAGTATGATCGGTGTCGACATCTCAGTATGATCGATTTCGACATCTCAGTATGATCGGTGTCGACATCTCAGTATGATCGGTGTCGACATCTCACGCCTGCCGTCCTCGTTTCCAAGCACGAGCGACTTATTCACAGTCTGCTGAACGCCCTATTCACTACTTGCTCAGCGCCCTATTCATTACCTGCTCAGCGACCTATTCACTACGGCTGTTTGCTCGCCTGGGTGCATTGTTCCGGTGTTGTTCACCTCAAGGTTGCCTTTGGACAATGGTCTCGACGGCATGGGATGTGCTCAAGAGGACGCCTGCGGCCATCGCTGGTCACCCCGGTTTCCTACGGGACGCCACTGCTCACCCGACCTCTCGCTGGTCACCACTGGCCATCCCCATGTCCTGTGGAACACCACTGTTCACCATAATTTCCCATACGACGTCGAGCTCCATCTGAATCTTGTGAGTTGTGTCCACTCCGACTGGAACGCGTCGACGAACCGATACCCTGGGGAAAGGCGGACATCAGCTGCTGATTATCACAGCACAGCACAACACAGCAAAGCACAACATAGCAAAGCACGGCACAGCACACGTTTTCGGTGTGCTGCGTTTGTGGGAATTTTGCTACGCGTGACTATGTTATCGTAACGGAAGTAGTACGTCAATATATCGTGCATGCGCATGAAACAGAGATTATACGCAACACAGAAAACAACACGTCATTATCGTCGTATTTGCGGTGGCGAAGCAGGCCTCAATTTTAGCTCTGAGTCAAGGACTCATAACTTGCAATGGGCAAACAAAAAGTTTATCAAGGTCTCAAAGGCGCGACAACCGTCCCTGGCCGCCGGGGCCCAGCCGCTCCGATGAATCAGCCGCTCCCAGCCGGCCATGTGCAGCGGTAGACTCGCTCAGGTGTCATCGTCACTCGTGATCACTGTCTGCTCCTACTCACCCTGAGCCTCCTGCACTCAGATAGTGACTTCACAGCATCACTGCAGGCAGCGCTGGTGTGATGACAGCTCTTCCTGCCGGTCGGGAGATGGACAGCGTAGATCGGGAGCGGGGCTGAAGCCATCCGTGCTGACCTTGCTCCCAAATGTTGACGACGCCAGCCAGCCGGTGCCAGCGCCGGGATCTCGGAGGAAATCGTGTGCGAAATGGGAGGGATGTTGTGTACGGACGAGCTGAGGACGGAAGGCGTCCAAAATATTTTCCTTTTTAGGCAACAGTAAGTAGGAAGCAGTGAGAAATAGAATGTTTCTTTTCATTTTGTTCCGAGGAGGATTACCTGAGTTTTATATTGCACAAAAGTTTATAATCGACACCTGGACAAAAACGTGATGTGTGAGGACGTGCTCACGAATTTTTAACCAATCTGTGTCTAGACTTAATTTCGTGAACACAAACCGGAAGAGTACGATTGTTGCATTGCTTGCTCATGCTTCGGATGTAATCTGTAAGCATCACGATAAGTATAATATCGGAGGGATGCAATATCAGTTTAAGAACCTTGCTGGACAATCAACACATGCTGTGGGTTTGTGGATATTGCGATCAGAAATAAATCAGCACTCTATCTGTCATCAGCACGCAACTAAATATATCCACTTTGTGCTTTATCTACCTCCGACAAAAGACAACACATTGTGTGGTCAAGGGGGGTATATTTGAGCAAGGCAAGATTATGTTAATTAGTTCAGGTCAGAGTAGATTGTGTCAGGTTGCAAATTGGAAGCTTAAGCTGAGGCTTTCTTAGAAAGCGCTAAATCAGGCACAATTCAACTGATGGGCTTCTTCCACCAACGCAGCTTAAACATTGCGATGCCTAGTTTCATCATTCGCTACATGTTAACCCACACGAGAGATCCTCTTTTTTTATTTCTGTCTTTTCCATGAGATCCTCACACCCCGTTCCGGAGGGGGGGGCGGATAGTAACCCCCGTCTAAAATGCAAACTAAGCATTGCACGAACATGAAATAGGTGTCATCAGAAAGCGCTCGACGGGTAGGGT